>JAOWBP010002052.1:22242134-22252516 GCA_028571105.1 Tragopan temminckii | reverse complement strand
TGTTTTGTTGTATCAACAGCTGAGTTTTGTCACACTTAATGGACTATCATACAGCATTACATATGTCTAAATAGCCTTTCAGCTGTCAGTTCAGATTCTAGTAGTTCACTTTCTGAATGTTTTCCCAGTTTGCACATTATCTTTACTACTCTGAATAGTTTAACAGAATCAGCAACTTCTGTCACTTTTATGCTCACCTCCCTTTTTAAAGATTCACATGCATGTGCTGAACATCAAAGGACCCAGAACAGATTTCTATGGAAATTCTGCTGTGAACTGCCTTTCATTGCAAGAACAGTTGTTCTCTGACACTGAGTCAGTGTTTTACACACCACAGTTTGTTGTTTGACTGTTTAACACTCAAATTCCTTAGAATTGTGGGGCAGAAGCTATCTGCTCCTGGTGATTTGTTACTGCTCGTATGGTCTTCTGATCCATATTCTTTTCTGTCACTAATTCTGTCAGCAGTTAACATGGGTGCAAAGAAAACAAACAAACAAACAAGAAATCCATACCAAAACAACAAAAACACACAAAAAAATCCCCAACAGACCTAAACAACAAAATTAGACAACCAACCAACCAGACAAACGACAAAAAATAAGTTTTATCTACTTAAAATATTCTTTCTATACTTCTGCTTTTCTATAATCTCTGCAGGTAATCTGGTAAATTTCCTGATTCTCTTCTCCATGAAAAGAATTGTAGTATCAGTTTTTGCATCATTTGAAGTTGTTCTTCAGATGTTTTTTGTTATCCACTGATTCACATTACTGTACTTTTACACTTCGCCTGCTGCAGGTTATGACATTTTCTTGGACAAAAATTCCAGCATTTTCAAGATGCCTTCTTAACTTATTAGCTTCCTTTGTATTGATTTTCAGCTACTACTATTTATCATCATTTCTCAAGTCTTTATTGACAGGTGATACGCTTTTCCTCTATGCCTCCAATATATTTTGCATGCTGCTTTCAAATACTTTTTTAACTTCTGAGAGTTTTCTCACTTTCTTACAGCTTCCCTTTTGAAAATTGTGGACAGTTATGGTATATTCATTTTTATTGTCCCTTGGGGGAGGTTGAATATGAGAACTTTGCAGTCACTATTGCACAACGGCTCTTTTAAGATTTTGTAGTGAGTCTGACATGCTGGTGTAAATCAAATAGTCATAATGGATACCTAAAACAACCTTAGCATCATGCTTCAATGCCACTTTTCTCCCATCTGTATCAAGGTAAGTTAAATCCTCCACTACCATTGCTTCTTTGACTTCCTAAGCATGTTATTGTTCACTATAGTAGAAACAAATGACACATTCCTTTTCTACAGATTTTTGGGTGTGTCTAAGGCAGCAAAAGATAGTACTGAAAAGGAGGAAACAGAAGTCTTAGAACAGTCTGTCCTGTTCAGCTGTATCTCTGCATATTCTTCATGTTATTTCTTAATGATACATTTTCACTTGCAGACTACTTAAGAAAACATAGGCCAAATTCATGTCTCTTCTCTCCTCGTACAGTGCATGTGAGCTGTACCTGTCTCCTTGTTCAGTCATATTTCCTATGCAATTGGTTGCAATTTTCTGTTTTTCAAAGCAGCTAGCAGAGGTATAAATGATTAAATAAGTGCATAGCCCTTATGCTGAAATAAGTGGGAACAGTTTATAATCCTGAGTCAATGAGTTAATATTTATCACTGCAATATTATATTGATAGATCACGCTGCACAGCTGCCTTCCATTTTTAATGTTCTTCTATGCTCAGATGTTCTCATATAATCTGTTAATTAGTGAAAGGCTAGGTAACTATGAATATATGTTCCTATATAAATGCAAGACATAATACATAAAGTAAAATTATTTATCACACATATATTCTCCTCACATTTTTTCAGAACACATACACAGTCCTAATTAAAGCGATGTGAATCTTTTCCTTTCCTCATCTCCTTATACTCAGCAGATATCCTCAACACTACTTCCAAATATTTCCTTTCAGTTTGATAGTACTGTACAATATTAATCTAGGTAAATAGTAAACAAATACACAACAGTCAGCAAAAATGATTCCCTGCACTTCAATTCCAATTCAACCACTAGTGTGAATGGCAGGCATTGTCCATTGTTCCTCATAGGACTTCCACTACAAACCTCAGTTATGTTCATAGAGCTTTAGAAATGGAATGGAATTCCTGGATTATCAAATCCACTCTTATGGGAATACATTGTAATGCCAGCTGCATACAACAGTTACTTATCACCTTAACATACAGTTAAGAACTGCAGCAGTAGTTCAAAATATACAACTTAATTAGACACAAGAGAATTAAAAAAATAAGCTCCTCACCAATATCAAACATTTCTTTTGCTTGCTAAATTAGGCTGCAGATCCATTTAGGCAACAGAAAAAGCACAAAAGAAAAATAATATCAGGTGGATCTCTCCTTATAGTTCAAAGAATATGAAAGAGACTCAATTCTAGGAATAAGTCAAGACTGAGAACAGATTTAGTAAACACTGTTAGACAATGCTGGTAGCAGACTGCTTGCTAAGGCAATGGTCCTGCTGTCAGGTCCGAAAAGCCCTCCTGATCTCATTCACAAAAGGGCCCCTACATTGTAAAATCACAACATAAAGTTTTTAGGAGAGAACAGTTACCCAGGTTACACCAAAACTTGAAGTTGACCCTTGCTAAAGGATTTAAATCTTAAACTTCTACTCTGTTTTCAAAAAGGATACATCTATTTCATCCAGTCTCATCCTCCAGGAGCCAGGAAAAATCGGAGACGCTGCCATGGAACTGGCTGGAGAAGATTATGAGAATGTGGAAGTTTGCTTCTGAAAGAAATATGATGTGAAACCCTGGCACATATCAAAAGGGGAAGATGATGTAGATTTTTACTGTGTATTGGAGTAAATTTTGATGGCTAACACCAGATTAGTGTAGAACATCTGGATGAACCTGAAAAGAAGTCAAGCAATAATATGCAAAGCCAGGACAATTCAGCAATGAGTTCTTTGCTGTGAGGTGTGGCACCCTGCTATGCCAAGCACTGAAAAGAAGAAAATACCTCTGAATCAAGAGATAAATACAATACTGGTACACAGTGAATAATGAGATTGTTTTTTAATCCCTCACTTAAAAACAAACAAACAAACAAACAAACACCAAAAAATGTATTTGCTGAATTTGTTGATTTTTGATGTGGTAAGTTAATACTATCATGTATATTTTAGCTTTTGTAGGCAAGTCATTAATAACAGAACATCACTGAAAGTATCTATCATCTAGAAAAGCTATGCATTGACTTCACTGTTATTGTGTAATGAAAGTGACCTTCTGTTCATATGAACAAACTTTGAAAAGAAAGTCTGCAAGAAAGTTTGCATTTGTAAGATTTTCTCTTCTTCTCAAGAGTAAATCCAAATAAGGGTAACATAGTAACATAGTACAAATTATACAAATCTGACAATGCATGTGTATTTCCACATAGCATATGCACTAAAAAATAGGATAACAAATCCCTGAGCATAGTAAAATTTTTCTTTTTTCCTCCCTGAAACTCAAATACTGGTACTGTTTATTCCTTCTTTTTTTTTTTTCTTTAAGAGTATCTATTGTAATTTTATCATTCAGACTTTATAGAGTGCTAGAATGTAAATGTGTGGACACCTTTTCAGCTTAGAGATTTATCTGTTTACTTTTGCTGAATTTTGGAATTATCATCTAGTACTTTTCATTTGCTAGGTCATTACAACTCGGTTTCTAAACTCACCTTTTCAATTCACTTACAATTATCTTTAAATTTATAGTCAATCCCAAAAATGAAGCTAGTGGAAACTGTCTCATTTTATGAGAAGAAAAATTTTCCATTGTAAAATTTCTTGGCCTCATCTGATATATCTCTTGCACAGGTTTGTTCTATTTGTTCAAGCCTTATAAGGCTGAATCAGATGTTGTTTTGTTTTGCTGTGAGTGCTTAAATAAATTTTGTTCTGCCATATATTGTCAATTTTGATTGTAAGTGATGTTCACTGACAAGAGTGAGAAGCTGAAAAAAAGATAACAGCCAATATACACAATTTCATTTAAATAATTGAAAGAAAAATTGCCTTCCCTGATATTCTCTACTATAAGGACAAGAAAAAAGATAAATCCTGATGCACTTTGTAACACAAATATGCCTAGCTGGTCTGGAAATAAGTACTACTAGACAAAGATGGAAATTCTCATTCTGACTAGAGCCAGAGAGGCAAAACTAAATTTTTAATATATATTTTAGGAACATGTCTCTAAAAAGATGTGCAAAAAGTTCTTTTCCACATAAATTAAACATTCCAACATTTTCAGTATTGAAATAAAATGCTTCATTTACTAAACTGCCACACAATTGTTTAAATAAATTTTGTTCTTTCTATCCTGTGATGGCTTTCAAAACCCAGTACCAATAACTGTTCCTCACTACCAGAATCATATATTTCTAAAACATGGGTATCTGAGTATAGAATACATCTGAGTGCTCATGCCTTCCCCATATAAAAGGTTGAGATAAAGAAGTAAAACTGATCTAAGACAGTTTGTTCCAGGTCAGTCCAATGGAATATTTTTATGTGTTTAACTCAAATTATAATATCTGACAGTTTACTTTATTAAAAAAATCATAATTTTCATTATAGAAATGTTTTATATCAACACATTTCAATTATTCCTATAAAACCTTTCCAGCAAGAAATTTTGAATGTGAATTTTAATTTATTTTTCCTTGATAATAACGAAAATGAAAAAAATGCGAGCAGATTCCAGTTGACTGAAATATCACAGTTGCTTAGGTTCGCATTTGTGCCTTAGTCCATGGAGTTGATAGCTTGCTTTATCAAAGATGCAAGAAAACAGCTGACTTTCTAACCTATGTGTTAAATTCTGTTTGCATTAGAATCTAAGGCTTCTTAATAGATGGTGATCTTAGAAATCTTAGAAATAAGAATATGAATTCTACAGATTAAAAATGCATGATACCTTGCTGAATTAGATTAATTAAGAAAAAACAAATCTTTTCCCTAGAAAATTGATAAACATATTTCAAAATAAGGAGAGACAGCAAAAAATTCATACTATTTGGCTATTTGTGTAATCTGCAGTGTGGCTTTTTTTTTCTTTTTTTTTTTTTTAATAGACTCACTGGAAATAATGTGACTAATGTAACAAATAACAGTAAACTGAAAGGAACCTTGAAGCGAAGATGTGGATGGAAGATCTTTATTTGGCAATCAAGTTTATTTATGTTGTATCACAATTGTGACTATGCATGAGTTGTTTGCCATATGTCTTCAGTTTCGTGATTGTTGAGTACTATCTGATGAAGTTCTATGAAATAAAATTAGATGTCAGAATATCTGAAAGTAGAAAATTATGTGTTTCCATTTATTCCACTTCTGTCACTTTAACCTAGATCAGAGATTTATTAACAGATGTCAGTTTCCTTAGTTATATGAGAGAAAGACAGATTTTGTAAATAGGGGGAAAAAGAAGCTAACAAAAACATGAAAAAGAAACAACAACAAAAAAAAAGAACAAGGAAAAAAATGTGGGTTACAAAGATGAGCTTGACATATTAAATATCAAAAAGCAGTAAAATATACAAATGTGCTGAAAAGATACTCTTTGTTCTTCAAGAGAAAATTTCAATACTTTAGTCAAAAAGTTAACATCACCTGAGGCACCCTGTTATAGCATTCTTGTCTCTGAGGAAATCCCAAGAGTTCTGTATAATAGTATCTTTCATTTAGACAGTCATTTGAATTAAACATTTTTTCCTCATTTGAAAGAGATAAAGCATCATTATTAGAGGAACTGATGATACATTTAAAGTCTTTCTCTCCTGTGGATTCAGCTAGTTCTAGCACGGAAAGAAAAATCTTTTAAACTATCAGCACAGCATCTCCACCTCACAAGAACAAATAGTTGATACAGTAATGGCACTTAGGAACATTTATTTTGCTGTGATATAGTTCATCAGTTCTTAAGAAGAGTTTAGTAGGGACTAAGCACTGTAGTATTTGTCTAATGAGTTGCTCCATTCCATTACAGATGCATATTCTTTCTTAATTAGAATCTAAACAGTAAAACTGTCTTGCCCCAGTTATAATTGAGGCAGGTGCTATTCCAGCTGAAGATATACTTTAGTTCGTTTATCCTTTTTGATGAAATGCTGATTTAAATATACAAAAAGTGCATTTAGTTTTGTTTGAATTAATTATGATAATAGGCTATGTTAACCTGCAACAGCTAATCGCAGCAAAAACATACATGGAACATTTCCTACATGCTCATTTCCTAGTGGATAATCAGTTGACTGAAATGATATAAAGAGAATGAGGAAAAAGATCATAGCGTTAATGACTTCTCTGTTCTCTTCTGAGATCTTGCATCATTATAGGTGCATGAAAACCACCATGAAAAACGGATCCCTTATCAAATGTTTGGAAACTACCACTTGCTTCTAGTTCAATTGAAATGCAGCTTGTTGGATAGGAGTACTTTGGTTCCTTAGCGGCAAGGGAACACAATGTAGCCAGATTGGAGCAGGGGAGAACTCAGAGAAGCAGAATGCCAGGCTTTGCTTGAAGAACTCTGCCCAGATGAGGCACTTACAGGATTCATGCACATTTATCTAGGATGTGCAACTTCTTCACCAAAATTGTGTCAGACAAGCAGGATGGTACATAACATTGACTGAAATCTTTAAGGTAAGTAGGCTCTAGGCTGTATATTTCAAATAATCCACTCCTTTGTTTGTTAAATATTGCTGGCTGGCAAGATCATTAGTTGCAAGTATTTCTTAACTGATTAGGACTGCAAAGGTCTATGACACATTAACTAACTATTCTTCTTCCACAATGCATGTACTGGAAAATATGACCAGAAGCACAAACAAAGAACTGTATTCACTGAAAAAAAATAAATGGCTAATTTACTTCAGTGTCTGGATTTTAGTATAGTTTCACTTCATGAATTAAATTACAAACATTTATACAGGAAAATAATCAGTAATGCGTCTATGATTTCATTCTATTTTATGACTAATGAATGTGTTAGGGCATCAATTCTTTGATATTTGATTAGTTACAATTTTATGACAGAATCCCAAATGAATTCACAACTAACATTCATGCACATATACTTTTGTTCTCTCTTTAAATACAAGTACACAATTCATACTGATATACTTCTGACACTCAGGAAGAACAGATATTCAGAAGAAAGAGTACACTTTAGTATAGGATACAGAAGGATGTTCTTGATTTCTAGTGTTAAGGAAGAAACTGATTGAGAACATGGAAACAAATTAAAGCAACCCTTTTGGCTGCAGTCCAGGAGAAGACAGCATTTGCACTTGCCCATGAACATTAGTGGAAGCAAACAACCCAGTTCACCTCTATTATCAAAGGAAATGAAATCAGTGCTTGAGAAGTTCGTGTCCTCTGCATACCAAAAACTCATTTCTAAACTTTTACTTCCGGGAGTTGTTCCACTATATACCCTCAAGTAACACAAGACTGAGGGAGGGAGTGAGAATGAATGGCGAAATCAGAAATAATTTATAATTATATATTTCATCATCTACTTTAAATGTCCTTTAATCTCAAAATAAATAGTTTTCTCGGAGAGGTAAAGAAGGATCTCTGTTAAGGAAAGAGTATTTTTGATTCTGGCACAGGAGCAATTAATCCTTGTGTTTGTCACTGACCTTTAAAAAAAAGAGTACAAATGAACCAATTAATTGGCAGATTTGACTACAAACCTACGACCACTTCCTGTAGGTTTTTTGAAGGGTAAAGAAAAATGTAGAGGAGCTGTGTGTTTGATTTGCCTTTTTAAAAAGAGGTTTCTCTAGTGCTCCCATTTTGAATGAAAATGTCAATTATGAAGTGAATGTAAAATACCAATGTAAAATATTTTCTTCAATTTGTATTTGAAGCAAGGAATGTTTATGCAGCATTAAATATATTTTTTCTTTTTTTTCAAATATTTTAAGTTGCTCTTACAGCACTCTGAATTAAATAAATGAAGTGCCCTAGACAGTGTATCTAACTAGAGAGAAAAAAACATGATGAAGCATAATATGGGGCTATTCCAGTGTTATCCAAAAACTGTGGTACAAAAGGTGCACCAAAAAGCTAAATACTTTCTTCCCTTTGTCTTTTTTTTTACCCATGCAGGTTTTCTTCAGCAGTTTTCTAGTAAATTTGTGGGGTACTGTGGATGGGTAGGGAAATTTAATTCTGTGCTTAATGGAGGACATAGAATGGATAACTATTTTTCACCCAGCTTCCCAAAAGATAGTATATATAATAGCATATTCATAAAGTTTGGAGAGGGAGGTTTGCGTAAATACTTGGCTAGCAGAAAAAGAACTTGCTAAGCCAATGCAAAACTGTAGATAAATGCTAGTTGAGCTGATTTCATATTAATAAATTGTGCATGAGAGCTCAGAGCTACTTCTTGGTGTGAGATGTACAACAGCAGACTGGAACTAAATAAGTTTTAAAAAAATGTTTGCTACACATCACTCAAGAAAGACTGGGCTACTGCTGTGTAGGACTAGCAGCAGAATCAGAGTTGTTCCACAGGCAGATATGTCCTTAGTAAATTCTCTTTTTTCAGAATCTGGATGTGCATTGTAATTTGCAGCACAACCTTTGTTTTTAAAATGAAAAAGTAAGGGTAAAATAAAGGGGAAAAAAGAATTTTGGTGATGGTGTTTATAAGGAAAAGCCCTGCAACAAACATTCTCCTCTCTCATTTAATCACCCCTCAAAACTTGCCCCATTCTTCCTGCTTGGATCTGTTTGTGACGAGATCTAAGAAAAGGAATTGGCTTAAATACTATCTCATGTCAAAAATAAAGCCTTCTCTGTGCCCTTCTCCACATACATAAGTCAATGCTTCTCCAAGTTACAAATGCTGGCTAGAGTAGTGTGTTTATATGTGCATAAAGGGTAAATGGAAAGCTCTTGTAGGAATGTATTTTCTACAGTGACAGGCACTTTTATAGGCAGAAAATTGGTTAAGCATGTTAATAACACAACTTGGAGTATACCACAAAACAAAAGATCTCTCAGTGAACTGACTGGAAAAAACAGTCGAGCAGCACAGACCTGTAATCATAGCAGCTCACACTATACACGACTGATCATCGCTATGGCAACAGACCGTGTTTAGTTACATCACTGCAATCAAGAGGGGATAAGCTACAAGGGCAAAGAGATACCAAACAATTTCCGGAAAGAAGAAATGTGTTTGAATATATACACTGAACTTTTCACAATGTCAAACAAACCAAAAAGCAAAGGAAAAAAAGAAAAACTACGAAGTGTACATACAGACATTTGAAGTGAATCAACCTCAACCAGTCTTATTCTTATCTTACAATTTTCCACATGGATTGCATTTGTGTTAAATGAATGTATTCAGTTTTCTTTGACATTTCTCAGAGCCATGATGTGAGACAGTCTGTAAAGCAAACTATCGAAGATAGTTGAAGGAAAAATAAGGCTTTTTATGATTCTGCTCCAGGATAATACTATTTACTTATTTTGTTAATACTGGAAATGCCAACAACATTACTAAAGGGAAGAAAAAAAAGTGTGAGTTGCACTTTTACAGAAGGAGATACACATTATGTGTAGAGAGAACAAGAAAAGAAGGCATGTGGGGAGTGAAGATACTGCTAATGAGACTAGCATGACAGCTCAACTACAGTCCAAATGATGAGCTCAATGCTCTTAGCTTCACTGAACTCTTTTCTTAGCTTCATTGAAGTCTTTTCACTGATTTCCAATGGTTTCATACCTTCCTAAAAAAGCAAGTACTTTGACCTCCAAGGTGTGCAAGAAACAAAACTTAATGAATGACCCAAAAAGAAAATTCACCATGGTACTACTATCTGCTGTGCTGTAAGTCTAAAATATGTGAACGAGCCTAGAAATCCAGTGCAAGGGGACTACTATTTTCTAGTTCATTTCCGATATAAACTTTACTACAGATTGCTTTTGGTAAATTTTTCATTTACTGTTGCTGTTTAATGTCACATTCTTGCATGGTCAGAAAAATCATATTAAAGGAGTGATGCATTTTTGATAAAAAGAGAGTCACAAAGAAAAACACCACAAGTCCCCGAGATAATAATAAAAAAATTACAACATACCTTAAATACAAACTGCAAGTATAGTCTTCAGACACAGACATTCCTTTGGACAATGAAATTCTGTTAGTTCAGACATAAAGGTGAGTATTAAAGATTTCCTTGAATTAGGGCATGTATTATTTTCTTTACTGGGATTGCTTCTACACCTAATCCTGTAATACAAAAGCTATGTGTGCAG
>JAOWBP010002052.1:22196653-22207208 GCA_028571105.1 Tragopan temminckii | reverse complement strand
GCATTGCACTTTTGTTTTTTTTTTTTTGTATTTGTGTGGGTTGCTAAATATTTAGCAAAAAAAAAAAAAAAAAAAAATTACAACCTTTTTACCTGAGGCTTATTATTTACTTCTAAAACAGTCCTTGCTTCTGAAATGCATACTTTATAACACAACATCCCTTTCACCTTCACTTTATTGTATCAAATTATAAGAGTGTAGTATGTACTGAGTGCATGTAAAATGGTTCCATAATTTCTGCAGCTTTCACAAAAATATATAAACCACTCATAACTTATTGTCTTCCATTTTTATTTTGCCGTTAGTAAAGGAGAAGTCCAATATATGATTTTTGTTTTATAAGTTTCAACTATTTATATTCAATTTCATAACTCATCCCAGTGTTACTCTTCCCCCTTTCTATTTTGAAATACAGATTTATCCAGTTACAAATGTGTGAAAGACAGTTTGAAATCTCCAGAAAGAGAAGATTGTGGACTGCTTTCACCTCTAGTGAAAATCTGTGAGGATACAAAACTGATTTGCTCTTCACTGTTGCCATTTATTCATTTATATGTCCATACAGGAAGATGCAAACACACATACATGTTAAATGCTGATTTTATGTGTAGGAAATGGATCTGTCTTTTGTTTCTTAAAAAAAGTGTGAAATGAAACGATCACTAACAAACTTCATTTTACATAGCTGAAATTTCAGTTCAGTTCAGTGCATAAACTGATGAACTAGAACATGATATCAAGGTTTGTGAACACAGGCACCAAAATTACTGAGCTACCCAATTTACTTTAAATACTTCCCACCTTCATGAACTTGCATAGCCACAGTGCGTAGAAACTGGCCCTGCTCTAAAGTGAACTAGGAAAAAAACAAAACTCCACTTTCAATGTTTTAAATAGTCTATTTATTTATTTATTTATTTATTTTGTGTGTGTGTGTGTGTGTGTGTGTGTAGACAACATAGAATATTCTTCTGTTGTTTAAGACACAAAACAGTTCCCTGTTTCTGTAATATCTATTGTTCTGTCATTTTCAAAAGCAAATAAAGCAAATTTTACATGAAAAAGAAGCATCCATAGAGCATGAAAAACAAACGCAAAATATATAAACTTATCTGGTAAATGACATTACTAAAACTACTACTGGGCTGTAGGAGATAAACAGTTGAGTGCAAGCACTGGAATGTAGATTATACAAGATAAGAAACACTGACAATAAAGAAACAAAATTAATAATAAACTAGACTTTTATTTGGCCGCAGATATCCACATAGATTAAAATAGGATGTCTCATATGAAACTTACTGTACTATGTTCTTGATGATTCTTTTCATCATGTAACAATAATTCAGCATCTCTCCATGGTGTTCACCTCCAACCTCCTCACCAAAATAAAATGAAAGAATTGGATCTCATTATCATTAATGGACTGAAGAAAGTTATAAAAGTAAAAAGATAACAGAAAGCCAACAGTGTACACTGCAAATTAGAGTCACCTTGCAATGAGGTCAAGACACAGCAGCACTTTAATCAAATCCTGCACCGTTTGTATTTGTAATATTGACAAATTCTAATTATAATGAAATACTATTTGTTCCCCGCTGTTAAATGTATCTGATGTAATGACTACTGTGATTTTAGCCAACTGAGCTTATAATTCACTTTCTTGTCTGAAGCCAAAATGTTAAAAGTAAAAGCAATAAAAGAGAAGTAGTAAAGAAAGTAACTTTAGACAGAGTGCAAGCAAAAATGTTAAAAAAGAAAAAAACTTTTAAATATTTTTCTCTATCTCCATCAGAACCTGTCAGTTTAGTGTCATTTAGTTACTCAGAGGCACTTTTAAAACTAAAAATGGCACATTGCTGATCGCATTACTACCTTTTATCAACAATTAATAATTATTAATATCTTTAATATTCACAGTGTTTTGGTTACGTAGTCACTGGAAATTTACTTGGGTCATTGCAAAAATGTGTATCTTGTCAATTTCTTTTGCTCTCAGAAACTATTATGATTACTTGAATTGGAAGGATCATTTTTATAATTTATTAGTTATCACTATGATACTCCAGAAGTAATGTTGGAAAATCTAGACAGTAATATAATTTAATGTCTGTTTTAAAAAGGTTAAATAATAAAAAGGAAAATTATAATACTGTTGTAAAGCACAAATGAGTGAAGTCTTTTCTGAACCTTCATCAATATATGTTGCTACACAAACAAGTATGATCTTATGATTGAGAATTTCAAGATGATTTTTTCCATCTTTTTCATGCACTTTGTCAAGAAACGTCTCTTAGATTTTTGCTACTTTAGCAGTTGTTACCTGAATCATAAAATCCAGTAAAATAAACAATTTTATAACATTACAGTGTCAGTTTCTACTCATTCAGAGCTTCAGCAACCTCCTGAAACAGAAAGACTATTTCTTGTATAATAACAAGGACATTTTTGGGAAAAGCACTGGATGAAATACAGGGAGGGGACATCTTTTAGTCTAATCCTCCATTGTCTCATTAGGGAATTGGAAAAATTGATTATTACTCTCTTATTTAGAACAAGAATATCCTATTTTTTTCATTATCTCTGAAATTCAGCCCTAAAATGAAATTTAATGTATTTTGGTCAATCAACATTGACCAAATGTTAAGAGTAATCATCAAATATCTTGTATCTTGATTGGGTCTTTGTGATGTCAGTGACAGCTTGACATGCATAGGGCCAAGCTTCTCAGCCAAATACAGATGAAATAAATAAGAAACTTCATGCTTTTAAAATGATTTTCTACTCTCCAATCTTTAAAATAAAAATACTATAAAATGTTTAGAATCTATTTCTACTTTAGGACCACCTGAATATTTTCAGATTATGAAAATGACATTTGCAAAAGAGATAAAACATATTACAGCCAATTTATGTTCAGCTATTCCCATATCAGATACTACAATTTCCCATCAAGTAGTCCTCAAGATCAAAAAATAACAACAATAGCTCAAACTATGAATTCATGTAAAAATCTTTTTCTCTGTCCAGGGCCTGAGAAATCTCAAAGAATGAATAAAACTTACCATGACTTTTTCAAACATTATAACTGTTTCCTTGTGGAAGATTTTCCAGTTAAAGAATTGTATATCTTGGTGAGAATAAGAGTTATTTACAAAAATATTATTCTTCTTGGTTTGAGATGTTTGAATCTTTTTGTTTGTTTGTGTTTCATATATGAACATGCTCTATTTAAATTATTTTAGAGAAAGAAATCTTAATCACTGCACTACAAGCTACTTGACCACTACTAATTTTTTTCTCCCAAAGTTCTACCTCAGGTAGCTATTTTAAAACAATAGAAAAGAAGAAGAAAAACAAAAGTAGTTGTTTGTTATATGGTAATAACAAAGGACCAAGGAGGAATTACTTCCTTCTGAAAGTCAGCAAGGATCTTTAAGATAATGAACAGTCATTGTCCTAAAGGAATCACATGTTCCCCTCTTTGCTTCACTATGGCATATCTAATGAGTTTTCCAGTTTCTTCCAGCTTCACTTTTTGCTCCAGTTACAGAGCACGAATGTGTATTTCTAAGAAAAATAAAACCAGATAAGCAGCATGCCAAACCAAAGTAAAGGATAAAAAACATAAAAAGGAAATCAATAAAAAGGTGTTTTCAAATAATAATTTCAGCTGTGTTTGAATTTAGAATGCAAACGGACTAAAGTCAAAGGGGTTTGCATTATCTCTGCTTAGGACAGGGACCATCTGAGGAAAGAAAAATCATTAGACAATAAAACAAACATTAGAAAACATAAATAAGCCTAAATAGCCTAAATAATTCATTATAAACTTCAGTGGGAATGGTAGCGATGGGCTGACAGTTGGACTGGGTGATCTTAGAGATCATTTTCAACCCTGATGATTCTATGATTTCTATCAATAAAATGAAAAATTATAAATAAAGTGATTACTAATTTTAATGAAAGAGGCACAAAAAAGAATCAGGAACAGAAAAATAAAAATTCTGAAGTGAGAAATAAAAACAAAACAAAACAATTTTATAAGAATTTAAAAACATAAAGAAAAATGATAGCACCATGATTAAAAATAAGATCATTGCTATTATTGTGAAAGGATAAAGTCAAACCTGGAGTTCTGAGAAAGCACAGAGAAGGAAAAAGCACTCCCCAAACCAAATCAAACCAACTAGCCAACCAAAGCACTGCACATGATTCACAGCTGTAATTTTGTTACTATCATTATTTTGTAAATATTATACCACTAGTATTGAAAATATCTGTCTGTAATTGGATGTTGATCTCAAGCCCATAGGTACAGTCTCTGGCTGCTGCCACAGTTAGGACAGGGACAAGTTTTTTCATGCAGTTCATGAAAGTACTGCTTGGAATGTATGCTTACTAATAGAAAGAAATTGCACTCAAAAACACAGATATGTTACACTAGACTCACTGTTCTTATAGTTGTATATAAAGTCACAACAGAAATAGTCAGTTAAATTGTCCTTTGAAGACTTTACCATTTGGATTCCTTTTGCTACTATCATGTCTAAATACAGAGAGATGCATTAAATTTCTGTGAAGTTCAATGGATTTACGTGCACGGCTGAATGAAAGTAAGTTTTACAATTAGATTTGCTTAATAATATTTACAGAAAAATTTTTCAGATGATCATGTTAACAAATAAGCTTTTATGTTATTTCTTTTCCCTCTCTTTTGACTCTGAAAGAGCAATTTACTCATTTATGATACCTTACAGGTTTGAAGTTAAGGAAAGAACTACACTGGTATGTAGTCCAGGGAGGTCCATACTTGACAAAGCAGCAGGGCTTGCATTCTTCATAAATTTGCTATATGGATATGTGAGAATCAGTTTGTTTCTATCTACCCTGTTCTTACCATATAATCATAATCTAAACGCTTGGATGCATGAAGACATCAAAGTGAAGAAGATCTACAGGAGTAGTGACTACTCAGCTCCTCAGAGAAATGATGGTAACAGCAGCTGAATTTTGTATGGCAGTCAATGTATGGAATATTTTATTATGATCTGGATTCAAGTGTAAGATGAATTTTTTTTGTAGTGTTTTTGCTCTTTAAACTGGACAAGCATGGAAAAAAATGAAGTTAGTAACAATACTGAATGACATCTATTCATAAAGGAGGTATAGAGCAAGCTGACTCTATATTTTCTCTTTGGGTCATCACCCTGAAATTCTCTTGTGATCTGCAAATCAACATTTATATCGCAAACTTGTACTTTATGACCCACGACAAATGAACTGTTGTGAAATAAAAACAAGGCAAGTTTCAGAGTCACAGAAGAGTTGCTCAAATATGAATTTTGAAGACTCAAAACCAAGAATGATTTTGAGCCCAGCATTGTTAGTCTGAAAAAAGATATTTTTAACACTTTTAATGTTATGACTTAATGTCGAGAAAACTGACATGATTTCTGGATGCCTGGTGCTAGCATTGCTATCTTATATCATGCATATCATTGCCTGTCTAACCAGGCAGATCTTTAGGTGAAGACACTTCTCTATCTTATTTTTTAGTGTATGTATCTTATGTACGTCTTCTTTCTTGACTCCACTGGGAAATCTGCATGATAGTCAAGAGAATCCTGTTCTAAATTTCTTTTTTAGTGTCAAATATTGATAAAATATTTAAGTGACTCTCATAGTTTCACCTTAATTTGGGATACTATGTATATGATTCATGCATCTATTTTACGTTGCTGTTAAAACAGCCCATTAAATGGGCAGAATTAGTGAAAAGTTAAATAAAAGAAGACAAGAACTGAAATTTGTTCTAGTCATCGTAAGTGGCCAGCTGGACACAGAAGATTGGGAACTGGCTGATTCACTGAGATCTTGTTCAAACCATTTCTTTTGTGTTGAAGTCGTGATTTGCTCATTATTTTCTATTAAGGCCTTCAAAATTTGCTTTAAATCTTCACTCTAGCATACTTTAAAATGATGCAAAATAACTACTTTTCTTTCCTACCTTGTTTCCCTATTCTTCTAAGCTTGTTTCCCTGTTCTTGCTTCAAGATCAGGTAATCTTGCAAAAGCACTGACCACATATGAAAAAAGTATGTGTATGTCAGCTGTGACCTCAGTCCAGGAAAGGGCTCCTATGCCTGCATTCCAATCTTAACTCTCATACAGTAGGAAAGAAAGGTTTCCCTTTATGTTAAATATTTGCCTAATTTTTATGCCTTAGGTGGTTTGTGAATGACAAGAATAAATGATAAGAAAACAAGCTAAACCTGACAACAGAAATGCACTCTGGATCAAAATGAAGACTTTTGCATGTTTCTTTCCTGACAGTGTCAGAAGCAAAGTCCCATCTAACTCCAATATGAAGTCACAGCTATTGTGACAAGAGGAGAGAGGTTTTATTTATTTATTTATTTATTTATTTATTAAAGGTTAAGCAGATGGCAGAGAAAACTGGAAAGACAGCTATCTTTAGATATCACAGCTTGAATATTTACATGACCTTAACATGTTTAAGAAATTCATTCTTCAGCTTCAGCAATAGGTCAAAAATATCCTTGAATGACAAAAGAGATGACTACAACATGCAACACTGAAGTCTTTTATTATACTGGCAACATAAAAGCATTCCATGTTGATGAGCTGAAACAGAAACCAGCACAGAAACGTTTTTGGACTGTTGATTCTCTTTATTTCCTTTTGCAAAGATCATGCTGCTACTGCAGCCAACTCATATGAACTTTGAGTATTCTTCTTTTGCTTTAAATGCCAGAAAAGCTTCCAAGCTGTAGCTCAATTTTTTTCCAAACCCACAGCACATAGGTTGAGTTTAGTGAGTTTTCTTCCAGGTTTAATCCTGATGTCCAGATCTTTTGTACACTCAAGGGAAAATACTGCTAGTAGCACTATAATAGAGAGGTAGAAATTGAGTAGTTCGCGTATTCATTTTTGTTTTCCTAATCACAAATTCCGGACTTATTATCAGCAGACATCAGCTAGCCTCAGCCTCAGAGAGTGCAGCACAGATCCCTGTTTCCTTTTACAATGCAGGAGTCTTATTTATTTTTTGTCTTTTTCCTACAGGCTTTTCTGGTCTTCACTCTTGTGACAGAACTGAGTGTACCAAATACTTACAGATCCTGTCTTGCAATATCTGAACTGGTGTGATTTTTCTGTTATTGTGCTGAAAAATGACATATACTTACTAATATAAACCTTCAGAGGTTTCAAAGTCTTAACAGAGAAACCACTCCTTCACTTCACTCCATACTCAAAATGAATGTGCTTAAAACATCACATTTAAGTCTTTCTTACTCTTGTGGGAGTTAATTGAACAATAAAGCTGCACTTCTGTTCTCCTATTAGACATATACTTGTCTTTCACAAGACAGATGCCAAGGCCATGAAAAAGCTTCAGAGTGATGAATGAAACTAGGAAAAGGATGCTGTCATTCTTTCTGGCTGAAAAATAATATGCTTCTAGAATTAAAGTGATGCTATTGGAGAAATGCATCTTTGTCAGATAAATAAAAAATATCTCTTAGTTTTCTCTATTTTTATCTAATAGATGATAGTCTATCACCATGAGGTGCAGAAGAAAGTAGAGTATAATCAAATGGCTGGAGACTGGACAGTGTTCATTTGCCAAACTTTGTGATATATCTTATCAAAGCAAATGGGTTTTAGAGTTGTCAACAATAAAATAAACTGATAAAAAGCATAGTCTTGGAGTTCTATAACCATGTGTTAATTCAGTGTCTTTAACAGAAGTACCATAGACCTTCAGAGTAAACTTCTTAGAACAGAGGGTAGCGCAGTGTAACTGTACCCAGTGCTTTATAGCCATCTGCATGATGTCATGTGAGATGGAATAATGCCATACCTAATTCAGGCCTGCTGTCTGTGCCATCATGGTGATGGCTTTTCCCTGCCAAGCAGCCCAGTCCAGCCTTGGGTGCTCTCCCACAACTCAGCAACAACCAAATATCAGTGTTCTTTTAACACTATCTTGGCTGAAAATGGGACAACTACCAATCAAACACTAATACTACCACTTTGGTCCAAATTGTGCTGCTGGTTTAAATGTTCAATCTCCTTTCATGCACCTTTTAAATTCAAGGGCCTGAGTTACAGTACAGGCCCATAAATGTTCTACAACCTAACACAGTGCTGAGATTATTTCACAAGGAAAGAGTTAAACCACCATGTATGCTAGAATATATATTACCTTTCTTTTTATTGAAGTCCACTACTTGGACATGAAAGTTTCTTTAGTTCTGTGTGGTTGATTTTCCAAAAAAAAAAGGCTTGCACAATAAATAGACAAATTTTCTCTTATTAATTCAATGTTGTGAACTTGAGGGCAGACAAAATGCCACTTTTTCTTTTATTTGTTATTAATCATATTGAATTCAAAGTACTAGGCAACAAGTGCCTTAAAACACAGGGAGGCAAAGAAGGTTGCTGTAAAACAAAACAAAACAAAAAGACAAAAAAAGGAAGAAAATTGCTTTTCAGTCTATTCAGAAGAAGACTTGCTTCAGGTAGAAAAGACTTGCAAGCAGTTACCTCTTCAAGTGCCTTCATTTCTCTGGTGGGCACACACAGTGGATTTAGAACAGTTTGTTATAATAACACAGGTGGCTTTGGTGTGATAGAAGAAGGCATGATCATTTTTGGTCATTATTTTTACAAAAATTTGACTTCTATCTTCAAGTTTAGCCTCTTTCTGTGGTTTTGTTCCCTTAATAATATGGTGGATCCTTCTCTTAGTATTTCAGTTTCTTAGTCTGCATTATTTTCTATTGTCTGGGGTTGTTGTTGGTTGAAGGAGTATAAAGGAAGAGTGTAAAAGAAGAGAAGTAGAAAGCAAACAAATATCTTGACAACCAGGCAGTAGAGCAGTCAAAATCTCTTGATCAATCTTTTTTTTCATAAGCAAACTGGAAATAGTGATTAATCAATTACATTTAAAAACAAAACCAATAACTCACCTTTACACTGTGTTTTTGTCTTTCTCCATTGGCTTCTATGAGACTGAGCCTCCTAGGATTATTCCCATTAAAAAAGAATAAAGCTTCTTTTCCTCAGTTCTTCTTCTATCTAGAAGCTCGTTTCAACAAGCTAAGAATTAGGGCCTGGATCTGAGACACAGTATACGTGCCTTAGTTTCTGTTAAAGTCAAACAAAACATTTCTTTGGATTAATTGAAAAAACTCATATACCACTTTATTGTATGACCAATAATCTGGAAGCTTTATGATTTCTATTAAATCATTCATTAGTTTTTACTTTCACTATGTTGACTCATACTCGTGTACTTTCCAATAATTAGTACTGACTAAAAGTTAATATTCTCTCAACATGACAGTTCTTTCAGAGAGCATAAAAAACCCTCTTATACATTACTGGCCTGTAGAACACCTTTTGGGCTTCAAAATCCCTTTGTCCTCTGCTCTCCTTTTTCTCTACCTGTTAATAGGTAGCTTCCAGGAAGCCATGAGTTCAGATACAACCAGTCTTTGAAGCTATTTCCTGTATGGGACTCCTTACTTACACATTGCTTTTGAGCTTTCTTCAGCCTACAGTGATACTTTCCAATCTTTTGACTTTTATTAATCCTTTATGTGGGCTTTACTTGTCCTGCGATGGATTCTAATCTTCTTCTGGGTTTCTTGTCTCACTTAGCAAAGCTTTTCAGCTGTGCATTATGGTTATGCTTGGCAGCTTGTATCTCATTTAGAAGCACTGCTTCCATCAATAACTGAAGGAACTTTACCCCTCATTCCAAGGTTAATGCAAGTGATGACCATTTATTAATATGCTTAAAGATAACAATTAGAAATATCAATCAAAAACCTATAATTGTAATTATTCTAAGACCAAAACTCATAAACAAGTAAACTTTCACTAAGCCCCAGTTTTTTACGTTCATAACTGTAGGGCACAGACTGTTCTCTCCTTGAACTGACACAGGTGAATTCCTTTAAACGGTGCTCATTTCAAGTTTCCCATCCACAAGCTTCTGAATGCTTTCAGAGGAATGGCTTTTAAAGGTAATAGGGGTTCTACAGGCTGAACAATAGATCAAATCTGTTTTGACATGAGTGAAGGGATTATGGTCTCAGCAAGCTTTCCCTTCTCATTCGCCAGCTTGACCCTCCCCAACTGCAGGCTTCTATCTGACCTCTGATGACAAGGCTCACTGGACTGAGACATGCATTGCCTGCTCTTATTTATCATCTTCACATTGACATCAATAATCACAACGTGGAGGAAGACATAAAACCTACCATTTGTTTTCAGCACCTTCTTTTTTTATTTAACAGGCATTAGCTTCACTACCTATCCTCAAAGGAAGGAAGGAAGGTGCGTTTACTCCCAGAAATAGTCCATACATTTCATTACCTAATTTTGTTTAAATTCACTGTCTCGGATAAAGCACAAGTTGTTGTTACAGGGATGTGTAAGATATTATTCTTTTACATTATTGTCTCAAAGCTTGCTGGGGGACACTGATGGACAAGTCCGAGCAAGTCCTGGGCAAGGG
>JAOWBP010002052.1:22157440-22168460 GCA_028571105.1 Tragopan temminckii | reverse complement strand
TACTAAAGCTGAAGAGAAGTTGCGTGGAAAATTACTGAGGTTATTTGCAAAGTCAGAATAATCTGAAATAATATTAAAATTCAACAGGTTCATGAAAGCTTTGCTCTCTGCTACTAGCAATTTATTTTCCAGAATGAGCTGGTTTACCTGTTTTTAAGTGAGCCAAATTTTAAAAGGAGCACTTCAATATCTGAGTATCTAATTGATGTTAAAATTCATTCATGACTTTAGGTTATGCAGCATTTATCTAGCTAACTAGTTCCTGCTGATGATCCTGATGGATGAAAAGCAGGACATGAGCCAGCAGCGTGTACTTGCAGCACAGAAGGCCAATAGTGTCTTGGGCTGCATCAAAAGGAGGGTGGCAACAAGGAAAGTCCCTTCTGCTCTGCTTTCATGGGACCCCATGTGGAGTACTGTATTCAAGCCTGGGGCCTCAGGAGGACATGGAGCTGTTGGAGAGGGTCCAGAGGAGGGCCACTAAGATGATCAGAGGGCTGGAGCACCTCTCCTATAACAAAAGCTTGAGGGAACTGGGCTCATTTAACTTGGAGAAGAGAATGCTCTAGGGAAAGCTCATTGTAGCTTTCCACTACTTGAATGGGGCTTAAAAGCAGGAGCAGGACTGACTTTACATATGGGCAAACAGTGAGAGGACAAGGGGGAAAAAGAGGAATGAGAATAGAGGGGAAATTTAGGTTAGATGTTAGGAAGAAATTCTTCACTCAGAGGGTGGTGAGGCACCGGAACAGAGAAGTTGTGTGAATGCTCCATTGCTAATGGCATTCAAGATCAGGTTGGATGGGGCCCTGGGCAATCCCGCCCATGGAAGGAGGTTTGGAAATAGATTATCTTTAACATCGCCTCCAACCTAAGCTATTCTATGATTCCATGATTCTAGTGACTGATACATACGGAATTCTGTTTGGAATACTTTCTGTAAAAGATGGGTGCTTCTATTTACATGCTACATACAAAGTTTTTATTTCACTTGCTCTCTTTTTTTAAATGCTAGTTATTGCTATCATGACCATTAATCCTGATATGTCTTTTAAATTTGGATTTAGAATATCACTGCATAAAGGTTTGACGTGAATAACATCATTTCTTCATGTCATTCTGCAAGTGTTCTGAATCAACTCTTCTCAAATTGGAGCTGATCTCTAAAGACAATTAGGAAAGCGACTCAAGACAGCATTATTTTTCTCATGGAGGTTCCAAAAATAAAAAAGAAAAAATGCAAATCATGGTTGTATGTGTGATATATAAACATTTATATCACTTTGGCAATATGAATTGTTTTTACAAATTCTGATGATAGCAATTCTTTTGGATGCTAATTCTGTTTTTAAGAAATGAGATCATAAAGTTTTAGTGTGAGTCTATTCATACTACGATATGCACTAAAAGAGTGTGTGCATACTTTCTTGACAGCCATGCACGGTGTCTTGATCAGCTCATCTGCATGAATCAGTAGACTACAAAGAGGGAACTGCGTATGGCTTCAGTGCATTGGAAGTGATGGAGGCAACACTGCAATATGTGTCAGTGTCTGTGCCAGCTACGTCCTATGAATGCTCACACAGGAATAGAAAGAACACCATATACAAATTCACCAGGCCCTATTGAGCCAATAAGAGGCTGAAGGTGACATTTTCCTGGATTATATCATTACTGATGATAAGATGCAGTGTCACCACTGCCACTGCAGGTCAAAACAGCAGCTTATGGAGTAGAATTCCCCACCAAAGTAGAATTTCAAGATGCAGGTCTCTGGGTAAAGTGACACGCACTGACTTTTGGGATAGGAAAGAGGAGATCCTTCTAGATTTCCTGGAACTCTGACAAACCATGAAGTCACACCTCTATGTTGTGATGCTAAGCTAAAGACTTGAACATCCAGAATCAGCCAAGAGAAGAAAACAACTTTTGTCTTGAACATGATAATGCTAGGCCCCATACCAGTTAGAAGACCATGGAACACACTGTCAATCTTGGCTGGAATGTCCTACCACACTCTCCATTTGGTTTGGATTTGATGTCTTCTGATTTCTATCTGTTTGAGTTAATAAAAGGTGGACTGTGTGGGCAACCTTTTCCTAGCATCAGTGTCATCATAACAGATGTGAAACTGGTGCATATTTTTACAAATGCAGCATGCAGGCTCTTGTTCATTGCTAGTGAAAATGTATAACTAATGATGGTGGCTATGTCTCACTTCTCAATGAGGGTTATAATTTATCAAATACATACTGAAAATAACTTCTTTCATAGAGATTTAATGGCAGAAGATACAAATACAATGTGGGTAGTATTGTTTATAAACTGGCTTTTGAAGTCAAAGTGTTATCTAACTGACAAAGAAGTGATTAGCAAAGCAAAACTCATCTGCTTGTTAAAGTAATGATGCAGTGAAGAAAATGCATTTTCTATGTATACATTATCTTATATTGATTAGTGTAAAAATAAAAATAATCATATTTTAGTAAAAGTTAAAGTCGAGCAGGATGTTAATAAAGGAAGTCAGCCATGGGACTTCAAAAATTCTTCATTAAAATGAATAACTCTCAAACTCTCACTCCGTTCATTTCACATCCAACATCCCCATCCAATTTGTAAAAGTCACAATATCAAGCATGCCACTTGAGAACAAAGCTTAATGACTAGCATTCTTTAGCTGCATAAAAAGGAAAGAAAAATTTAAACAATCACACTGACAAGTGCCCTTTTTAGAACATTCAAGAAAAAAATCCACAGCACAAAAATAGGTTGAGCATGAAGATAATTTGCATAATATTTGGTCGTTTACAATTTTTGAGTTTGAAAGTAAGCACAAACACACAGAGATTAAATCCTGGTCATACACATGCATACACAAAAACCAGTCCTGAGCTTTTCAGAGACTGTTGAATTCTTTTAATATTCTGACCAGTTATTTTGCATTCTTATGTTTTTAATTACTGTGTTATGAACTTCATTCATAAATATAGATGATACTATGATAGAAAGAAAATATCTTAAACATAGTGTAAGGCTTCACAGCAATGAAGACAGACTTAGTAATGAAATCTAAAATATTCTACAAGAAATATTTATCTAAATGGTACTAATAATTTTTAGATATAACTCATATTCAGTATTAAATTCTACTTCCTATTTAGTCTTCAAAGTTGTCTAAAGCAAAGCCCTGTGCTGAGCTGGAATGCAATGCACAAATGTTTGTCTTATCTGTTCTGATAAATCCTCTGGAGAAAGTTTGACATGGCAGAGTTTTCTGTAGCATCTTAGTATGTGTGCATATGAAGGGATATGCACAAATCTGAATAAACTGCTACTATGTTCTTTGAAAAAATTTTTCACATATTAACAGACAGAGTCTGTTGTAGATCACATTTGCTAAATCTCTTACCCCTGTTTGGACTTTCCTACTCATTTATCTTTAAAAAATGCAGTATAAAAGAACACAAAATGCTGGTAAATTCTTTTCTGTTACTAACACACTAGAAATATTTATTAGTGAAAAGTTAGCCATATTTCATAATTTCCTTTATTTTGGTGACTTTTTTTCCTGTTATATTTAACTGCATTTCAATCTATTTCATTTTCTCCATGCCCTTTTCCACTCTAATATAGAATGCTATATACTGTATTTCTATTCCTTTATTTTTATCCTTAATACTCCCAAAAGCACAACTGCTAACAATATTCATGGTCTGAAGTCAGCAGATGACAAAGTCTGTAGATATTCTATATATTTTTTCTCACAGAGAAAAAAAAAACAACAACAAAAATACATAACAAAATACAATTAAACACTCTGCAATATTTAAAGATAGACACATCATGCCTTACATGAGGAAAAATATAGAATAGATATTATGAAATTTTTCTGTTTTCCAAGTCTAAGCTTGGAAGTTTTGTTACAAAAGATGAAGACATAATCTCTGAAGATAAGCAAATGTAGTTTACAAATATTTAATTAACACATGAACTTAAGAAAACCTAAACAGTCTTTCAGATTTCAACATATTCCATACAAAAACATTTCCCTTAAAAAAAAAAAAGTATCATCATCTCTCCAATTATAGTTAGAGTAGAACGAATCTTCCCAAGCAATTTAGGCTAATTTTATCTATTTCTCCAAAGTAAAATTTTACTAGGCAATGCCAGTGTTATTACTTCCCATCAAAACAAAAGGTAAAACTCCGAAGTGGTGATACATTTAACAGGTGGATGAACTGTTGATGACTGTTCTGAAGTACTGGTATTCGACACATGAATGAGTAATTTTTAATGAATGTGCACTTAAAATGAAGCTTAGTTTCTGGGTTGTTTTTTTTTTTTTTTTTTTTTTCCCTTAATGTACTACGGTTGAAATACATGAGTTTTGATCAGCAATCAAAAGAACTGCTGAAGTGAAAGTATGTGAGAAAACTTAATTTAAAAACAATTGTATTCATAAAATGTGCACATTAATCTCAAGCACCACCGTAGCATCTGAATCTGGAATGTGAGCAGCAGAAAAACCTGCTATTTTTTCTGAGTTAATACTGTACTGAGCGCATTGAATTCCGAGTGTGAATACAAACACTTAGAGACAAACAGGAGATTTAGAAACAAAACCTAAACAATATTTAAATATCATTCACTCCTACAGTTTAGTAGGCTTTTTAACTTGTCTGAAAATTTTCTCATGCAAGTGAACAAAATATGCTCCCTTAATTTGTTTGGAGGTTTATTTTTCAGCATTTGAAAAATTTTAAACCATACATTACTTATATTTTTTCTTCATTTGGAGGCTACCTCTATTACTGCAGATATTTGCATTTTTAATTTAGACAAACTGAATTTTAGAGAACATTTTTCTGCTCTTTTAAAAATGTTGTTGCTACTGTGGAGAACTGTGGAGAACTTCTTTACTTGACCAATTGTATTAATAACTGAATTAAAATATCTATACAGCTACCTATATTCATTATTGAATTTTGAATTTCACTTTTTTTTTTTTTTTTTTTTTTTTTGGTAATTGTATTTTGGTTTAAATATCTTCCTGAATTGAATAAATTCTTTTTCTCTGTCTCTAAGGAAATTTTCCTGGAGAAGATGAAGAAGAATGAATATCTCACCTTATGGAAGAGAAAGAATGTGATAACTTCCTCAAAACTATCATTCAAAATTAACAAATTTTGTCTTTTATGTGTGACTTGCTGAATCAACATACTCCTTCTCAAGTCTCCACTATCAAGAAAACTCTTCCTTAATTAAAAAATAAGTTTAAGTTTCTCACCTAAGGCTAATCTCTGATGAGAGTCTCAATTTATGTTCCAATGTATCTGTCTAAAATTGCTATATAAACAGAGCTGTGTTTGTGCTAAAATGGAAGGATCAGATGTTACTGTCTAGTGACTTCATCTTATTTTCTTTGTTCAGATCCAAAATGGGAAGACATAACTTAATGAACTTTATTCAAAGAGGAAAAATATTCTGGACACTTGATCTTTCCCAGAAGCGAAACTTCAAGAATAATCTTCAGAATCTCACAGAATTTATTTGCATGCACTGTATTATTAAGAAACTTGACTAACGATGAAATCTTAGATAAAATTTTACATCACTAGCAGCATACCTTATGCTATGTAAGGTGCATGCAGAAAAACAGAGAAATTTCTTCATGTACCAAAGCTTATGAGGACTCTATTAAGCGTAATAAATGAACTTGGAAATCTTTAGTGAGAATAAACTTAATAGTCATATCTAGTACTGGGAAGAAGGAAGGTAGTAAACTAGACAGCTCTAGATTACAGCACAAACAATGCATGAGAAACAAAGTAGACCATGAATACAGTGGAATACAGTATATGTTGAAATGTACATAGGTTACTCCGAAAGTAATGCTTCATATATATTTCCATGAAAACTATAACAGCTATAAAGAGCACAACATCAGTGGAAACACAAAACAGAGTTGTACAACTATCAGGAACGGTTTTAGAGAACAAATCAATGACAAACACATTTAAACACCCTGGTAAGCAGAGTAATTAGAAATGATATTGCATCCTTCAAAAAAAACCTGGAATCATGTTCAAATAAAATCTGTAGGAAGAATCACAAAATCTAGGGATTTAACAGTGACAATGCAACAAAACATGCCAAAAGGCTATTTTACTGAATAATTTGTAAAGATATGAAAACCAAGAATTCTCTCTTCAAAAATATACATAGGTGAATGTCTTCAGGGCTAAAGGATGCTCAAGATGCAAGATAATACAGACATTATCAGTCCTGTTTTATTTTTCAGCCATTTTCTACATCCCGAACAAAGAGATTTACACCATTTTGGGGTCAAATTTTGGGTTTATAAATCAGAGTTTTGAACTGTAACTGATTGATAAATAAATACTGTCAGCCACATTCTTTCCTTCTTATTCTTTCATTTATCCTTTCCATTCTAAAGAGGTAAATTTCTTGAAAATGCATCCACGAATGACTTCTGCAATCTTGCCGGTGTTATATATCTCTCATTTCACTGTTATATCAGTTCTATGGATCTCTTTTATTCTATTATCTTCGGTTTTAGTCTCCTCTTTCTTTCCTTGTACATCTGCCTCATGAGAACAGCTTAGACAGTAACCTTATTACCTCATCTTTATTTTCCCTCTTTTCACATCTCTTTATCTAGCCATCTCTACTGCTACCTTAATAAGGTTAATCAGTTGTTCTCCTTCACTATCACTGAAGACAAATTTGTCCATTCTGCTTCTCAGTTATTCACATTAACATCAGCCTTCATTCTTAAAGTCACTCAGGGCTCATATAGCCCAAATATCATTAATGCTTGCCAAGTTTTCCTGCATAATAAATTAGCCATGACTTTTTCTCTTCAAATACATAGCTAGAACTTGTTTGGAGTCTCATTTTGCATTTGATTTTCAGCAAAATGACCTTGATAATCTGAGTGTTTCTTTTCCTGTAAACCATTTAGAACAGTGCAACAAAGATTATTTTCCCAGTCAACTTTAGACATTTCATACATCTCTGGCTTCTACCACTGGCTTGGTGTTTCATACTATACTCAAATTATTTATCTTTATGCTCAGTATCCTCCTCTTTTTATGAAGAGTATGGCTTTGGTCTCCAATTATCCCATGAAACCAACATTCAACTTCTAGATAACAGCTTCTTTAAGTGCAACAACAAAAAAACATGTCTTTCCTATTATATGTGGTTTATGTGATGAAGTGATGGTAGCAGGGCAGAAGGCAGTGGTAGGCTTTGTGAGGCCCTGTGCTGGACACAGCCAATTCCAGCCAATTCCAATGGCCCCCGATGGAAGGGCACAGCTGGACCCAGCCACAGGTGGGTGCCTCAGAAAGAGACTAAGGAGGGCCCTTTTGGAGCAGGGCATGTTGTGAGGAGGCAGGGGTGGCAGAGAGGGGCTGTCAGGAACTGATCCCATACCCCTATGCTTATTAGGGGAGGTAAGTAGAGGAGTTGGGGAATGGAGAACTAAAGTTGGGCCTGATAAAAGGAATGGTGATAGGGGTGGAGTTGTCTTTTAGTTTTTATTTCTCACCATTTACAACTATTTTAGTTCACAATAAATTAAATTTTCTCACATCAAGTCTATTTTGCCTGTGATGATAATTGGTAACCTTTATCTTGATTCACAGTCTTTCTCATTCCATATTCTCCTTGTTTTGTTGAGGAAGGGAGTGAATGCACAGCTGGCAGCAGCCCAAGTTCAGTCTGCCACAGAATTTCCACATAAATGCCCACTAACGTTTCCATAATCCATTTTCTTTAGAACAAGATGAAATGAGCTCAAGTTGCATCAGGGGAAGTTTAAGATGAAAATTAGGAAAAATTTCTTCACTGAATGGGTTGTTAAGCACTGAAGCAGGCTGCCCAGAGAAGCAGTTTAATCACTGTCCCTGGAGGTGTTTAAGAGATGTGTAGGTATGGTGCTTAGGAATATGGTTTAGCAGTAGACTTTGCAGTGCGAGGTTAATGACAGGACTTGATGACCTTAGAGATCTTTTCCATCTTAAATAATTAAATGATTCTTAAAAAATATTACTTGATACATTGCTTTGCTGTTAATTTATTTTTTTGTAAAACCCATGATTATCATTAGTTTGATGATGTGTTAATGAATTAGCCATGTTCATTTTAAGGCTTTTACATATTATTGTGTGACTCTCTTGTATGTAAACTTTACAGATTAAAAATCCTTTTGCAACAGAGATCCTTTTATGGAGTGTAATTATAGAGTATGCATCAGACTAAAGTACTGATTCGTGATTATGACACCCTTAGATACATACGCATATTAGTATTTTAGTCAGCTAAATGCAACACTTTATGCTTTACCTCCTCATAATTTACACTACTTGAAGTTTAAAATTTTAACAGTTCTAAAACAAATTTAAGATAATATATATACTTTGTACGTTCCATAAAATTATTCCCATTTTTAAACTGACTGTTTATTACTCAGTTATAAAGACTATTTCCCTAGAATGCAAAAGAAAATTCATTAAAAGAAGGATGGATTACGTGGCCACTGGGAGTCCCTTACAAACTAAATGAGTGTATTATTAAGACTAAAGAGCCAAAATCTCACAAATCCTTAGGGACAGGAAATTGACTTTTTATGCTGGCTATGAGCAAATTACTGAAAACAGGAAACAATTTTCAGAATGAATCAACAATATGACTGTAACAGTAAAGAAGTTTATTATTTTGAAATTTCAGATTAAAAAAATCATTTCTAAATTCGACATTATGGACTCACATTTTATGTATAAGTTTGCTCTCCATCAAGAAAAACACCTGAAATAACACAATCACATACAGTAATGTAATCACAGAATCATAAAATTGTGGAATTGGAAGAGAGTTCTAGAGATCATTGAGTCCAGCGCCTCTGCTAAAGCAGGTTCCTTACAGTAGGGTACACAAACAGGCATCCAGATGGGTCTTGAACGTCTCCAAAGAAGCTAACTTCAAAATCCCTCTGTGCAGCTTGTTCCAGTGCCCGGTCACATTCACTGTAAAGTTCTTCTGCATATTTTTTGTGGAGCTTCCCATGTTTCAGTTGTCCAGTTGGCCGCTGTTCCTTGTTCTATCACTACACACCACTGAAAAGAGATTGGCCCTGTCCAGTTCCCTCCTTCCCTTTAGATATTTGTAAACATTGATTAGATCCCCTCTCAGTCTTCTCTTCTCTAGGCTGAAGTCTCAGGTCACTCAACCTTTTCTCAAGTGGGAGATGCTCCAAGCACTTTATCATCTTTGTCTGAATCCACTGGACACACTTTCTAGGAGATATCTTTTTTTTTTTTTTTTAACTGGGGAGCCCAGTGCTGGACACACTAAGCCAGCTGTGGCCTCACCAATGAGGTGCAGAGAGGGAGGATCACCTCTCTTGACCTGCTGGCCACAATCTTTTTAATACACCCCACAGCACTGTTGGACTTTTTGGCCATAAGGGCTCACTGCTACTGCTGTGGAAGACAGTGTCAAAGTCAAGGTCCACAACATTCACTGCTCTTCCCCATCTACCCAGCCAGTCATGACATCTCAGAAGGTTACCAGGTTGGTCAAGCATGATTTCCCTTTGGTAAATCTATGTTGACTACTCCTGACAACTTTCTTCTTTTCCAGCTGCTTGAAGGAGGCATCCAGAAAAAGTTGTTCCATCAACTTTCTAGGGACAGAAGTGAGGCTGATTGGCCTCTCATTTCCTGAATCATCCTTCTTGCCTTTTTTGAAGACTGAGGTGACATTGGTTATCCTCCAGTCCTCAGGCATCTTTTGCATTCTCCAAGACCTTTTAAAGAAGATAGATAGCAATCACCTCTGCCAGCTCCCTCAGCACACATGGGTGCATCCCATCAAGGTCCATAAATTTGTACACGTTGTGAACATTTAGTGATACAAAAGGTGCAATTATTGCCTATTTCTTGGCTTTCCTTCAAGTGTTTTCCAAGTATTTCCAAAATACACACCCAAGTATTGTGGAGAACTTATTATTTTTTATCTTTTCCTAATTACTTAACACATATTGTGCATTTTAATCAGAAACCTTAGGAGATTTTGCCTAAAATATTTTACTTTCATGCTAATTTAGATGTAAATTTCAAATAGCTTTGTGTACTTTATTTCTCACTAGAAAAAGAGTTCATAATCTAGCAAATTTTAAAAGGAAGCAATTATATACTTGAGGACTGCGTTTTGACACCACTTATTTTAACATAATCAGGGGACAGAAGAAATTTGATGTGGTTTATGTTGGCACAGTAGGAATCAAATTCTCTTGAGTACAAATTTAATTAATTGTTATTGAATGTTGTGCAGACCTGCACATGATAACACCATGTATTCTATAAAATTTCTGAAATAAAAAATAAGTCTGAAAAGGAAAAAAATGTTCATTATTAAATTCCTGACTTTGCTGAAAATTTTGCTGGGACAAAATAAAGTTTATTGCAACCACTATTCACTCGTTCTTTGTTTATTAGGAGAAGGTATGAGTTTCCATTTCAAGGAAATTGAACTGGCAACTGCTGAAAATTATGATTGCAGTAAGTCTCACTGACAATGAATTGAACAGTACAAGTGAAAAGGGGACACACTTGGGGGAAACATCAAACCAGTCAAACAGCCTCAAGCCTAGTAAGACATCAGTCAGCTTGCAGCATTTTTTGCATAAATTCTACTAATGCTGAGCAACTTATTTTGAGAAGTTAAATTCTCTCTTGTTACTGTGCCACACGTATTATACATGAAATGTATAAAAAGCATGAGTGGTCAAATTTGACTGAAAGGCCTTCTTGCAGAAACTTTTGAAAAGTGCAGGAAAGTAAGACATCAATTTAAAGTTAATTTCCTAATGTATTTACTGCATACTGTGAAGAAAGATGTCTTTTCCGGAAAGAAAATGAAAACTGTTCAGTTTTGAGCTTTTCTCTGTAAGAAAGATATTAAGGCATTTGAATGTGTCCAAAGAAGAGCA
>JAOWBP010002052.1:22096058-22107182 GCA_028571105.1 Tragopan temminckii | reverse complement strand
CTTCTATATAAGTATCTATAGAGAGAATTAGAGCAATGTAACTACAATATTAAAAACTGCCAGGTAGACAAATTCTAGAGGATTCATTATTCAGTAGAAATATGTACAGGCTGCAATATTCTCATGATATAGGATTGCTGAGATAGTGCATCAATGATTATGAATATAAAAATATTGAATTTTCTTTTAATTTTGTTGCATGTTCAATTTGTTGATCCATCACATCAATTTTTACAAAAGAATTTTATGTAACAATTCTTTTAAATTTAAGATTTTTGACTGAAAAAGAATCACACACTTTTTCAAATCAAACCTTAGTTTTTGTTATCTGAGAGGTTCAAACTAATAATCCTTAGAGTTATTTAGACCAGGCAAGGAAGATGGGGAAAGAAGAATTTTAGCAGGAGAGAAAAAAGGAAGTGATTGTATTATAGAATCATTTCTTGGTGGAACAATCTGTGCATAGTTATATTCATGTTACTTCAGCACCTGTAGTTTACGGCATAAAAAGAAATAGAAGTTAATTGAGGAGAACAAAATGAATCTTAAGTGGACATTAATGTTCTTTTCTGAAATGTCATATCTTGCCAATATTTATTTGGTTTCCCATATGCAGCATTTGTACTTACCAGAAACATGCTTGCAAATAAAATTAAATTCAATCAAAAGTTCATCTATAAGCAAACAAAAGAAGTCATAAATAGGGATTGGAATGATATGGTAGGATCTATTTATAACTATAGTTACTAAACAGCTTTAGTTGCAATATACTTAACAATTAAGTGGATGTTTACTCCTATTACCAGTAATTAGACAACAGACTATGGAGGGAAATATAGATAATAAAGGTCCTCATTCTTCCACCCCTACTGATACTGATTTCAAAGGAAGAAGGGAAGTAGTCAGAGCTCTAATACATATCAAATGTAAGAATAAAATAAATGAGATTTTGAAGGGGGGCGACGGGGGAAAGCAAGATTTGAAAGGAAATAATAGTTCCCAGTGGTATTTTGTGATAGATTCATGTTACTCTACATTTATTAATAGTAGAAAAAATGAAAGAATTCTCTATTTGCAGGTGAACATTGTTTTACATGACACTCAGAGGACATATTTGTGCTGAATAGAACACACATGCACAAATTGCATACTTCCAATCACGAGGAGCTATAACTCAAATGCCATCTGTGTCTTGAAGTGCTGGAGCAAGTTTTTCACTAAGATCAAAGCATTTAAGAACGTACAAATATTTCAGAATAGTGATATTTTGAAAACAGAAAAAGCAGTGGAATTCTGTTTGATGATAAAGAATTATGATGGAAGAACTGAAACATGCCAGTACTGATTGAATAAGCCCAGCTGCTGCCTCTTAGGTTAGTCATTTCTACAACTTTATAAACATGTTGTTTGCTGGATTTCAAAGTCACAACTTTGGTGAAACAACTTTTCTTACGTAGGAGAGGGACAAAGTTGGAAATAAGAATAATATCTGTGCATTATGTCATTTAAACAAAACCTTATGAACAATTATTTTGTTGCCCAAGTATTTTCCATCATTTTGCAGAACAAATCAAGACTCCTAAATAGCCACAAATCCAGTGGAATTGAAAGACATTATACAATAAATCTATTATAAGGCATAGTTAACATGGGTTCAAGGGAAATCCTGTGTTAGTACTTTCATTTCTTTCAATGTTAAGATGGCCCATTTAGTGGATAAGGGAAGGATGTAATCTTTCTAGATTTCGCAAGGCTTTTGATACTGTCCCTCACATAATCCTTCTGGATTAATTGTCCATTTGTGAGATAAACAGGTTCACCTAGGCTATGCTAGGTGATGATGAACTCGCTCAATGGGAGAATGGCAGTTTGCTGATGACATTAAACTGGGAAATACTGTTGACTGGAGAGCTGTTGACCTGGAGAGATGGGAAGCCTTGCAGAGGGATCTAGATTGATTGGAGCACAGGTCACTTACCAATGGCATGAAATTCAACAAAGGAAAATGCAGAGTTCTGCACCTGGGACAGAGTAATGCCTTTGCTAACAGCTCTCCGATGACTTTCCTACTAGTTTTGCTGTAGCATCTATCATTTAAATATGCTGGTTTAATTTGTACTATTAATGGGATATTGGTAAAATCAAAAGATGAAACAACATTCCAAATGTTTAACATTCTGCAAACATTAGCGTCTGCATGGAATAGATAGATACTTTGTATTCTATTAGCTTCAGTTTTTAGCTATAAACTTCTAATTACTTGGATATGATGTGCTGAAATATGTCAGTGATATCAAGCTGTGAGAAGTAACATTACACAGATGGATACTAAGTAATATGTCCCAGCTAGATACCACTTGAAAGGCAAAAGAGCTTCTGCTTTCTCAGAAATCAATACGTTTGTTTTTCAAAACTTAGGGCTGAGTTTTGCTGTAAGGCTGATATGCATAGTTAAAGTATGTCTCAAGGATTTCAAACATTTTGAGCTCAGCTGAAAAAGACCTTTTCACTATCCTAACCAAATATGTCAGTGCTTTGTACCACTGCTGTTAAATCTAACTCCTACACTTAATCATTATTAAGACAGGAAACACTTTCCTGTGAAGTCTGCAGTGTCCCAGATTTTGCCTCAAATCTTCAACAAATCCTTCAAAATGAAGTATTGTACACTTCCTTTCTTTTTCACCTGTTGTTATTTCCATGGAAATAAAGAGGAGGTATTATTTTCAGAGCAACTACAAGTATCTGCATATAAATGTGCATATATATACCTAAGTAGTGGCAGTTCTTTATCATTGCATTTCGGTATAATTTCTGGAAGATTAGAAAAAAAAATCATGTGGCTATCAAGAATCTGCAAGAAGTAAATACATCTTTCAAAGTGAGGCTATGATTGAAAGGTGATTCTAGTGTATTTCTTTTTTGTGACTTATTGTACTCAAGAAGCGGATAGGCATACATCTAAATTACACATAAACACAAAACTTGTCATGCTTTAGACAGCGGATGGACACATTAAGCAGAGAGTTTTTTCTTTTAAAACAGATAGTGGGAGCATTTCTATCTTATAAAGCTGCTTCATGTAATACATAAACTATTACAGACAGTTTTGAAGTAAAAAGATATTTATAAGTTACAGGTTTTGGTACAAAATAGTCTTTTCTGTCTTTGATTTTAAATAAAATCTGTTTTGGCATTCCTACTGATATATTTAGTTGGTGATAAAAGTGCACATATTACCTGCTTTCATTATGTAAGTAAACATAGCAGCTTGTTGTCTGTACTAAAATCTAAGGTGAAATGTCTGAGTATTACTAAAAAAAAGAAGAAAAAGCATGAAATTAGCATTAAAGCAATCATAATTTCATACTTAAATGGTACTCACAAAGGATACTGAAAAATCTAGCTGAGTTACAGCAGTCGTACAATACAGTCCTATAGTAACTTTCATAAAGAACCCCTGGGTGCTCCTCAAATTAGCACAATTCAAAACACTTTTAAGTAATTTTTTTCACAGTAGCTATATTTTAAAATAGCTCTCTGAAAGAGATTTTCTGTAAAAAGAAGTTGTACTCCTGTGGAACAATGTTCAGTAAAATCACCAGCTTCAACAATGTTCATGGTAGACCCCAAGAAATTAATGTTTCCTTTAACAACAGTTAATTAATAAGAGGAAGGCATGGTAGATTAAATACTTGTAAGAAAAGAGCACAATTTCATGAAGAATCAATGAAAACTGAAACAAATAAACAAGTAAGAAACTTGTTCCAAGAAACAGAGCAGGAAGAAGTAAATGCAGAACTGCCAGACTTGATCTCCAAATATATTGTGATGGAGGAAAAGTAAACAAAGTAGAGCAGTGAAAAAACACCTGGGTTGACATAACTGCTAAAGAATTCTCAGGCTTTGTGTGCATGGTTTTTTTGGTTGTTTTGTTTCCACCATGCGTCTGTCTGTAATCTAAAATAGTAAATGAATTATTTTTATTTAAAAAGTTTGTATAGCTGCTTCTTGAACCTGTCAGCAGTGGCCAGAATCATTGAGATATCATTGACCAGATCTTTCTTTCATTGCATTTGTGTTCATCTTTTGTTACTATTAGGTATTTGTAGCTTTCTGTTGCCTGTAGCATGTTTCTTCATTGCCATTAATCATAGAATCACTGAATCACTGAATCATCCCAGGCTGGATGTGGCTCTGGGCAGCCTGGTCTAGTGATTGGTGACTCTGCCTATAGCAAGGGGGTTTAAACTGGATGATATTTGAGGTCCTTTTCAGACCATGCTATGATTCTATGAATCATAGAATAGCATGTGTTGGGAGGGACCTTTAAGATCATATAGTTTAAACCCCACTGCTACAGGCAGGGACACCTCCCTCTAGACCAGGTTGCTCAAAGCCGCATCCAGCCTGGACTTGAATGCTTCCAGGGAGGGGGCATCCAAAACCTCTCTGGGCAACCTGTTCTAGAGTCTCACCACCCTCACAGTAAAGAATTTCTCCTTAATATCTAGACTAAATCTACCCTCTTCTATTTTAAAGCCATTTCCCCTCATCTTGTCGCTACATGGACTTATAAAAAGTCCCTCTCCAGCTTTCCTGTAGGCCTGTTTCAGCTGCTGGAAGGCTGTTATAAGGTCCCCCTGAAGTCACTCCATCCATCTAATCATCTTTGTGGCTTTTCTCTGGACCCCTTCCAACAGCTTGATGTCCTTCTTCTGTTGGGGACCCCAGAACTGGACACAGAACTCCAAGTGGGGTGTCATAAGAGCAGAGCAGAGGGTCAGAATCACCTCCCTCAAACTTCTGGTCATGCTTCTCTTAATGCAAACCAGGATACAGTTGGTCCTCTGGGCTGCAAGCACGCATTGCCAGCTCATGTTGAATCTCTCTACAACCAACACCCCCACATCCTTCTCCTCAGGGCTGATCTCAAGCCATTAAGGTCGTATCCTTAGGTATAGAGCAATCCCTGTTCTATTTCAGTTAGTAAGATTCGGTTAGATCACATTGATTCTAAAAAGAAGTGATAAAGACCTTTATTTTTTTCACCACAACTTTCTGTTTGACTATTTCCACTTATAATTTCCACTTTAGTACTGCACTGATAACATGGGATGGAAAGTAAATAACACAGCACATAGCACAATTCATAGAGCAATAACAGAGGAAACAGAGCAAGCCATAGGCTGTTAATGGTGGTGTTGGTACTCAATAAAAAATACACTGAAAATGAAAGAACAAAAATGGAAGATGTAAAAAATAATGATTCCCAACTGCATTTTTCAACATCCAAGCTGAAAGCCAAGCAGAAAATGATGAGATTTTGTTATAAAAAAAAAATAAAAAAAAATTATTCTAGTTTATCAGAAGTTCAGTTCCTGAACAAACACATTGCAATGTGGCATTTCTTACAAACCAAGCCATCAGAACAAAATAAATTTAATATTTTGGAAGATTAAATATTTCATCTTTGAGGCCGTCAATGACAATACAAGAAAACAATGGACACGATTCCCATTTTGATTTAATATCAAAGGTAAAAATAATGACATTTTTTGCTAACTTATAAATAATGAAATAAAAGTTCAGAAGTTGTGCACAACACTTTTGGAGACCTCTGCAAATAGATGGCTGACCAACTATACTCTATTAAAAGAACGAGTTGCTCTATTCTGCAGTAGATGTCAAATGCTGCTGAAGTAAAAAAGAGAAAAAGTAGTCTAAAGCACATCCTAATGAAATACCTGTTTGTTGAATCAATAATGTATTTAAGAAAAATTGTTATGAATAGTGTAGAAAACTTGATTCCATAACTTCATTCCAAAAAGCAGTGGAATTATCATAAAATAGAGAAAGAAAAAAGACTCAGAAAAAGAGGAAAGTAGATTAAAGAGTTTAGATTCTTGCAGAGTATTTTCTGATACAAAGGTTTAATTTACAACCTTTTTGTCTATGGCAATACAAAACTATATAAAAGAGGTTAGGAGACCAAGCTTTGAATAAAAGACTCCAGATGAATTACTCAGAAATATTTGTAAGCACAGAAATAGAAGATTGATGTAATCATTGACATTTCTGGAGTGACATAAAAGATTCCCCCCCCAAAAAAGAAAGCTTAACTAGGGTACCAGAGCAATTGCTATTAGTCACATCACTTTTTATTAATTACCGGTACTACAGATGTCATAATATACAATATTCCAAGCCCGAAGACTATAGCCTTGAACGAAACAGCATTGCAGCAAACAAGTAATAAATTACTTTAAAAGATATTAAGACTAATAATACATATATATTAGGATAGAAGTTCTTCCTTTTTTTTTAGTTTGGCTTTTTATTTGTTTGTTTGTCATGTTTTTTTTTTGTTTGTTTGTTTGTTTGTTTTGTTTTCTTTGCTTGCTTTTGTTTTGCTTTGTTTTATTTGCTGTATCTGCCCTGAGGCTTTCCATTTAGTAGCACACAGTACTCTGAAAAATAGCTTCCCTCTTCAACATTTTAAGAATCAAAATGTATTTCCTGTATTCTCAGCATGCTCCAGCATGAAGCTAAATATGACAGACTGTTTTGTATGGAACTAAACAATGTGGATAATTTCTTATTTTCACTTCTTGTGGCAAAGCTGATTGTGTAGAATTGTGTAGAAATAAGATGATGCACAAGTAGAAACACGTATACCATTTCAGTAACTAGAAGATGTATGCCATATCAGCCAGTTTCTACTGAGACAGGAGGACATCTTTACCTTTCTGCTTCCCATTTTCTCACTGCTTTCCACTGATGAGTTACAGTTAAACCTTACTTTGGAAAAAGAAAAAAAAAGACTTTTACAGAGTTCAATTTTATCTGAGCACAAGCATAGTCACATTCAGCTTTGCTGACACAAGAAAAATGGGAAAGGTTTCCCCTAGTACCATAATTAAGTCCATTCTATTTCCAAACACATAAAGAAACACAAATAGATAGGAAAGTGGAGAATTGATGATAAACATAAAACACTAGATTCTACAGGAAAGGACATTAATATTGTTGTGGTGTAAGAGTTTCAAACTTTATTATCTACTTTATGATTTTAGAGGCAGTAAGGACTGTAGACATCACATCTACATCAAAAATCATTGACTGCCAGTCCATGGCATTGTTTTTGTGAAAGAAGAAACACTGTGGGAAAAAATCAATAATATACTTTCTGATATTGGGCATGTGATATGCTACAAGAGTGTATAGTTAGGACTACAAATATTAATTTTGGTCTTTGTAAATGTAGGATAGAGCAAAGATATGTACTTCCTGTGATGAATAAAAACTAAGAATTGGCAACAGTGAACGTGGAAAAGACTGAGGTACTCAGTAGGTTCTTTGCCTCTGTCTGCAAATCAGGCTCCCCATGTCTCTCAAGTCCTTGAACATCTAGGCAGGAGTTGGGAAAGCAAACTCCTTCGCATTGTAAGAGAAGAACAGACTTGAGACCACTTAATGAAACTGAATGTATATATAGAGGAGTTTATAACAGAAGTTAAATTTTTAAAGTTTTTAACATATGTAAGACTGGAGCTTGAATTTAATTTCAGAACAGTGTTTCCATAATTAATACTTCACAGAATGGATTTTTCACAGATGTTAAAATAAACAATTTGCATTTATCTCATGTCCGCATAAGCTTTAATATTTGATGAGCATCAAGAGCTGGTTATGAATTCCATGACCTCCTGAATAGCACATCTAAAGGTCACCTCTACTTGTGTGACCTCATTTACAAGGAATAAGAATTTTAATGTTAGGAATCAAATTAAATGCACTGTATAAACTTATAACTTCTGTTTTGTTACCTGAGTCAACAGTACACACAATTTTGCTCCACGTTATATGGTTATGTTTTATATCAGTGTATGAAAAATTTCTTATATCCTATTGTAAATCTTTCCTACAATCATTGTGCTTACTTGCATTTTAATGTTAATCTCAAACTTTGATTTCTATGAATATTTTATATACACTTACGTGGTTTTTCACAAAAACTTTTTTCATAAACTTTCTTAGCCCAACTTAAAGCATAGAAGTCAGATGGGTATCCAACTGAATGCGTATTTCAAAGCTGTTATTACGTATCTGATCCGTAGCCTACATATTTCACTAGACACACAATTTACGCAATTTTGTTTTTATTTCTTAACTGTTATACCTCTGTTAATGTTCATCTAGGATGAAAACAAAGATGTGCTGACAGAAAATAAATGTATGCCATTAGGACATTGTCATTCATTTGACTTGTCATTGATTACTAAATTTCCCCTGTTGAGTAATACCTTTACCTCTCTAATAACCATCATGATTTCACATGACAACTTCTTGCCAGGATATTACTTGATGCAAGCCAACTTTTCCAAAGAAGCAGCTTACATCTTATTTGTAAAACTGTGAATCCAGAGGATATGAAATAATCTAGATGAGATTTCTACTGTTTGCATATGTAGGTGGCTAAATGTTTATCTTAAGCTAGACATCATTTTAAAAACATTCTCATTTGTTTGCTATTGAAGAGCTGTACTTTTAATCTTTTTTTGTTGTTGTTTTCTTGAAGTATAACCTTCTTGTGTTAGCAGAATGCTACTTTGGTCTGCTACTGCTAAAAAACAATTATTTTCCAGAAAAAGAAAACAGAAAAAGAAAACAGAATTTGAGAGGCATACCTGCAATTAGTGTCTTATTTATAAAATACTAATAAGCACAGTTTATGTATTGTCCCCTTTCAAAACAAACATGTACATTTGCATTTCTGTAATGTATATTATCCACGTATTTTACAGTACTTCATAGTTATTCTGGTATAAAAGATTTACTTTATTGCTTTGATAGAGACACAAAGGAAAAAGAAATAAAAAATTGCTGCAGCCTCGAATAATAGTTTGAACAGCACTTAATTTTCTATTCTTCTGTTAAAGATCTCTGATCAAAAACCATTAGTAGCAAGAGAAATAATTTAAATTTCTTTTATATATTTTGGAATCAGGTCCTTCCCATGCCCATATATCTTCTTTGCATCAAATGTGGGAATGCTCAAAGTGAAGTTCAAACACTAAGATCTCAGATTTGTTGCTAACAGTGATGTTGGAAATTTGTAAAAATTGAGACCTTTGAGGTAAGAAAAAAGTCTTTAAACAAATACATGAAACTCATGGTACTTTGCATTGAACTGTTCATTAATTTGTGAGCTCAAAGGTAAACCTGCATTTTCATGTATATGTATTTTGACAGGATTCAAAAAAACAAACAGAAAGGCCTATGATGAGCTACATAGTTGGAAACGCTTGAGGAAATGGCACTGGCACTCCTGTTTTGGCGTACTTTGGTGCTAACAGAAGTGGTTTTGACAGTGCCATATGTTTAAGAATAAAGCAACTCTCAAGGGATGACAAGTGACACTTCTCTGGAGAAGTTGATGCTTGAGAATTTTCAATAAGAAAATTGCCAAGCAGGCTTTTCTGGAGTCTGTGAAACAGGTGGATTTGTGTAAGCAAAAATAAGAGGGAGATTTATGTAAGATACCTGAGAAATTATAAAATCCTCTATGAAGGCCGTTTACAAATGCTATACTTCTGTTTCAGAAAGATATGAGTGTATGGTACATTGTTCTCAGAAAAGTAATTGATTTGCTAAACTAAAGACATTAAATATTCTGATGCTCTATCTAAAGAGTAAATAGCCTTGAATCTAATCCCTTATTAAGACAAATAAACGATTTAGCAATTATCCAGATGAACAAATGTGACAAGAATTATTTTAAATGTTGTCAATACACCAGTTTTCTGTATAAAATGGTGATAACACGTAGAAAATATTTTAGAATCACGTTCACCAACATTTTAGTAACATTTGAGTTACACTAACTAGAATTGTAAACAAAACATTTTTAAGTTGGTACAGGAAAACTTGAAATGGTGACTCAATAGCCTCATGTTCTAATAACTCTATGTTATAGAAACAAATATTTCCTGAATGACAACAACCCTCTAATATTTCTAAAGCATAGAATGATCAAATCATAGAATCATAGAATCCTTAGAGTCGGAAGGGACCTCTGAAGGCCAGCTAGTCTAACTCCCCTGCAATGAACTGGGACACCACAACCAGATCAGGTTGCCCAGGCAACCTTATCCAGCCTTACCTTGAAAGTCTCCAGGAACGAGGCATCAATCACATCACTAAGCAACCTATTCCAGTGCCTCACCACCCTCACTGTAAGATTTTTTCCTTAAATCTAACCTAAAAATTTTTCTCCAATTTGGTGACCAGGATATCATGCAGGACAGTATCAAACACTTTGCACAAGTCCAGGTAGATGATGTCAGTTGCTCTTCCCTTATCCACTGACTCTGCATTCCATCATAAATGGCCACCAAGCTTGTCAGATATGACTTGCCTGACAGTGTAAGACATTAATGTAAGACATTAAGATTGCAACTCACAATCAGTTTGGAAAACATAATTTCATTGTTTGATTTACAGTAGATTCTAAAATACACTTCACAGATTTCTATGGAAATAATTTTAAAAAAAGACTTTATGGGATAAATAATCTAGTTTCAGCTTACACTTTTGAAAGGGCCAAACAACTTGAAATTGAACATTTATAATCCAGATACAAAGCATAAATTTGGAGAGGACAGTAAATGTCTTTTTTTTTTTTCCCTCCAGAATTTAAACATTGTTAAATTCTGTAAATAAGCAAAGAAAAAAATGTTACAGTAAGTTTATATTTATTGTTATTATAGAGCATGTACTACCATTAAATTTATTAGAAAATGGTACAATTTTGAGAAATATAGAAACAACCATGCATTAAAATGATTTTCTATTCGTTAGAAAAAAAAAGAATAATCTTTAATAGGTAAAGTAAATGCAACTGAGAGAACTACTATTCAGGAAGTTGAGTAATATGCTTATGCATAAGCTAATAAAACATGAGAAAATGCTAAAGGAGGAGTAGAAAAATAATGCTGTTATTTTCAAGATGAGGAAATACTTCAGTGAGCAAAGCTCTTTGCCTGAAATAAAAGATTTTCTAGTTCAGATTTACACTCTTTTTGATCTAAGGCAGAATTTGGGGCCTCTGATACCTGCTCA
>JAOWBP010002052.1:22056119-22069809 GCA_028571105.1 Tragopan temminckii | reverse complement strand
TTTTGGGGGGGCATCCCCCAAACAGGGGAGAATGAATATGGAGGCTGGAGAAAAGAAGGCTGTGGAGTGACCTCATTGCAGCCTTTCAGTACCTAAAGGGAGCCTACAAACCGGAGGGGAACCAACTCTTTGAAAGGGTTGATAACTGCAGGACAAGGGGAAATGGTTTTAAGTTGAGGAAGGGAAGATTTGGGTTGGATGTCAGGGGAAAGTTCTTAACAGAGAGAGTGGTGAGGTGCTGGAACAGGCTGCCCGGAGAGGTTGTGGATGCCCCGTCCCTAGAGGTATTCAAGGCCAGACTTGCTGGGGCCCTGGGCAGCCTGGTCTAGTATGAAATGGGAAGGTTGGTGGCCCTGCATGTGACAGGGGGGTTGGAGCTTCATGATCCTTGTGGTCCCTTCCAACCCTGGCCATTCTGTGATTCTGTGATTCTGTGTTTGAACTTAATGCTTGCTGCAAACAGCTCATTTCTGTTCAAGCACCCCAATAGCTTGTGTCGTGATGAGGGTAAATGTTTTATTTCTAAGGCAGGTAAATTCTTGGTCTCTGGCATTAATTAGTACTGTCACAGAATATTTTGCAGCCCTTTATAAAGCAATTTGATGGCTTTATTTCATTTGTGTGGATGACATGACTAGGTCTGATAGCCAGCAGATTACACTATCCGCATTGAACAGCCCCTAAATTCAGGAAAGTGCCATTTGAATTGAACCCTAGGGCTTCTGCCCGTCAGTATTTTCACTCCATTACAGTAATATCAATAGTTCACCAGCAGTGATTCAGAATCTTACTTCTACTATTTTCTCTGTGGAATTTGAGTGGTGTGTTTCTTCTTGCCTGTAGTTTTGAATATCTAATTTTCATGTCTTTTAGCTTTCAACTGTTTCATTAACAGGCATTTGTTATTCACTTGGATTTCAAAATGTTAGCAACTGTCCTATTAAATTTAAAACTTTGCTGCATTTTGTAGAGACAATTACCTTCTTTATTTCATTGATTCTTGCATTTTTCCAGCAAATTCTTCTTAAAGTGAATCAAAATTTTAGGTTAAGGTTTGAACTGAACTCTTGACCTCACGGAAATTGATGACCATCCTCTTGAGACATCACAACACAAATCTTCAAGGTTATGGATTTTTTATTTGTTTGTTTTCCCCAGAAAACTTAAGACTAATTGTGGAGCTACACAAGCTCATAATGTTGATGTAAAGTTCAAGAAGGATAGCTTGTATTTTTTTTCTTTTGAACCATGACTCCTGGCCACAGAGGAAAAAAGGTCTCAATGGTTTCTGCTTTTAAGAGACCACAATGTTCTTTGTAGTAGTTAGTAACATTTTCAGTAACTCATTATAATTATTCAACACTTTGTTACAGCAATAAATAAATCAGTACCTCCTAAAAGATCACAGGAATGTAAAAGAATACTTCAGCCCTTCTGATAAATGTATTTTGACTCTAATACTAAGTATGCAGTGTCTGAGTAAGCTGAATGGGCATTTCTATGAGAGATGTTTGTCAAGATGCTGTCTGAAAAAGTGAAGTACCATACTGTCTTAAAATGCTTAATGTTCTATAAATAATTTAGGTAGCCATTTTTTATTCAGACTGTCTTTATGTTTGTTTTTGCCCAGACTGTGAAAACAGTTCATCAATCAGACCTCAAAAAGCTCATTTACTGTAGTATATATTTACCTCCGAAACACTTATAAGTCTGTCAGTATATTTAATCACAATTTGTTGAATGGAGATGTTGCATTTTTCCTTTCAGCATTACAGCAGTTGTGAACCTGTTGACCAAGGTAATGAACATGAACCTTAACTGAAACAGAGGTTATGGAATTATTTTGCTATGGTAAAGTAGCAGTGTATAGCAATCTAAGACATAATGACAGGATTTATTGAGATATTAGAAAAAATTAATTTGGTGCACTCTACATGCTTTCTTTCAAATAAAAGCCTATAGTAAACGGTAAAACTTTTTATTTGAAGAACATTGGCAGAAAATGAGAATGATTCTGTTAACACAGCAAGGAAAATAATTCAGTCTATGGAACTGAGAGCCTCTTTATCATGAGTTCTGTAACAAAGCATTACGTGTTTAGACAATTATGTAGCATAAAAAGATGATTTTAAAACATATACAGGAAAGTATTTCTTTACACATTAGATAGTGAACTTCAGGAAGCTGTTGCAGGAAGCTGTTGAAACAGGTGGTACTGGGTGCTTCAAAAATAATTTGTGGACCATAGCTCTATGACCATATCCTAAAGGGAAGGGGCAAATAAATATCCTCTAAATTATCTTCTTTTCTCTCAGCATCCATGATGTCACAGTAAGGAAAAGATGACAGAAAATGAGCAGATAGTAAAAAATGGAAAAATGTATCTTTCCCAGCAAAAAACAAACAAAAAAAACCCCTGAATATTCTCCTGAACATCAGCCTTTATCATTTCACTACCTTTTGACTGCACATATGACATAGTGGTCTTCTAACTGTTTACAAAACAGTGTAGATGTAAGAGATTAATGTTTGTGACGCGTAGCCTCTAGCCAATTACTGCATCAAAATATTTATCTTTGTGTTAAAACATCTATTTTAGGCACATAAAATCTTAAAATACCTGTGTCAATAACTTTTTCAGAACTCTCAGCCGTCAATATTGTATGGGACCTCCTTCCAGCTCTTTCTATGCAGAGCATAGCAATGCTCATGAGACACTCCATGAAAATTAACACTGTGCAAAACATAACCTGTCAAGCTAATGCAAGTCCCTTTGCTTCTTCACTTAAAATTGAAGTACTATCCAAGCTACCTCTAGTCTAGTAGCAGTTATTAAATCACTAAGCTATAAAAATATAATCGTACACTCTTCTGAAAACTACGGGAATTTTGATGGAAATCACATCAGGCAGAGCAAGTTTCCTCAGATATCCGTGCTACAGAAGAAGGAAAATAAGGAAAATCCATCTATTTAAGAGAGTTTCTCCCAGAGTATAAACCACAAACACCTTTGGAAATGTCAGTTAAAATAGAATTTAAAGTACTTACATATATATATATATAAAGTAGTAGAATATAACTGAGACAGAAATATCTGTTTTCTGCCTCCTTTTTAACTTCTTTAAACTCATTTTATTTCACTTTAAATCTCTGCCTCCTTTTTGCATGTTTTCGTGTTTCTTCTTCAGTTTTGCTGCACAGGAACCTGTTTAGTCTGACTGTGGTGCCACTCTCATCTGTCCTATTCATTTATCTGTCTGGTCAGACTTACCAGGCATCAGAACCTAATCTTTCTTAGGCTTAAAGTGAACACTAAAAATCTAGAATATCAAAATATTTTTTGTATGATTTAACAATTGTCAGCTAATTAACTTTCAAACTAAAATACTTTTTGTTCTAAGTACTGGCTCAAATACATACACTTAACATGACTGTTTACATGACTGAATATTCTAAGGTAAGTGTGAGGAAAAGACATACTATTAAGGAAAAAAATTAATTTTCCAAGTAATTTATTTAAATAAAATAGTGATGGAGGTTTCTATTACATTTTTCAGAAATTATTTTTATTTCTGTGTAGGTCAGGTGGCAGTAGGCTGAAGGCTGGTACATATTTCTGGTCCAGAATATCCAGGCAAAAGAAATGAATGCTGAGTCCTTAAATTAAACTTTTTTTACTCCTGCATATGCATTCATATACTCAAGAACTCTGGGTAATCCAATTTCAGAAGGAAAACTAATCTTTTCAAGGTTTATGCTTGGGCATTTGTCACCATCCCATAATAAAATAGAAGGGACTGGACTATTATAGTGTTTTGTCTAAATACTATTCATATGTAAAGAACTTTTTTCCCCCTTATTTTACTTGGGAAATTGAAATGAAACTCTCCCTAGAAAACTCACTGCTTTGTTACTCACTGCTTAATAGTTCTTTTATTTCTTTAAGCAAATGTTATCAGAAGTATCAACTGTCTTAGTAATGAAAGAAAACATACTCAAAAGGTATTTCTCTGTCATGTAGAGAAAAGCATCACTTCTGAACTAGATTTATTGCTCTTCAGAAAACCATGCAGCAACAAGAACAACAAATGATGAGAAAGCAGCATGACAGCTTGAAATTATTTGGACAGCAATGCCAAAGCTGCTTACTGAAAGCTTACCTGTGGAAATTTTTTATATTAGCTGCATGCAAATTTATACAGACACTGAAAGAAAATTGTTACTGAAAATAAGTGACTAGGTAAGAAATACAAGGTAAGGAAAGTCCCTGTAAAATCATGTATAACAAAATGCAACAATGCCCACCTTCATCCTTGATGGTTAATTTAGACAAGTAACTTCCTTTACTCCCCAGGAAGTGGATATGGCAATTCAAAGAGGAACATAAATACAATTTTAAGCTATTAGAGAATCCATTGAGACTTGTCAGTTCAGGTTGTCCTGTTTAATTATAGTTATGAATAAGTGTTAGGAAAGGCAAGAATAGCTAGATTGATGGGGCATATTATGCAGTTTCAAGAAATAAACAGGCAAATATTAACACTTGTAAGTTCCTGAGGGAGTCATCCATACACATTGCACAGAACTCCAAGAAATGATTGCTCATCAAGGGAATTCTTATCAGAAACATTATCATAGTTCCAGGCTGACAGATAATTCTTCTAGACCGTCTCCCAAAACAGTGCATATCATCTGTTTTTTCCAATTGTGTTACCTTCTCCTGCCATAAAATCAAAAGGCAAGTTTTAATATGCCTATACGAAAACATGGAGACACCATATCTAAATACTAAAGCTTTTCATATTTATTTTTCCCCATAGACATTAGTCCATGACTTTGTGTTAAGACTTGGTGAGAGCAATTAAGCTTGGTTTGACAATAAATATATTGTCAATTAAATATAAATATAAATAAATGACAATAAGATTTCTGACTGGAAGATAGTATTGAAGACAAAGAAGCTTCAAATACCAGCTGTATCCCAGATTGTATCAAGAGAAGCATGGCCAGCAGGTTGAGGGAGATGATTTTGTCCCTCCACTCTGCTCTCATGAGATCCTACCTGGAGTACTGCATCCAGTTCTGGAGCTCCCAACACAAGAGGAACATCGAGCAATCAGAGCAGTTCCAGAGGAGAGCCACGAAGATGACCAGAGGGCTGAAGCACCTCCCCTACAAGGTTAGGCTGAAAGATTTGGGGTTATTCAGCCTGGAGAAGAGAGGGCACCACAGGGACCTTATAGCTGCCTTCCAGAACCTGAAGGGGGCCTACAGGACAGCTGATGAGCAACTTTTTATGAGGGCATGTAGTGACAGAATGAGGAGAAATGGCTTTAAACTAGAAGAGGGTAGATTTAGAAATTAGGAAGAAATTCTTTACTATGTGGATGGTGAGACATTGGAACAGGTTGCCCAGAGAAGTGGTGAATACTCCCACTCTGGAAATATTCAAGGCCAGGCTGGATGGGGCTTTGAGCAACCTGGTCTAGAGGGAGGTGTCCCTGCCTATAGCAAGAGGTTGGAACTAGATGATCTTAAAGGTCCCTTCCAACCCAAACCATTCTCTGATTCTATAACCTTTGTCTTTTTGAGAGGCAAAACCTGTGAAGTAGTCCAATCTAATTTCACAGCTGTGACTGTCATTCTGGGATTACCACAGTCTGTTTTTCTACAGACACATGCTCTTCTTTGACCATATCCTGCCTTTCCCAGTATTACTTTGCTTTTCCTACTTGCATGGCTGCAGCTGTCAGTGAAACTTCTATTTCCAGATAATGTCAACATTTGGAAACAGCTATGTTTTCACATGATTTGGCAGAAATGGCCAGAGAAATATGTGAGGAAATTTGTTTCTCCAGGGAAGCAGCGCAAAGTTCATAGGAGACAGAATGCTCAGTGCTGTAAAGAAGATAATTATACAGTTCGTTATAGATAAAGGGATTCTGATAACAACCTAGTCTACATATTTTAACATTTATGCTTGCTATCTGACATGATTGGAAATTGTGACACTTGAGGACCAGTGACTGACTCTACCCTTTTCTGGATTATTTTTCCTCTGTTGAATCTGTCAGACTCTTGGAGGTACCAGGGTGGTTTGGAGGATAATATAATAATTTAAACAAAGAAACTCAGACATCCCTGTCTGCATTTGTTGCCATTAAAGAATTCAAAAAGTGGTAGGAGCGGATACAGCTTGTTGCTACACTGAAAATTGTAACATCCAGCAGTTTGTGAGGACTGGTATCACCTTCCTGGAAAATGAACTAGAAGGGCAGATCTTTAGAACTTTACTGAGAATTTATTCCTGATGAGAACTAGTATTTTCTAAGTTAAAGTGAACAGAGAATCATGAACACTAGGAATTAAGGCATTTGACGGCAATTGTACATCTGAAGGATTACTTAATTTTTATTCACTGTTAAGGGTCTTACTGAAAAAAAAAAGTATGAGTACACTAAAATGCTCAGCTTCTTCTTGATATAACCTAAATTAACATGAACAAAGTCTCTGTAAATATAAAGAGCTGAGAACATCAGGTAATAAGAATGAAAGTCTAGTGTCAAACCTGAAATAAGAAGATTAATTTAATTTCCCTATTTCTTACCCTCTGTCACAGAAGAGGATTAACATTTAGCCATTTTCTCCCCTCATCAGAATATTTATCAAGAAAATGAGATATCAAAATTTTAAATGACTCATTTATTGTAAAGGACCAGAGCTATTCTACTTTATACTCCTCTCATTGAGTGGTTAATTGGGTAGCAATTTTGTTCCTTCTTTTGTTCATAGCTCTAGTAGCCTACCAAGAATATATAGCATTTATCAAAATACAATGTCAGGTCAAAAAGCAAATATATAATGAATTATATGATTTAGCTTTAATAAATAAGCATGTTTACAGTAAAACATAGTCTGTTGTAAAAATAGTTTCTCTGATTGAAACAACAGAAATATTCAGGAATTTAAAAGAAATCTATGATTGAAAAATATATCAATGTCCAGAAGTATTCTGACCAATAGTGGATTTTAAAACCCAAACATAGAAATGTGTGTCCCTGCATTTGTAAGTATCATTTATGTTGAAGAGAGTTACCAGATGGGAAAGGAGTCCTGCACATCAATCTTTTATCTTAGAATGAGCAAGGAGAACAAGCAGGAATGATTAACCATACTGTAAGACAAAAAACTGTGAGAGAAAAGTGCACCAGTCCAAGAAAAAATAAATGTATGGTTACTCTTGGGTCATTCATTCCTTAGAAGGTATCAGAACTATGATTAGTGTAACTTGTCTTTCTTCTTCTTCTCCATTTGTTACAGTAATGTTTCCCACTGTATTTATGCATACTTAGTCTCAGATATGTCAGTGCTCATTTGATTTCAGTGTTTATTAAGTTTCCACTGTCTGTGGTTCAGTTTATAGCTTCATATATTTTCTTGTGAAGTCCACCTTAAAAAGTCATCTTCTTTACTGATCTTTCTGCAGAGAAATAATTAAATAATTCAATTGATTGAATGTTATAATTAAAACAGAAAATTTGAATTTTGAAGTCTTAATACCAGCATTGCAAATAACTATTACAAAAAAAGATATCTCCTTCATATTTTGTTGTTGACTTCATTTGCAGCTGTATTTCTCATATTGCTGTCAAAAAGATTTAATAAGACTAGCAATACAGCAGTGTCCTTCAAAAATCTTTAGATGATGAACTATACAAAAGGATAGAAGGAATCCAGGACTCCATAGAAGTCTTTCCCTTAAAAGGAAAGCAATGCACAACAAAACAAAGCAGAAAATAAAAAGACTGTGAAACATCTGTCTAAGAAATCCACCAACGTGATCCCTCAACACCTTCTAACTTGTAAGAAAACCTGCCTTATTTTTTAATTTTTTTCTCACTAGAATCTTGATCTTAGTTGAGAATGACTACTGTCTAAACTATATTGATCAAATCATTGCACAAGAATACCGACATATGAAATAATTCAGCTTGAAATGATATAATGCACATAAGGTAACACAGAAATAAAGTATGCACATTCCGATGGTTTTTCTTTTCTTCCTGAAAGTACAGGGGATTTTTTTGTTTGTTTGTTTTTAAAGAGAAAGATTGAAAGTATTGTAAAGAAATCAAATTACTCGTGTGGAGGCCACAAAAGTCCATGAGAGTTTCAAGACCCATATTGTTCAGGAAATATTCCTGGATGGGCAGTTTAGTCATTATAAACCAAATTTATCTTTACCATGCATTTTGCTACCTGTTTCCTTTCCTGTTCCTGTCACTATTCTGATATAAACATATGGGTTTTTCATTTGCTGTATGAAAAAGGGGTTACTTGCTAACAGCACAAGGCTATGAGACCAGATCAAGTAGCTGAAAGAACAAGTGTTTTTACCTCAAAATACATCCTCAGACACTCACCCAAAGCAATTTAGTCCTGGAGTACCACTGTGTATTTACATTTATCTTCACAAAAATACATCAGTTCTAGACTATGATTTCAGTAACACTTGTAAACAGAGTATCAGTGATACAAGCAAATCTAGGTGATGTTTAATTGTGTGACTTCTTGTTACGTTTCTGATTTGGTTAAATAAAGAATATAAATGAAGTAGATTGTTCAACTAAATTAACCTCTGCTTCCTTACAAACAGGAGAATCTCTCTCCTGATGATACACTGATTAACTTATTTCTATGTACAGCCCTAATAAGTTGCAAACAATGTTTCTTAAATGAGTTGCAAGCATTGCTTCTTAATGGATACTGCTCTATGTATTTTATAGAAATCTCCTCTCTATAACAGCTGCTATAAGTGAAATATCAAATGTAAATAGGGGATCACCTTTTACAAACATGAAAACCTCAGTTGCAACAATGAAGAGATAAAGATGGTTGTGAGAGTGTTCAAATACACAGAAGGCTATAAAGATTATTGCCTGCTTAAATTCAACCTGAAGTCTCTCCTACATCATGCTGCTAAGGCTGACCTCTGTTTATAACTTCATGAACAATCCTGTACATGCAAAAAGAGTGTTTGTGTCTAACAAAAAATTGAACTGTATTACCAAGCACTCACAACTTCTTTTAACTCCAGCTGCTATATATGTGTATTTTAGCTGCAGGACTCATAAATTATAACTTATGCAATTATTATCTATTCTTTACTGTCAGAAGACTTGATCAGTTGAAAAGTAAACTGAATTCATTTAGTTTGAGTTAAATATAATCTACAAATATTTTACTTAATTACTCTTAAATGGCATTCCTGATTAACAGAAAATTGGGTTTTCTGCTCTGATGCTCTAAAAGGCTTTGAACTTGGTGGAAGATACACAGGATTCCTGTTTTGCAGTGATTCTTATGCATGTTTCCCCCCGTAATTTGTTAGAAAAAGAAAAAAAAATCAACAAAACAAACCAACAATAATAAAATTAAAAACTAGGGAGTTTGCAAAAGTAAAATGCGCTCATTTTGCTTCCCTCATATAGAGAATCAGTTCTAAAATAGATCTGAATCATAGCATCAAAGAATGGCTTAGGTTGGAAGGGATTTTAAAGCCCACCCTGTTCCATATATTACATGTATATATATATTTATAAACCTGGTTGTTTAAGTTGATGCCTTGCATGATCTTGTGATAGTCTTATCTGGCAAGGTTTTGGTAGCAGAAGAAGTGGAGGGGTGCTGCAGGTGTGTCTATGAGCAGAGCCCAGCACTGCCCCGTGTCAGACCAGAGTACCTCCAGCTGCCAGAGCTGAGCCATGAGTGACACTAGGAGGGAAGTGGAGAATATGTTTTTAACTTGCTTTTAGTTTTTCACTGCTCTATGATGTTATTAGTTGGCAGTTAATTATGCTCTCTGTGCTTTTGAGGAGGAGGAGCTATCTGTCAGTGTGAAACCACCACAGAAATATAATATATGGAAACCAGGTGGAAGGATAAACACTCTGTTTTTGTAAAAAGCAGAATTTAATCATGCTGTTGTAATGCTGACAAGAAACAAATGAGGAAACTTCCTTGTAGTTACCAAGATTTTTTCTTTAGGTGTCTCAGTTCCTCAGTCCTCTTAGAAAAACCTGACAGTGTGCGCTATAAACTCTTTCAGATGGGAACTGTCTTGTTAACACCTGTTGGAACAGAGCTTTGATCAATGTTTTAGCATTTCTATGACAGCATTTGTAGTCTGTACTATCTGATGTGCTAAGTTTTCTATTTTTCTCAAAGATTTACAATATCCAAAGTAAATTCTATTCCTCAATGAAGGAAGTATATTCTTACACATTATTTCATAACTCTATATTACTTGCCTTTACAGCTATCCAACACCCTCAGAAGCCAGAACCAAAGCAATTTCTCGTTTATATTGTTGTGAGGCTTGCAACTGGTAACAGCAACAACTTTGATGAGGTTTGCTGTCAGCTGTCATTCACACAATTTTGCTTTGATATCATTTTATCTTTTTGTTTCCTCCCACAAGGCTTCTTTTTAAGTCATACTGAAGTCATCTTTTACTCATGTATGCAACATATTCCATTTTTATTCAAGAAAAGCCATAAGCAGCTAGGTCTAATCAGGACTAGCAGCTAAAGTGTTGGAACTACGCTTCTGTCTCAGATTATGTTTTACATTACAAGACATGAAAGCTCCTTTTAAACACTGTTGAAGCATTACCTGATCAGATATTTACAGTGGAACTGCCCATAGAATGAACATGATACATTTAACAAGTTTGGTGGGACTTCCTTTTTTTCAAAGTGCTTTAAAGAAGCTACAAAAAGGTATAATTTGGATACATAACTTGTATGGAAGTCTATTGTTTTCTTATAAATGTAGAGAGTTAAATTTTCCATCTTGAAATAATAAATACAGACCTGCTCACAGCAGTTCCCAGGAAAAAACCTGCTCCACACACAACTTGAAATACACCAGAGAGAGCCATCTAAATTCTAAATATAAGCATTTCTTATTTCTTTTGTTTTAGAATGATAGAGTCAAAAAATGGTTTTGGTTGGAAGCAACCCTTAAGACCATGTAGTTCTAACTTCACTGCCACAGGCAAGTACATCTTCGATTTTTTTTTGCCATATCTCATATTTTCCCATATTTCAGGAAGCTTTATATAAAGCAGACAAGCTCAGTAAGTGACGGAATTAAAAGAGCTTTTTTCTTCTTCAGATAAAGCAGGTTCAGAGTACAACTGAGAGTGTGTAGTGTGACGTGCAATTACATCAAAATACAGCAAATGACTGAAATGAACTGCTCTACAAAGAATCTTCTTTTGCTCTCGAAATTATCAGTCGTTCTCTGACTTATAAATGAGACTAAGACAAAATTACCAAAATTTAGGTTGGACTGTTTGCCAGAAGATTGGCATATAAATGTGACCAGAGCTACTTTGAACTACTGTGTTCAAAATAAAGATTCTGATACTGTAATAGTGTAGCACATAATCTTGTAGTGGTCTGAGCATGGGACAATAGAAGGAAAAATGGTTTGAAGCCTAAGCTTATGAAATAGCAAGCAAAAGCACTTTTCGGTTTAGCATGAAGCTGAAGTTTTGTGTTTTTGTTGTTGTTGTTGTTGTTGTTGTTGTTTATTTTTTTGTTTTGTTTTGTCTTGTTTATTTTTTGTTTAGTTTTTTTTTTTTTTTAATATTATGTAGCTATTTCAGTGGCTTCTTAAAAAGATAGGCCTTTACTATTAATTCTACTAAATTAAAAAAAATCGCTGACTACTAAAGAATGAAACAAAAAAAAAAAAAAAAAAAAGAAAACAAAAAAAAGAAAAAAAGAGAAGGAGAGAAAATATTTATACAGACAACGTGTGTCTGTGTCCATCAGGCAATTAAAACAGAAGTACCAGAGAGACAGAGATAAGAAGGCTGCTCCAAAAGAAATGCCTCCTATTTAATTATGTTAGCCCATGACCTCAGAAGTAGATTTTGGTGCTATGGCAGTAAAGGTTGACCCTTCCCATAATTATTCCTTTACATTTTGTTGCCATGTGACTGATGGCTGCAAAGGTTTGTAATTGAAATCCTCCAAATGGAAAAAAAAATTGTAAAAGTCGACCTCCATCAGTGCTTACTGAGCATTTTTGGAGATCTCAAACAGTGGATGGGAGCACAGCAAAAGTTGGACTGTATGAGCAACATTTTCCTAGCAATGACATTATCATAGCATCTGAGAAACAGTGAGCCACCTGCACTGGTGGAGCAATATTGCTTATAAAAAGTCATGCTTCAGTTTTTATTGAAGGCACGAAATTTAATCTATATTTTCAGTTACCAGCACAATATTAAGAATCCAATTGCATTCAACATTCACTGGACTACTTGCATTACACAGCTGAACTTTTTAGATGTCTTGCAGTAATACATATTATGAAGAACATAAGCATAACATGCATATGAAGCCAGTATGTAGAATCTGATGTGTAAAGGAACAGTAACATACAATTAGAGGACCTTGGAGCCTTTTGTATTTTTTATTGCCTTTTCTGGTCCTTGATTAAGCCTGTTGCTCTTATTGCCAACAAGCAAAACAAAGTTGCTTTCTGAATCAATTCTGGATCTGTGCTAAGTGAAAACTTAACTCCTCATGTTTTCCCTTATAAACATTGTAGATTCTGTCATGTTTCAACTTAAATGATCAACATTCTTCAATACTAGTTTCAGAGAGTAATAGATCAACAGTTGTTAAAAATAGCTAGAGGAGAGAAAATACTACAGAAACAAGTAAATGTAAAATGGAAATTTTAAATGTTCGTATTTCAAAATAATGACTTAACACAGCAAACTTTGAGTAATATTATTATAGGATATTTAAGGACACACATGTTTTTGTAACATAGAACCAAATGTATAATTACTACTTTGTATATTAGAAATTATAAGATACAGAGGTCAAGCAAAGGTAGTTGCTTACTGTGTTTCTCTAACAGATACCCTTAGCAATGTATTGAGAGAAAGTAAAACTAAAGAAGAAATTAAAGATCCTGTTATTCTATTAAAAGAGATTACTATTTTAAGATGCTAATAAAAGCGTTTTCTTCATTCCAGTATTCAGATAGAATAGCCTACACTGGCAGTCATTTTCTACAGATACTTAATTTGTAAAGGAGCTCTGCAATGACACACAGGTTGGAGTACAATCAGAATAGAATTTTATGAATTAGTGACTGATCAGATCTTAATAAAATCCTTAGGAACTAACACAAAAAAAAGTATAAATGTTTGGATGACCAACAGCAGGTACTAGTTTATTGAAGAAATAAGGAATAATACCCTTCTGAATAATATTGCCAATTGCACCACTTGGGAATATCTCTACGTTCACCATTCTAACTGCAGTCACCTTGTTATATGTGGTGAATGAATCAGTTTTCAAGCTGAAGAAACACAGAAAATGTATTGAATTTTTATTTGACTGGAAGGTTAACTGCTCCTGCTTCAGTTTCAAATTCAACTTTGTATAGTAGACAGATTGCTGTTTCAAAATGTGAGCTCAAGTTTTCATTATGTAAATACTTCAGCAAAAAATCTAAGCTGAAAGAAATCATTTTCATTAGCTGAACTATTCGGAAATTTACCCTTCTCCATGTTAACCAGATAAAGTCTCACATCTTTATTCCTGCTACATTTGTCTTTAGAGCTCATCATGTGGCTACTGTAACTATAGTAGAATAT
>JAOWBP010002052.1:22019203-22037599 GCA_028571105.1 Tragopan temminckii | reverse complement strand
GGAACAGATACAGAGCTACCTGATCTACACAGATGATACAGCCCCTTAACTGGAAGAAAGAACATCTTTGACTCTCTTGTGTAAAGCTGATTTTTTTTACCAACAGCTCATTAATCACACCTTACATTTCTGTCTGAGCTTATGAGCATTTCTTGGTCACATAGATTTTGACAGAAAATAAGATTGTGAGATGATCTAAAATACCATCTGAATGAAATAATAAAAGAAAAGAGCTTAAGTTATTTCTAGATGCAGTTTGCCTTTATGGAAGGATTTTTTTTAACAGTACACAAGTGATTTTAAAGCTGAAATATTAAATCTTGGATAATCAGGGATTATTTACTGTTATTTCAGGGAAGTAACAGGAAAATTCATTACTGTTTCCTGACTGATTATTCATGTTCTTTATGGTGAACCTGTTGTTTGTTACTTGTATTAATGTATTCTACTGTCTTCAGTGAAAATACGGGCTGCTGGGGCTACAGATTTGGAAGTCTGTAGTTGTGAGAATGAGGCCCTGCCAACACCACGTGACCATCCTTCAGGATTTTAGACTAATATCTCAGGTTTTTATTTGTGTAAGTATGAAATTTTATGGAAAAAATATATTAGTAATTTATGTTATCCAAGATAATAAATAATTTTTTGTCAATATACTGGAAAGTATATATATAACCACCTTTTATTTTCCTTAATAACTAGATTTGCGCTGCAAAACAGTAGATCATAGCTATGGTAAAAGCAGTTTAAATATATATTTGTGCAGATGGGATGAAAGGGGGAACTTTTTTCAGTATTAGCATGTGGCTGATGATGGAGGGAGTCACAGAAGAGGAGGCATAAGAGAGTGTGAGTTCACTATGTTACATTTAGAATCCTGATTTCACCTACTCATTCCTTATGATCTGTATTCATGGGTTTCTCAGGAACCTAGCAGTTATATGTCAGAATGATGGGTCTCAACCTTGTTTCAGAATAAAATAGCAATCTGCCCATGAGCACAATAGTCTGACCTGCCAGAATTTCAGTGATTCTTTGGACACTGTGATTAATTTGCAGAGTGTAATTCTGAGCTCGGAGTTCAGTGATGAACTCCATCAGAGTTGCTTCTCAGATTGCAAGCATTTTTCTGGGAATATTTGTTGATGGTGTTGCCATTCTGTGTTTTTGTGAATATTAAAAGCACTTTTACAAAGATTTTTCTTTTTACTATCAAGTTTGTAACCTCTGGTCATTTGTTCTATTTGCTTTTCCAAAGGCAACAGCATAACACAGAAAAGGTGTATTCTTCTCCCCAGCATAATAGTGAACCTAAAAATATATTAACTTCTGTATAATACATAGGTCGCTCCAAAAGTAATGCTTCCTATTTATTTCCATGGAAACCACAACAGCTACAAAGAACACAATAATACTATTTGAGCAAATTGAGCAAATTCTCAGCTACAGAACAGTATTTTACAACACAGTCACCACCATTAGCTATGCATTTTCACTAGTGATGAATAAGAGCCTGCAAGACATGAACGTAAATATCTGCATAAAATAGAGATGAAACACTGCTCCTGTCACCACTGCTGAAATGCACCACTACACTCACATCCACTCTTTGGTCTACATAAACACTCAGCAAGCATTGATAAATGTCAATGGGTGTCATTTTTTCTATACAGAGAAATTCAATGACACCTTTGCTCCATCCGCATTTCCATGTCGAACACCACTCTGTCAGACTGCCCCTCTGTTGTCATCTGTTACATGGCAGCAACATGTAATGGGATATTGATGGGAAGGTTCAGCATCTACTGCCATACTGCCATTTGCCTCTGATGTCATGGGCTAACTTCATAACATATGAGGCATAACTTTCAGAGTGGTCCTCGTATAAATAATTCTTTCTGTTAGCTGGAATGTAAGTTAAATATGTTGGTGTTTGCATGTTGGGGCTGGTGGTAGTAGGCAAGAGATAGCAGATTTCATATTTAACCGCTCCTAAGGCACATCATTAAATCCAGATCTATTGCATCACCATATCACTGAACTTCACAGAGACAAATTTAAAGAATTTAAAACCTTGAATCTTTATTATTTATGTAATCCTGAAACTGTCTCATTCTTCCAGACCACATTTTTCAAAACGAAAACTCAATAAAGAGTAAGAGAAGTGAGTATACAAAACACGTCTATGTTGATGCAGGATGTGCAGCACAGCTCTTTTTAATTACTCAGCATTTATGGTACACCACTCAAAGGACAGAAATTGAGGGATGAATTTAAAGAAAGGACTTTTCAAAACTATGAGGTATACACTGAATGTATTCAGAGTTACTATAGTACTGGGGCAACAGCATTTCAAAACAGATTTAACCGAAGGAAGCACAGAGTTAGTATGTTAGACCAACATTACTATAGAATAGCTAGGGCAGGGACTGATGGAGGAGGCTGCGCTAAAATAGAATCCTGGGCAATGGACAGGGTTGGGAGAAGTCCTCAGGAGAAGCTAGACAGGGAAAGAATAGGCCAAAAGTGCACTCAGAGCCCTGTCATAAATATCCCAGATAGAGGTTCAGAATACTTTTGAGATGTAAAACAAATTCCAATTAAAGAGAAAGAAGAATGCCAATGAAATAGTTTAAACTAGAGTATGGAGCTAGTCAAACTTTTTCAAAGCAATATTAGGATAGTCCACAATATTTCTCTATTACTTGTCCAGAAATACAGAAAGCTTTCCTGCAGGTAATTTTTTTTTTTTTTAATATATTGAAGAATATATCTTTCATAGAAATATATTGATATATATATTTCAAAGATATAATTATCTGACATATTATTTTTCACCTTAAATATTTCTTCCCTCAGCAGTCAGATTTAGAATGAGCTCAGAAAAATCAATATTTTTTTGTCTTTAATAATTCAATTAATTCAGTGAAGGCTTTTTAAAATAAAAAATATTGTTTTAAACCTAAGGAAAAATGTTAACAAGAAAGATATTGTCTCATGAGTGATCAATCATTTTCCATTTCTAACATGTCTCATGACAGTTTTTCTGTATTTAACATATTTAGAAGGTAGAAATGGTGGTTGGGCATTCAGAAAGATTAACAAGAGGTATAAAAGATAAGCTCATTAGCTCTGGAGATAAAAATTTTTCCTAGGATAAAATAAACTTTTCTTTCTTTTATAGCTTTCCAGGTATGACTGATATTAATTAAGATAGATGCCTTAATCACAGAGCTGAAAAATTAGTAACGATAAACTGGAAGTGATGGACAGTTTTACCCAGAACTACCAAAGCTCCACTGAAGTGCTGATTTTCTTCAAAGCTTCCCAAAGCATTAGTATTAACCTATGACTGTTCTAAAGGATTTTATATGTGTTGAAGATGGGTAATGAGTAATATGTTTAGACTCAAGCAGAACCAAATCAGCTAAAATTTTTTAGCACTGATGTTTTCAGAAACTGTATCTGAGAAGCTGGTTGTTAGTATTTAAGTATTATGTCATATTATTCTGTGCTAGAGAAAACAAACAAACAAACTAAGAAAAAAGAAATCGCTAAGAATAAAGTAGCTTCTGGTATTTTAATAATATTCTGAGGTTCTGTGGATACTTCTGTGCATATGAATCTACACATCTACTTCCATGTTTAGGAACACTGAATTAAACTATTCATAAAGATTCCAAGTCAGCTAACACAGACACTGTCACTCCAGTGGGATCAAAATTCTTTTAAGTACGCTTTCATATTACTTTTAAAGAAAAAATATACACTAAGATCAAATGAAAATGACTCTTAAGTTTAAAATCAAACCACTTGGTACACTGTTCAGAACAACGAAATTTTGGCACTTGTAAAGTTCAGGAAGGATTAAAGGTAATCTTAAATGCTGTTTCTTTATTCTTGAATGATATTATAAATTATTAAGTCAATCAACACATTTCAGCATGGCTTTAGAAACTGACTGCTAGTCAGGAATCCCTTTTTCTGGTTCTTGGCATAACTTTGTCATAAGGAAGTAAGGAGTGAATGTTCTCTACAATAAGGAACATTTCAAAGGGCTGCTAAGTCATTCTCTATCCATTAGCAGTTGTTTAAATTAATTCCTACTCAATTTTTTAAGCTGCCAACATCACATCAGTTCAAAGAATTGTAATCACATTAATTTAACTTAGGTGCTATTTAGGCTATCAGGAATAATTGCAAAGGTCAGCTTCTTAACAGATGGGATATGAAAGAGTATCCCCAGTCTAGCCATCGTTTTCACTAGTGGTAGAAGACATTTGAAGCATCTAAAGTATGAAAGCAGAAGGAAATGATAATGCTTGGAGTGCTGAATCAGTTTTTCAGTCTCTCTATTCTTATTTCTTACCAGTAGCAGAGCATTCTCTATGTCCTTAAAGAAAAATTTATTCATTAGGTTGAGAACTTGAAATTGGTAGTTTGGCAAATGTAATTTTGGACTGATAACTGGAGAAGTTATAGCTGTTCTATAAGATCCTATCTTTGTCTAGTAGTCAGAAGTGATAGCTATTGCCTTGTTTTCCTTCATTCTTGAGAGAGTTGATGACTTTTGATTCATCTTAAGAATATGAACAAGAAACCTCACACCAGATTATGTCGAAAAATCTTCAGTCTTTCACTTGAAACAGCTCACGGAATCACAGAATAGAAGGCTGGAAAGGATTTTTGGAGTTCATCTGATCCAACTCCATGCTCAAGTATGCCCAGATTGTCCAGGACTATATTCAGATTGCTTTTGAATATTTCCACTACTGAATACTGAGGTGAATAAAGCATTCGGTAACTTAGTATTTTATATGTTCTATGTCAGCAGTATCCTTGCCCCACTCAGCATCCAGCCCAAAATTTCCCTAGTTTTCCTTTTGCTACTTAAATACTTACAGAATCCCTTCTTTTCTCTTTGATATCAGATTAAGTTCCAAGCAGGAAATGGTTTCACTAACTTCATCTCTGAAGTTAGTGCTCAGACACTATATCTACAGTCCTCCAAGGTTATCAGTCCATGCTTCTCACTTCTCTATATATCCTTTTTACATTTGAGTTTTTTTTCTCCTAATTCATCTATACAGCCATCCTGCTTTTTTTGTTTCTTTTTACTTTTGCATAACAGGATGAACTGGCTTGGAGGAGGTTATCCTTGAATTTCAACCAATTTTATTGGATGTGTCTTCCTAAGAACAGGATTGTGACCTTGATTTTTGCTTTTCTTCCTCTTTTCAATATCCTAAACTACGTCACAGTCACTGCTGCCAACATTGTCTTCATCCTTCACATCTTCACTCACCCCAGTCTTTGTTTAAAAGCTAAGTTGTTTTAGAACTGAGATCTGAAAAAATAAAACAATCAAACAAGAAACCAGTGTCTCTTCTGGCTGGAAAAATGGAATATTCTGGTTTTTCTCCTCTGTCTGACAAACCATACATATTTTCTATGTATATAACTATGCATATGATTTAAACTGTGAAATACAACCGCCTTCTATTATATCTAATCCTATGTATGTAAAAAAAATTGTTTTGCTACCTAGCAGTCTCACACACTGAGTTTGTTGTTATTGATTTCTTTTTTTTTAATTGTATGAATTTTACAGTGCCACATTCATGAAGCACAACAGAATGTGAAAGGGGAGCAGAAGAAACCCCAAATTATAATTCCTGTTCTATTAAAATATCTGTTCTATCTGCAGAACTAACAAAATACCAAAACCAGTAACATGGAAAACACGAAGCCTGTTTCTAATTAGTACTTTGCTCCCGGTGAGAAATGCTGGTAAAGTAGAGGAAGCTAAAACACCATCCTTTTTTATTTTTCTAAAAAAAAAAAACAATCAGAAATTTTCTGTGTGGGTAAAGAATGAAACATATATCAAGATGCAACTGTGATGACCTGACTAAGCTCTTCAAAGTATTTGATACTGGGCAATTTTATCACCTTTTCACTCTTCTAAATCATTGCACTTTCAGTATGTTGTACCTTGGCCTAATTAATTGAGTATTCATGTGTACGTACTTGTGAAGCATTTTGTTTTACTCTGGTTTTAAGATTTCCTGTGTCTTTAGACTGTATGTTCAATGCATAAAGCTTATATCTTCTTCCTCTTGCTGATCTTCACACGGAATGGAAACCAGCCTCAATTATTTGTCAGCCTACTTCCAGAATGTATAATCAATCTGAAATATTTACCAGTCAGACAAAAAAAAAAAAAAAAACAGGAGTGAGGAATTAGTAAAGTAAGTCTTCAGTGTTGTTTCCGATAGTCCGTAGTTGGAAAAAAAAGTCATTTATTATGTAACACTTTAAATGACCGGACAACAAATAGTCAGGTTGCAAACTACAAAGTCACATCTGTCTAATGAGCCGAAGTGATATTTTGTAAAGACATTAAGGGAGGAGAAGTTTTCCTCATGAAAGTGGGCCAAGAGGAGTATCAAAACAGATCACCTGAATGAGCCTGTTGAAGGACCTACTAGGCATGTAAAATCTCTTTTAATCCAACCCTAATTCAAAGACTTTGGGTAAAATAATGGAGTAAGTATTGAGTGCTTTCCTTTTTTGCTGAGCTTGTAAGATTCACTGACTGAATCTCATTTTAGCTTTGCTAAGTAAGAAAGTCATCAACTGGCTGTATTTCTGTGGTTAAAAAATCACAGTTTATGATCAAATTAACTTCTTCCATTTTGATTTGACTCATTCCTGTGAAAAGCTGTTCTTTGTGAGTTTGATCTATATAGCAAACATGCTGTTGTTGTACTATTTTTTTCACTACACTTCTTATTCTGCAGTATAACTTCTATCTAGCATAGGAGCTCCCATGAGGAACAAACAAATTATAAACAAAATCTATCTGCTCTTTCTTTAATAGGCAATATTAAATTTAAAGGTTCATATACAGGACAATATAATCAATCTACAGGAATTCATGGGACCAACCTATTACTGCTATTTAACTGGGAAATTTTAATATTGACAAAGCTTTACAAGGTTTCTATTTCTTAAAAAAAAAAAAAAAAAAAAAAAGAAAAAAAAGAGAAGAAAACGTACCCACTTCTACTGGAGCCATTCCATCTAATACCGAGTTCCTTATCCAACAGCAATTATTGTGTATATCAGTTGTCAGCATGTACTATATTTGTAAACTGATCTATGGAAAGGTAGATTTTTCAACAGTTGACAATTCAACAATGAGTATTTTTTGGATGACAAATTAAAGAGTTTGAATATGAAGGAAAAAACTTCAAATACCGAAGTCTTAAATAACTGATGAAATTCAAGCTTAATAGTCTGTTTGTACAGACATAGATACTTTCTTCTTGCTTAATATCTCAGTATACTTCCAGTGCAAAGAACAATTGACATTTTTAGAAGATGGTTACCTTTGTGACCAACAAAGAGTAATTGTAAACACACAATGTTTACAATTAAATGAAAATTGATCCAAGCTTCATGCTAAATGCTGTAGGTAATATGTCACTTCCTGAGGAATCTAATAAAATAAATTATTTTCCTAAGGAACTACACAGAAAAACACAATGAAAGTGCCAACTATTTGAAGACTGAGAGAAATACAAGGCTAGTTTCTTCTGGAGGTATATACGACAATTAAAATGACTGAACATGAGTTTAGCTGTCTCCAGGGGGCTGACAGTTAGATGCGTTCTCCCTTCCAAGTCACAGAGTAACTACTTCTAGTTCGGAGATTATTAAGTGCCTCAGGTATCTTCTAGATTATTTATCCCTTAATTTGATTTTAAACCTGTGTTGTTATTTTGTACAGTTAGTTTTCAATAACTTGAAACACTCTTGATTTTATCTTCTTCATAGACCAAAGATCAAAACCTCTGCTGAACTGAGGTTTCTCCTTCTTAATGTCATCACTGATGGTAAAAAATCTTGGCAAAAAAACCCACCTTAGAAATATTAGAAATAAACTTTCAAGTATTTTCCCCCAGGAGATTTTTAGAAAGTTTAGTTGTCAGTAGCTTCATGCTCCTTGTTCCTACACTACTCTTTTGTTACAGTGGGATTTCCTTTCTTTTACTCCTCTACTGCTTTCCAGAAACTTCTCACAGATGTGTTTGTATTTTTCCTCATATAGAAGTTACTGTACATTCCCTGTAGATGGGTCTTCATGATCCAGTAAATCAGATAGCTCTTCATTTTGTTAGTTAGCCATAAATTTGTAACAAAATAAAATATATAATATGTACTCTAAGTGATAAATAGGCAAACGAGTGCATCAATATTCACATCTAATAAAGAAGGCTTAAAGAAACATGAGAAAATATAATGTGAAAAAACTCGCACACTAGAAAGAAGGCCACTCAGCCTTGAAGTAAATGAGAGCAGTCAGAACTTTCAATAGAAGCTCTGCATGGGTGAGTATACAACCTCTGTATCAAATTCATCTTGGTTTGACAACACAAACTGAAACAAATTATGTTGTCTACATCATTTTTAACTCTTTGAACAAAATAATCTACTTGCAAATCTTCATGTAACACTGGCTGTTGTTCAGCCAAGAATGGACCACATTTGTTCTTATATTACCTTCAGTATAAAGGGTGCTGTGGTTACAAGCTTTGTTGTTAATATATCAGAAGACTGCAATGAGTTTATATTTTATATGGGTCAAGATTTTTACAGTTGGTTTTATTCCTTAAAAGATAACAATTAAGTGAAATGAGTAATTGTATAGGTCTTCAAACATTGCAGTTAGTGGGATGTGAAATGTTACTTGACAAGCAGGTTGTTTTTCTTATTGACTGCTGTAAACTCACACATCACTTTTCATTCTAGTTAACACTTCAGGTGCTATGAGTAGCACAACTGAGGCTTCTCCACATGTGCTCCCATCCCTAATACAAAGATTCTTTCTTAACGATATCTATGAGAGGCCTGTATGTTCCGTCCTCCCTAGCCAGATCTCAGTTCACGTATATGAATTAGTGTTTCTTTGGATCTGGAGTGAAGTCCATATGCTTCTTGATTGAAAATTCCTGTTTAGTGTTCCTATCTGATTCTTAAATTTTCTTATATTTCATTTTATTTTATCTTCTATTTTCCCTTCCGCTGCCTGAATAATGAGTTCTCAGAATATTTTTTTTATCTGTGCTTATCTTTATTACTTCCTACCATTCATTATATGCATTTTAGCTTTATTTCTCTATGAATTTTCTGGCTGAGACTCTTTTTCAGAAACCCATAGCCAAGCATGATCCAACATTCTGTCTCCTTTCACTGCTAATCCTGTTTATCCTTTATTCACCACCTTTTCATTCCTTAATATAGGAGGTAGCACGTATCCCCTGTTAATTGTTATTCATTGCTCTTGAAAACAATTTTGCCCAAAAGCATCAGTTTGGAGTTTTGTTTTGCTGTTTTTTAAAGATGGCTGCTCAAAGGGATTGAATTTAAGCGCCTTAAGAAATTGTTATTTCCTTTTTGAATATTCTGAAAGTCGGTTATTTAATCTAGAACCTAGAGTAACTGACACAGAAAATAGTTTAATTTCATTGGTGTTTGTGAATCCTACATTAAACTCACACTTCTGGCATGAGTGTGAGATTGAGATTTTATTGGCTTGCTTATTCAAGACCTGAGCCCATATACTTACAGCAATACTTTAAGCAAAACACCAGAGTGCATTTCTTCCAAAAGAGGCACTATGAGAAATCTCTCCTAGGCAACTGTCAAACTTCAGCAGTACACATTAAGGGCAGATTAAATTTTGTTTGCTCTTAAGTCTTTTGCACCATTACAATGATAGTTCTCCACACTGGCAAAGGAAAAGGAGCAATACAGCTTTGGCCAGGCTCTTTTCAGTTGTGCTCAGAGAAAGAACAAGAGGTAATTGACAAAAACTAGAACACAAGACATTCCATCTAATCATCAGGGAAGTCTTCTTTACTAGTGAGCAAATCTAGTTTTTTAGAAATTTTAGTATGATCCGGGATGTTTCGTGATCTGAAGCAGACACTTAAAATGTATTCCATTACAAGTGACATTCATTTTGCTTTCATTTCCATAACAGCCTGATTCCTGGGGAGGAAACTGAATTCATATTTCTATCATCTGCCCAAGAGATAAACTGAAAGTCTCTATAGGCAATTGCTGTAAAGTGTATATGCTTATTTTTAAATGAATTAATATACTGGTATGTGTTTATTCTTATTTTCTTCATATGTGAAGACCAACTTTCATCTGCTATAACAAAGTAGAACAGGTGATAGCATTCTAAATTCTTCTGAGAGATATGCAAGTTGTGGTGCCTCTTTCCGAATGGGTACCTAGCTGGATTTGAAGGGTTTATAAAGTCTCAAATCTATTTTCAGAGAATATATCCCTTTCTGAGCTCTTTCTTCAACTCTGATGTCAGCTGGATTTATCCTACCTACAGTTATTCAAGAAATATAAATCCAACTAATAGCTGATTTGTCCTTTAGATGTGTAAGACCTCTGCATGTATATTAAATGGAAAAGTTCGAAAGTTTCCATGAGAATTTTTCAGCCTTTGTTTCCAGCACTGACACTGAAGAAAGAGGTTCTCAGATAATTTGTCAAACCCTCATATTCCACTGACATAAACTGTTGCGTTATTTCTGGACTGAAAATATAATTTTTCTGCACTGCAAACAGCTAAAAATTTGATGGATAAGGATCTCAATGTGTGTTGCTTTTTTTTTTTAAATATAATTTACTCTCCCTATTAATTTTGCATGAAGTCTTGACCATACAAAGTACTGTTTATAAAACTGTAACCAATGGCTGTGATTCTCCTACCTAAGAGAGCACTACAGGCTGCCTGTGAATTGTAATTCACTTACTGGTCTTTGATTTTTGTTTTCAGCCTCTACACTCTTGGGGATGCATTGTGATGTGACATGTAATTGTTAGTTTCTCTTCATTTTTTATGGCACAGATTTTATCTAGGTTCAAATGTCTAGCCTATTCTGCCAAATTGAACTTTGCTATATTGACTTGACCTTTTTTATATTTCTGCTGTTTGTCCCAGGTTTCTTCTATTCTGAAGAACACAGATGGTCATCTGAATCAGAGGACATTGAAAAGGTCAAAGCAGCAAGACAGACTGCACTGTTTCTCCAAGTGTAAGGTGTTGAAACTCTATCCACATAATTCATAGTCATGATTTCAAGTAAGCTTGGAAAATGATCTATGCAAACTCTAGTATTTCATGGTGAGAGTGAAAATTCATTCTTCAGAATGTCTTAAGATTTCTTTTTTTCCCCACCCTTGCCATATCATATTAAGTTTATAAGTGATTGTTTTCTTTTGGTCATTTGGTCTGTCATACATTTCACAAAGCTAAATTACTCATTATGTTTTTTCCACCTGATGGCTATTTTTCATAGTATATATTATGTACAACCTTCCAAATGTACATTATTTTTTCATTATTTTTTTTTTAATCATAAAAGTAGAAATTTTTGTGGTTTTTAAATATTTTTTTTCCATACTAGAAAAATCCTATTCATCCTAAGAAATCTTTATGGAATAGTTTCAATATTTATGCAGATTTATCTATGAATACCGACTAGTATAAATCAGCTATTACTATTCTACATATGTGGTACTCCATGATCTGATATATATATATATGGAGAGGGAGAGAAGGCAATAAAAACATTTCCTGAGCCTTTCTACTGTTTATTTTCATCATAGCTCAGCCAGTCCAGGTATGAAAATGGAGCACAGTGAATATAAAGTAAGACAAGAGATGGCATAGAAAGGTATAGAAATAGATCTATGAAAATCTGCACTGGACAAAAAATTGATACTGATGAGCTAGACTCAAACTATATTTGTTAGAAGTACTAAAAGAGCTTAGTTGCAATAAACTAGACTGAACTGTCCTGAGCAGAAGGTGCCAAGAAAGCTTGTCTTCATTGCTATTTCAGTGAAGACAAAATAATATATCTGCTTTGGTTTTTTGGTTTCTAATTACCTATACTGTGAAAAATAAATATAAGGTAAAACTGAGAAATTAACTATCAGCAATATCTAATTTGCAACACAGTGTATACAGATAAAGTAGTTAACATATTAAAAAAGGAGGAAAGAAAGAAAGGGAAGGAAAAAAAAGTAAGAAACAGAAAACTTAAACCACATATTAACAGTAGGGTTCTTCTCATGAAGCAGTCTGATTGGTAAAAGTATTCATTGCTGTTACTAATTTCTGTTTCTGTAGACGTGGCCTGTTCACTACATTATGTTCCTCTATGGACATATGAAACTCAGTACATTTAGGTCCAATTTGTGCACAGTTCCATCAGTAAAATTTTAAGATCAGAACTATTAGCTCTGAAATTTTATTAGCTTTAATGCAACATAAACCTCTGATTTCTTAGAAACCCATGGCAAATTCTTTCTGGCTTAATTGCCTCCACATTGTGAGGGACTGCATTCCAGAATGGAGAAGAGATCATAGGAATACATTTCAATGAGAATTTAAATTATCTCCATTTTGGTCTTATTCTAGCCTATTTTACATATTAAAATACTTATTCTTCCAGTACATTCATATGCTGCCAAAACTTTTCTCTCAAAATTGTATGGGCTATTAGCATATGACTATAAAAAGAGTCATTTTTACCTGAAAAACTAAGACTGGAATAGCAGCTGTTTATAATACTATGTTTTACAGTATGAAGGCGTGGCAGAAATAGAAGGAGCCAGGTGAACAAAGCAGATGTATGAAAGGATGAAATTTGATCACTTACATTGCTTTCCTTAGTGGAAGCTAACTTGTGTAAATGCAAGGAAATGAAAATCCGCTTTTAAAAATTGTCAGACTGTAGCTGTTGGAGGATGTAATTTGTCCTCTGGTCTTAGAATTTAGCTTTCATATGGGAGTTAACCCTTACAGTTTTTTGAGGTAGCATTAATATCCAAATACCTCAGTGAAGCATTTTAGATATTAAAAAATTCAGATCAACATTTGAGGAAGGCTTCCTACACAACAGCAACAACCAACCAACAAACAGACCAAACAACCCTTACTGTAAACTCAAGTGTTTGAAAAACTCACCTGGCATACTGAAGAGAGAAATTTCAGTCTGCTTCATTGAGATTAGGGAAATAAACATAAGAAAGTACCATGAAAGCCAATTCATAACTTGACTTTTGCTTTATATTTTTAGACATGTTTTCTTAGATTTAACAATAGTCAAATTTCTCTACTAAGAAAGAAAATAACTGGATCGAGAATGGCAAAACTCTCTGCTTCTATAATGAAGGCTAACTAGCCTGAAATTCCAGTGCAGTTTTGATCACACTGAGATAAGGTTTTACTGAACTGCAGCCCAATATCACTGAGATAAGAATATAAAGATGTGAGGGCATATATTTCATTTTACATGACCTCTATTCCATTGCTTTACTAGAAAGGGATAACTTTATTTCATTGCAGATTTCCCTCTGCAAGGTGATAGATTCTGTAAAGAAATTTCTTTCTATATGTTTCCTTAATATCTTACGTGCTGTTCTTATTTGTTCTCTGGTGACTATTGTAATTGGTCTCTGATTTCAGTTGATTTTTTTTTCTGGAGCTAGAAAAGTATTATGAGTTCTGACCTAGCCTTTTCAGTCAGCTACAAAATTAAATCAGATTTTTTTTTTTTTTCAAGTGAAGCCTTTCTTTACTGGAAAAAGTGAAATCACTTTTTCTTTAAGCCTCTCTCAGAATTTTTTCACTCAAGATATATATTTTTGTTCAGTATATCATTTGTACTTGATCTCTCTGGGATATAGGATACTTTTCAGTTTGTAAAACACTGCACAAATTTATGATGCTCTATAAATGATTAATAGCATTAATACAGCTGAGTAAATAGTGATGACTTTTTGTGGATGGAAAATTCTGCTGCTTTATTAGAGAACGAAATTAAAAATAAACATTCTTGTGTAAGTGCACTGACTTTGGAGACAGTCTGCATGAAGGTCACCAGTGTTTGTCTGTCTTGCCATATGATAATTCTCACTATCTTGATGATTGTTTCAATGTGGTCATCAGTTCTGTTATCCTCTTTTCAGGCTCTGCATAAATATTTTCAGATCTAGTTTTAAAATGGAATTGAAGTAGGAAAAAAATGTTAGCAAAAGAGAATACTGAAAACATGGTTGGAATGAAATTTTTATAAGAAGAGACATAAAAAAAAAATTATTTTATAACTATCCTCTTTTTCTTTCTAAGTGTCCAGCACTTCTCTTAAGTAGTTTCTGTTTATGAGATTCACAATGATAGCTTTTGGAGGGATCTAAGGTAAGAAGATAGCTGTTGACAAAAGCTAACTCATCTGAGCAATGTTTAAAGACAGCAACTGCTAGAAAGTGCATCATGAAGGAAGTTAACAAGAAGACCCAGGAACACTTCCTCCTCAGGCCCCCCACCCCTTACCACCAACAAGTTATTAAAAGATTTATGTTTAATGTTACAAGATCTATGCAAACAGTAAAGACTTGTAGATCCAATAGTGCGAAGGGAAAATCAAAAGGTTACAAACCAATGTTCAAACTAAATGACCACCTGGGCAGAGAATGATGTGTGGGCAGATGAGTGTTGATATTTCTCAGTTCCTTTTAATTAAGGATTATATATTTGACTGTTTCAATAACAACCACTCAGCATTTAATTCATATAAGCCTCAATGTAAAAAAAAAAAATTGTTCCAGCATCACTCAGGTCACAGTCTTCCAAAAATGTAGTGTACTGCTCTTGTTTTTTTTTAATTCCCAGCTGGTTTTCTTTCCAGTGTCTTTATAGAATTACAGTCTCACCTGTTCACAAGGCAGCACCTCATAACACATTCTTATTTTAACAAAACTTATGGGGACATACAGACAAGTGGACAATTTTTGTCCAATCCTATAACTACTTTCATCATCAAATTGTGTATGTCTTTGAACCAATGAGACAGTGGAAATAGTCTAATCTCTTGATAAGATCTGTCAGTAGCTGAGTATTATGGGAGACAGGATAAATGCTGTTTTGCAATCCTGTGAAAATTCCTGTTGGATGTCTTAATATTGGCCCTAAAAATTTTCAGTTAGTTTCATTTTGACACTCAGTGTCATTCTGCTGATCTGATATCTTATTTTCTTACTGGATTCTATCAGAAAGATCCTGATTTTTTTAAGGTGAATGTCCCTCAGGTAGACATCAATAAGCCAGGAAATCAGCTAAATGGTAGAATATATAGTAACACAACTGGCAGGCATAAGAAAACATAACCACCTGAGGAAATATCAGCATTGTTTGTGTAAAGAGAACTCCTACCTTGCAAGGCTGTCAGAATTCATTGACGAATACATATATTCTTATATACATATATATACACTCAATATATACATGGAAAAAGAAGACTACACGGATATATTTAAATGAATTTACCAAAGAAGTATTTGTTGTCATATTCTACAATGAATGCATGCAATCTTTCACTAAGAGGGAAAATGTTAGTGGAATTAAAAATACATTTAAAAGAGAGAAGAGGAATAAATGCTTCTAAGGGAAAAGAAGGTCATCCTAAGCATTGCACAGGAGCTTTGTCTGGGAGCGGTAATATTCAAAATATTCAGACATTTTAGAAAAATAAAAGATTGTCTACTAAAGTGATTTTGTTAACATCACGCTAATTGGAGTAGCAAAGGCAGGGGTTAATTACTGAGAATTGCTATAGGACCTTATGAAACTGTGTGACTAGATAGTAAAATGGCAAGTGACATTCCTTCTAGCTAAATGTCAAGTGGTACACATGGAGGGAAAGACATTCTTAACTCATCTATTAAATGATTTTCTCCAGGCTGATCATTATCACTGAAGAGTGAGATCTTGGGGCTTTAACAGAAAAGTGTGTTATCATACAAGCATAAAAATCAGCAGCAATTAAAAATAGCAGAATATGTGAATTTATAGGGAAGTATATATACAGCAAGCCTAGAGAAAACTGACACACTGCAACTTCAAATTTTGATTGTTCCTCACGAACAGTGGACAGTTCTCTTTTCCCCCAAAACAAAGTAGATCTAGAAGACTGGAGAGAATACAAGGCTTCAAAAAAGATAGTCAGTGATATGGAACAGCTGCCACATAAGGAATGGAAGAGTGAGTAAGCACTTCGGGATCCCTTCCAAACCAAATCATTCCATGATTCCATATATCCTATGGCTGCTCAAAGGGTTTTCCAGCGTAATCTGGGAAAGAGTTTGTATAGAAGATAAACCTTAATGACTTTTTATCATGAGCAAGTATTTCTGAAAGCAAATTCAGGGCGGGGATAACATTTTTACTGACTTTTTCACCCACAGGATTAACTACACAAAGTAAATTGTATTTGCTGATAGTTCTGGAGATGCATGCCCTTGTATTGGATTTCTGAGCCCTGAGTATCTTGATATACCTACTTATATTTACAGTTGTAAGGAGAACGTCTGTAGGATACCAGTTACCTTGTAAGCATCAAGCAATGTTAAAATGTGATACAAATTTTAGTAAAATTTTGGATATGTTTAGATACAAAGACAAAAATTTTCAAGAAAATCTTAAGGCCACATATTTTTCCTTCATTTTGATTCCTTTGTTCCCTTTGGAAAACTAAGTGTCATGATGTTTTTGAAGCCAAGTTCTCTTCTAAGAAGTGCCTGCCATTTAGTCTTTCCACTTTTGAAACAAGCATTGATCTGACATTGAGTATCCCTTACTAAATCATCTGTGTAGGTTCCTGAAAAACACACTTTTGAAAAGAGAAATGGAAATAGAATCAGGATTGGTTGTAGGCAAAACTGGACAGACCTTTCCTACCCATTTGAAAACATAGTCTAGTCCGTATGTTTTTTTTTGCCTTACAAATTGTAATCGAATTCTTTCTCACCAACAAATTCAAATATTCAGAATATTCAGTAACATGTTTATATCACCTGGGAAGTTGAATTTGTAGAGAAGATGATTACCAATTTCTGATGTACAAATACAATTATTATATACACATGAGCACAGTTGTTTGATATGCTAGGTGAAGTTTCAACTGATATGATGGGTTTCAGGTTTGTCTTTATGAGCCACACCTCAGCATGAGATGAAGCTTCAATGAATGCATAATTTAACACCCAAGAAAAGGCTGATGGCAGAGCATTTCTTCAGAACTGTTTCCCTCTTGCAATCTCCTGGTCATTTCAGGCTACCAATTTTTGCTTTTCCACAGCTAGATAATCAGAGAGGTAGAAAAAACGCAGCTTAGTGTAAGGAAGCTCCATTAACTAGAACATCTGGACATATGTATCTGATCTGATCTCGGCTTTTCATTCTCTCTTAAATAAAAATTAGTCTTATAGGATGACTGACTTTTAACTATGTACTGAGGGGGGGGAAGAAGTGTTGGGAAAAAAGTGTTTCTTAAAACCAGCAGTAGTAAATATGAAATCAAGTAGCTTAATCATTCACTACTAGTTTATCTTACTCCATGTTGAATTTTACAATCAAAAATAGCCAAAAGTCATTAAAGGAACTCTTAATTCATCCCTATTTTCTGTTCTGTCTTCCAAACAATGTTGATGACAGAGGAAATCCCTTTTACAGTGGTATTGGATGCAACTATTTGTATCCTTGAGCAATTTATCTTGTAATCTATTTTCTCTTTTTTTGGTATTTTGTGTTTTCCTTGCTGGAAGATTTTTTCACTTCTTTTATTTGCTTTTTTTTTTGCAAGCATATGGATTCCTACATCTTTTGGGATACTATGAATGACACGTGCTTCTGTGCTTCTTGGTCAATAAGGGTATGTCTGAATTTGTTTTATCTAGTTATTAAACTGCGATTGAGTCAAAAGTAATTGCTTTATTTTTAATCACTTTTTTTTTTCTGATTTGCTGTGAAAGAAAAAAAAAATAAAAGAATCTGCCTTTCTCTGACTTGATTAAACTGCTAGAATGAAACAGTTGTGTCTGGGGAAGAAATGGACAATATTTCAGTACAGTTTTGCAATACAGGTCAACAGGTGAGATTTTTCCAATGTGATTAAGAGGAAACATACTGAATCAAAAGCAAAAGTTACTGAGTAATGTTTTTTTATAGGAGGGTGGCTGAATTTCAGGAAAAATAGGGAATGAAAAAATTCAATATGTTTAATTATAAGCTAATGATAAAGTATTTGAAAATATTTCTCATATCCCATAACCTAGAAAAACACGTGGGTAAAAATGTACATATAACTTTAGGAAAAAAATGTGGGTTTTTTATTTCATTAGTTACTAAATATTACAGAATTATTTCCTGTTTTATCTCTAGCTGTGGGAATACAAGAAAAACTGTTCAGAGCAGAAGCTGTGAAGCAAGATAAACAGCATGAGAACCAAGGACACCTC
>JAOWBP010002052.1:21945868-21956384 GCA_028571105.1 Tragopan temminckii | reverse complement strand
AGTTCAACATTAGAACAGCTTCTTAGTACTTGTGTACATCTGTTAGAAAACATACATGTTCATATACTGGATGAAACTTGAATCTCCCCTTACAAGAAGACTTCTTTAAACCCCAGAAATGAATCTTTACTTACCTGGACGAAATAATTTTATCACTCCAATAAAACCAAAATGACTTCATTGTGATAGGAAGACCCTACTAAAACTATCCTATCATTCAGTGATTTGTTGAATTTCCTGGAAAGCAGGACATGGGGGCTCAAATTGCATTTTGGAGAGGACAAATTTGAGCATAAGGCAGATTTGTGCTGGCTTACTTTTCTAATTACTTAGCTAGCATCAAGTGAAAGAATATTATATATCTATGTCCAAATATATTGCCCAAAGGTTGAATTTGTGGTGTTTTAGTCCAAATTTTCAGAAATAGCAGAGGAGAATAATAAATTTGACTATTTGATGTACTCTTTCATATATATGAAACATATTTTTAAAGGCTCCTACAATTTCTACTATTTCCATAGACCTATTATCGTATTAAATAAACTACTGAAAGCTAAAAAGGAGAGCACACGTTTTCCAAATGGCTATTTATAATAAATAATAATAATAATAATAATAATAATAATAAAATACATTAAAATCAAGCTTTTGATAAGTCTTTTGAGTATAACATTATCAAGTGAGTCTATTCATTTTAATAACATCAAACTTTTATATCCTTTTGCATTGAAAACCAATAGTTACTTTTATTCTATGTTGTAGAGTTCATTCTTTGACTACTGAAGTTGTTAGAATTAATTTGTCTAATTAATATTTCAAATTACTGTTGAAAATAATGAGGCAATCATTTTCTTTCTTGTATCTTTGACATGTCAAAATGTGATTTGATATAATAACTAAAATGAATGAACTAAAATGGGGAAGCTACTGTCTACATTGCAATTCAGTGAAATTTTTGCAATAAACTACATTATTAAGCAACTTCAGTAACAAAAAGAGTTGTAACTGTTTCTAATTAGTTAGCTGTCCCCAAGAAAAAAAAAAAAAAATTCAATTTATTTTTGGACTGTATTTATCTTTATTTGTTTGTTTGTTTATATTAAAAACTTAACTAACATTGTATGTAGAAGGGAAATAAGAGATTTCCACTCTAGTCTTCAGTAAAATTTTGTATATTTATTTAACAGACTCATAAGAAATTTATGGCAACAATGTCTTGAAGAAGACTACAATGCAATAGATTACTCCTTGGTTAGAATATATTGAATGATTTACTGGAGTTTCAGAAAAATTGAAAGACTCACAGGTTGGTTCTTGTAATGATATACATTTTCATAAATAATCTGACTAATGAAGTAGAGAGAGTAGCATCCTAGTTTCAGATGATGTGAAACTTCAGGACAGTTCATGTGGACTGAAATACAACGTTGGATTTCCATATTCTTGACAAAATCAGAAATAAGGATCTGAACACCTCTCTCTCTCTTTTTTTTTTTTTTCAGATCAGATACCAGATTTGAATATTCAAGTGCACTCAGACCATGTGGTAAGTGACTGAATATGTAGAAGTTCTGTAGATCTGTAGATTTCTGGGGATTTCGAAGTGTCCATAAGGTAAATGTGAACCAAAAGCCATGTACTTCTGGAAAAAAAGTGAAAGTTATTTTTGTTGCATGAATAGTACTTCTGCCATTCTCAACATCATAAAGTTTCTTCTGAAGTAATATCGCACTGCCAAGTGATACAGTTCAGAAAGATGGAAACTGGTATGAAGAGAATTTGCAGAAGGAGAAAGAGAACGCTGAACTCATAAAGGCTATTTTAGCAAAAATAGGGAATAACATAAATTTTACCAAGTAAAATGGATTATTCTATTTTCCTTGTCTGTGACTTGTAGAAGGAGAAATAACAGACTTACACTGCAACGAAAATGTCGTTAGACTCCAGAGAAATTTGGCATACTGGGCCCACAGAAGGGAATAAGAATGCACATTTAATTTTGAAAAGTATGTCATGAGTAAGCTTTTCAAAGTCTCTGGTGTTTCAAAAAGTCCATGAGTATGCAGCATAAAGTGTTTCAGGTACTGGATTTACTTTAGCTGGTCCTCCAAGATAAGGAGTATTTGTCTGCATATTTTCCAAGCAGTTTTTTCTGTCATATGCTTTTTAAGTCTAACAAGCAGGAAAGAAAAAGTCTCTAAGTATCTGAGCAATACCTAATTAAATGTGAACTCAGAGAACCCAGTGATATTGAAAAATGAAATTTGAATGTGAAAGTTAATTTTGTAGACAGAATTTTATATTTTTCATTAATGGACACTGCTTCAGCATTTTTCAGCGTCTTATGTATCTTCTCCTGTGTTTTATGACCTGTATTCAGATCTTTCATCTTAACATACTTTCTAAGTATTTAATTCAAAATCTGCAAATGAAATTTTGAATTGATACATTGTTTCTGAAGAAAGACATCATTTGATAAACCTTATATTTTTCTCTTGTCTTTAAATAGACAAATTTCAAATTGCAATGTACAAATGTTCCAGCACTTTTTCAGTGGACAGTGGAAAAAATAAAAGGAAAGTTTTCCAGGTGAAGTTGGTCGTTACTTTTGATAAATAAACTTGTCAATTGGACTAAGATTTCTTCTGATTAGAAAGTCTCATAGGTCATATGTGTTTCTGAGTACTACTTTTCTTTTCAAAGTTTTTCATTCCATAAAGAATTTAATGTGTCACTCAGGTATAAAATCAGATATACAGCAGCTTTTTCTCTTTTTTTCTTCCAATAAATATCTTATAGTTTTTCTTCTTTTACTACTAGTAAAGTATTTTATTAGTGCCTTCATAGAGTTCCTTATAGCTTTTTCATAGTCCTAAACTGTCCTAGAGCAATCAATAAAACACAAAACTTGGGGTATTTACTGCTTTTTAGTTTTCAGGATAAAGAAAACAAAGTATGATTTGGCTCTTCATCTTCAGAAGCCCACAGTGAGCTTCCACTGGGGAAAAAAAAAGAGATTCTTGTTTTGAAGAGCAAAGAAAAAAATTGTTATAGGGACCTTTTTATTCTACGAGGGGGAATACATTCAGCTGGTTACTGTAGACACTCTTCAACATAATAGTATTGATAAATTTCAATTTATTCTCCCACACACACACAAAAAAAGTGTAATTATATGAGATCATAATGACCAAGAGAAAGGCAAAAACAAGACTAACGATTTCTTTTGCTGACCTGTATTTGCATTTAGTTGGTTTTCTCTCTGTTATAAAAACTGTTGAAATTTTATAGATCACAGAGAATTAACTATGACTAATACTCATATTATTTTAAGGGAAAATCTTGTTGGTGCATAACAGAATAACATCTCTTAAAAACAGGTTCTCCCAAAGTTTCCAATCAAATTTCACTTAAGACCTTGTATTTTTTTGAATAATGTTGTAACAGTACGAACATATATGGTTTACTCATCTAGTCTCCTTGAGTGGTAAGAGCACATTCTTCTACCCTACAAGTACACAAACACTGCTAGGGAGATAGAAATATTAAAGAAAGTTCTGTGACTGAATTTAACTTACTCAGAAAGGCAAAAAATGTAACGGTCTCATATTGTATGTTCCTTCATCTGAACAAACGATTTCTAACTCTGAATTGTAGTATAATTATATGAGATATGTAAATCTCAGGTGACATTTTTGAACCTGAAAGTTAATATGGAGGCATGAAATTTGATCAAGTAATGAGGAAGCAGAAAATGAAAATGACAGAGGACCCGTTTAAAGTTGTAATACACATTGTTGTTACCAGTAAAGGGAAGGGTGATCTTTCTACAATAAAATTGTATTTGCAAATATTTGCGTCTCAGTGGAACTGTTAAAAGATCAATTAAAAAAATCATAAACATGCTCTTATATGGACCATAATTTAGTCAAATAAATGTGTTTATAAAAATACCATTAAAAGAGTTAGAAATTAAATGAATTATAACAGTAAAAGACATTAAGTAAGAATATCTACTTAGAGAGCTTTAATCGAATGACTAATAAAGCAATTAAAATTCATTTATGTGGCAGTAAATGCTTAGAGTGGAATCACAGAATCATAGAATATCCTGTAAGGATATTCAAGGAGATGCTGATCTCTTCTCCCTGGTAACTGACAACAGGACATGTGGAAACAACGCAAGGCTGCACTAGGGGAGGTTCAGACTGGATATTAGAAAAAGCTTATTTACTTTTGTCAAATGCTGGAACAAGATACAAGACTGTCAGTGTTCCAGAGGCATTTGGACAATGCCCTTGTTAACAGTCTTTAACTGTTGGTTAGACCTGAAGAGTTCAGGCCATTGCACGAGATGATCTTTGCAGATCCCTTCTAACTGAGCTATTCTATCTCTTTCTGTCTTGTCTTTTTTAGTGGTTCTTGTCGTTCTGTTTACTTTTTGATAGCTGCAAAGCACTGATCTGTGGTTATTTTTATCTAATTCCTGAGAACAAATAATCATCATAAAACACACACATTTATTGACATTATTATTATTATTACTATTTACTCATATCAGATATTTGTGTACTCCAGGTAGTATCTGCTATTTTATTGAAAATATCATTTGCTTAAGGTCTTTCCACACTGAATCTTACAAAAATCATCTTTTCCACCCTGAGCAGTTAGTACTATAAATTATAGGAAATTAAATATTTGAAAATATTTTTTAGGTTTTATTTCTATCTGCTTCTATCTACACATGCTTGTTCCTCTCATATACTTATGTACCATTAGTAACAAAGAACATATGAATATCTGCTAGTTAGCGAAATGAACTTCCGCTTACAATTAGCTGCTGAAGTAGAAGAGACTATGATGGATGCACCAATGTGGTGAAGATTTTTGACTTTTACTATAATATGTTTCTTTTCTCTATCTATTATTAAGAAAATAATAAAAATGGCATTGGTTATATGCACCAGAAAATGATGATGAGTTCAGTAAGTTTTCAGACATGGTGATATGCAGAAATTTAATAAACTGAAGTAGGATTCTTCAGGAAAAACTACCCTGCTTTTCAATAAAAATACATAACAGCTGTTTGGTTTTTTTTGTGTCTATTCTTGTAATTTTGCTTTTGAAATAAGTGGTGGTGAAGCAAAGGCTTAAAAACATTTCAATAATAAAACATATAATTCTGTTTAATGGTTAAATTTAATAGTTAAGTTTAGACTATTGGGTAGAGTTTGCATTCCTGTATACCAGTATAATGAGTTTGGGTGTATCAATAAATGAATAAACAGCTGTTATCATGCAAAATGCAATTTCATAGAACAAATTTGTTTCGAGAGTAGAAGCACGGACATCACACAACTCATCAAGTGCCTTTGCTTTGCATAACAACTATCTTATTTATAGGCTGTTGATTGCAAAACTAGGCTATAATGATGTGTCAACTAACTAAGTGTAGTTGATAGCTAGGAAATGTTTAAGAATAAATGCTTAAAAATGCAAAGTACTACTTAGATACAAATTTAAAGTAGTAGCTGTTAGAGCCTGCAGTTTAAACAGAGAAATGCTTTTCTGTTACTAAGTTATATTATTAAATCCTTAAAAATAATAATCCCAGCTGGTATCACAAAAATGACTAGTGCAGTGAGAACTTGAATATGGGAGGAAATTTTTTACTTTATGAGGAAATTCTTTACTCAGAGGATGCTGAGGCACTGGAACAGGCCCAAAGAATTTGTAGATGCCCTAACATTGGTGGATTTCAAGACAAGGTTGGGTGGGGCCCTGGGCTTCCTGATTCCTGTGAATGGCATCTAACCCAAGGCAGGGGGGTTGGAACTAGATGGTGTCTTCCAACTCAAGCCATTCTATGATTCTTTGATACTATACTAGTGCTTTTTGAAGGTGGAGTTACTAATTCTGGATGTAGGAGTCAAGCCATAACCACGGTTTATTTGGAAATTATTATTAATATAGAAGCACTTTGAGTATGTGAAATACAATTTAAATTATATATATTCTGTTATATTATGTTCTTTTGATGTCTTAAAATTGAAAACTCTTGATTTCATACAATAATGTTCAAGACAAATTTAACCAGAGTATATACCTTTCCTATTTCATCTCTCTGAATCTCTAAAATTCTATATTCTGCTGTCATGTTCTGAATTTAAAAATGAAATATTTCAACAGAGATAGAAATTGGGAAAACTATCCACATTACTCTCTGGCTGATAGCTATGCCACACTCTGAAACAGCTGAATTCCCAGGGTGCCAGTTGTCACTTCAGTCAACAACAGAGGCATTCACTTCTGCACTAAGGCTGTAGCATGTTTTAATGATTCTGAAATACAAGACATGCAAAATTGATTTTGCATTCTGTGCCCTTAAGCAAGCCTATTATCCATGTTGTGAAAACAGCAAGTTAGCATTTTTGTTGTAATTATTTGAGCTGATTATGTATTATGTTCTATTCTGAGGCATTTTCTTCCAAAGCAGTTTATGCGATTACTAACTGAGAAAAGGCAAAGCAGCACTCAAGAGGCATCTGCCTTAAGATAACCTCATGCAAGTTTTTCTTTGACAGTGCCGACATACCTTATTCTTGTAAAAAAAGAGAAAAACAAAAGAAAAAAGCCAACGAACCGTAGTGACTAAAAAGAAAAAAACACACAGTTGTCCTACTATATAACTTAGATAAGAGTGTTATAGTACTGTCTATGAATGATTTTTCTTTTTCTTAATACTTCTTAATACTAGACTGATGATAGTAATAATTCTTAAAATTTATGTGTTTCTGCTGTGCAAGGCTATGACACTACTGTTTTCCAAAGATTTAAAAGGTTCTGCTTTCATAAGCCAGTATGTTCCAAAAGTAAAGACCAATACTTTGATAATCCACATTTCTACACATCGTATGTTTTGATGAAATATAAAACACCTCATGAGTGCCATTTTCTGAAAGAAATGCTTCTACAACTGTTAAGAAGAGATGAAGCCTACCATGACGCTCATCTATGCATCCTTCCAACTAGGCCAGTTTTGAGAATTTTGTTATTTTCTTGATCACAGACTAAGTGCAAAACAAAGCTGAGAGACCTGCAGTACAGGTCTCTCCTATGTTTGCAGGATAATTAAATGCAAAAGGTTAAAAAAAATCATTTTTTTGTTTTATATTATCTTTGTATTAGAAGCACCAACTACAATTTTGAAAATGCGTCTTAGCTGCATATCTAACTAAAATAGAATTTTTTTTTTAAGATAACTACTTACTCATCTTATGTCTCTGTTTGGACAATTATTTCTTTGAAGGGGACCTTCAAATTGTATTTGATCATTGCATTCTGAAAATTGACTTCTTAAATTTATCTTAATATAGACATTCATGACTTGGGGAATGTAGCAGTTATAGATTACTTCTGAGCTTTGGAACAGTCATATTAATCAAAGTTATCAAATGATGAAGAGAAGGAGGTAAATATGGTGATAACAAAATAAATCATTAGTCTTTAACATAAAGAAGACTTATTCAGATCTACTGCTGAAAAAGATCCAATAATATCGGTGAGTAAATTTAAAAACAAAAATTTCCTTTTAGTAAGAGTGCTGTGAAAATGAGGAATTGAAAAGAATAGGTAACAGTGTACATTATGATTAATTTAAGAGATTCCTTACTGATTAGCCCATAAACAGCAATGCACTGTATAGTTCCTGACGTGGAAGAGATAGCTTGTTCTGTGAAGGACTGAGGAGTGTTAGGATTCCGAGACTATTTAAGCCAAGGAAAATAGGTGAGAGACCAACTTGTATGTGACTTACAAGTTCACTACAGCAGGTGCTACATGTGAATGAGGGCTGTGCAAGTGAATATGAATGGGAAGTTTGTGAAAGGAAATAATGTAATCATGTGGAGTATTTTTCATGAATTAAAAGATTAAGCCCAATTTCCTTGGAAAGAAATGAGCAAAAACAAAAGAGCAATGTTTATGTTTTCAGAGCATTTCTATGTAAAGTTGCATTCGTATATTAACATATGAAGAGAAACACTAGAAGCCAATTAATATTTGTGCTCCTAGGTGAAAAAGAGTACAAAAAACATCAAGAACACCTCTGCACTGTCATGTGCTTACCTTAGCTGTTCTGCTGTTGTTCTGTAATTAATAGTGCATTGTATATCCTCTTGAGAAAAGAATATGTTTAGAAGTAAATTGAGCAAAACAGTTTTCCCCAAGACTATAAATTCTATATTTCTAATATGTTAGTCTATATTTGTATGCTAGCAATAAGTGTTACTTCTTCAATCATTATGACATTTCCCCTCCCCTCAACCCCTTCTTCCCTTCCCCCCAAAAAGTCAGAAGGATAAAAGGTACTGATAAAAAGTGGAAACTGAAACATTTTATCACAGTACCTAGAAGAATAAAAGAATCTTCCTTTAAATTTTTCTAACCACAATTATATTCTTCTAAAAAGGCTATGAAAATGAAAATTATATATCTACTCTCAAGAAAAACAAGTAAATTAGTTCAGTCTCAAAGGGATTTTTAGACTGGTGCAAAAGAAAGAATAGGATAAGGCCATCTTCCTGAACAGCTTTCTATGCAGTGAGAGGAAGGGTTCAGATTTCTATTCTAAACAATCTGCCTTTCTGTACTCTCCTGTCTTTGACAACAGGCTGGGAAACAACTTGTTCTTTTTGCATGCCTTCCGCTTCCTCTAATTTCAACTGTGAAAAAACTCCCAAACCACTAGCTATTCTTCTCCTATTTTTAGGGGAAACTGTTCATAGATAATCTGATGCCAACTTGGAGTAAGACCTTTTTCTTTTTTTCTTTCTTAAATAATCACAATGGAGAACTTATTCTCCTTTATTGTCAAAAACATTCCAAAAGTTACCCTCTCCATTTTTAGTTAAGTGTGATTGTCATTTTTCTCATGGAGAGGTAAAAGTGCAAGATTTTCCAGTATTTACTTCTGCTTGACTTTCTTGTATTTCTGCTGAAAATTTTCCTGTAGTACTTATGCAGCCTATTTCCTGCAGATCCAAATATGTAGCTTCTTTACTTTTTTTACTGTGTTTTTATATCAGCTAAGCCAAAAGAACTTTCAAAAACCTCCACACATCGAAACTGAAAGCATCAGCATTTGCTTCCAGTGAAAAAGTCATTCCAGCAAGTATAGAGCATTTAATGAAGTAAAGTTTGATTATAAATGAATAAAAGTTTAGAAAAAAACTAATTAGTACTATCTTCATTAGACTGTAGTCAATCTGTGCAATGCTGAATCCTGTAGCAATTATTCTACTATCTTAAGGGAACATCTGCTTTGGAAAGAATGTTAACATTATACCTAAAAACTTTTTTTCCCTAACATACCTTAATAAGATGAGTTACTCACTAAATATGTAGTTCAGAATACTATATAAATAAAATTCTATTTGTCTTTTTCTGCTAATAATGAATGCACTAGGTAGTCTTCACTTAGTTCATAGTGAACAGACAGTTCTCATAAGAAAAAGAACAAAGGCAAAAATTACTGGAATAAAATATTTAGAACATGTCTGTCCACGCACAATTTACAAACACTGTATAGGTTTCTCTAGAGCAAGCTCAATACTATTTATAAAGCTTTTGAAAATGTTTAAATAATCAAGTCTGCTTTGACTAATATTCATCAAAACAAAAAACTTCTTATAATAGCCAGATAGCTGTGTAATAATTTTTGAATTGCAGGCAGCTGTTGCATAGATCAAGCATGATAATCTGGATTTAGTAAATTAACAGAACAAAGGAACAGCTCACTCAGTAAATAAAAATTAGTAGAATTTTGAACAGAGATCAGTGTTGTGTAGAGGCACATCTGAGTAGAAGCAAAAAGGCTAGAAAAATAAAATCATATAATCATAGAATCACAGAATGGTTTGACTTGGAAGGAATCATAAAGCCTATCCAGTTCTAACCCCTTGTCCCTGTTCAAGGCCAGACTGGATGGGGCCCTGGGCAGTCTGGTCTAGCATTAAATGTGGAGGTTGGTGGCCCTGCCTGCGGCAGAGGGGTTGGTGCTTCATGATCCTTGAGATCCCTTCCAACCCGGGCCATTCTGCGATTCTGTGATTCTGTGACTCAAGTGCAATACTCTGCACTGGTCCTTGTTGAATCTCAATTAAGTTCCCCTGGGCCCACTTTTCAAGCCTGTCCAGGTCCCTCTGGTTGGCATGAAATACATGAGAGGAAGAAGTGGAGACTGCAAGATGGTTGCTCAAATGTCTTTCCCTTACCCATAAAAGAATAATGAAGCCACTGAAATAGAAGGTTGGCTTAATTATTTTAAGCAGCTACTACTCTACAACAAGAACACAAAATCTAGTGGCTAAGGCATTTCCATGTCTTTATTTTATGTGTGATGGTTTTTACATTGCCAGATGAAATAAGCATTTTGCTGTATGTGTTAAGATAACTTTAAAATGGAAGCCTGTGTTTACCACAAAACCCCATTTTTAGATGTTATTTTATTCTTTTA
>JAOWBP010002052.1:21872439-21884021 GCA_028571105.1 Tragopan temminckii | reverse complement strand
TATTTTTTTCCAGTCTCATCGAGACAGCTTCATTTCTTTTCTCTAAGAACATCCAGTCAAAGCAAAACTCATTGAGTCAAACAAATTCAGCATTTTTACGTATTTAGCAAAGTTAAATGAGGAGCTTATGACTGCTACAGATACATTTTAAATCTGTCAGCCACTAAACGAAACAAAGATTAGATTGCTGAACAATTTGTCCTTTCACAGACTTTTTATCAATTTTTGATTTTCTTTGGAATGCTTTATATCTTAGGCATAGTGTACTTGAAAAGTCTTCTTAGGACTCACAAAAGATAAAATCACTCAGTGAAATCTACTACAAAGAGGCTGAATTCACTGTACTTTGCTTTGCTCTAACATATGGTGAAAGGAAATGGATTATATATAAACTCCTGCATGCTCCCCTTGTTTTGTAACTCCAACAAACAATTGACTTTTATCTTTAACATATTCGCTTGCATTTGATAGAAGTGAGTCCCAGTGATCAACATAACGAAATCCTTCTAGCGCTTTGGGGCTCGTGTAGGTATGTGTGCAGCCTTTGGCAAAGTAGAAGGCTTTAGCTCAGTAGCAATGCCTGCTGGGTTGTACAGCATGTTTCCAGATGATTTAGCACACAGCTGCCTATGCTGTGATGAGGCATCATCTGTTAGTCTTCAAGCAATTGTACTTCCTGCTGATAGCAACTTCCTGCTGATTTTTTTTCACCAACAAAAATATGAAGCCTCCAAAAATCCCCATATGTGTTCTCTGACTTTGTATTATATCAGATTAAATTTTAGTGATTTGTGATTTTCTAGACTGAGGTATAATGGTAGACAAGCTACCAGAGAAGAGAACAGAACCAATTTACAAAATAGTTTGGCAGTGTTAGAATAGAGGGGAAGAAGAGATTTTTGATCATGATTAATGCACAGTTATTCATAACGGTTGGAATAAATACAAACCAAGACTCAAATTCTACAATGCAGAATGAGGTAATTTCTCTAAGGCGTAATCACAAACACAACAAAAAAATGCCTCATTGACTCCTGTGTATTGACCTAATATTGACTACGTTAACCATTAAGCTTCCACAAATTGTCTGGGGATAGAAATAGAAGCATAAAGGTTTCTGACTGACTATTCCTGTGTATGCAACAGTTCATCAAAATACTGAATGTTGTTTACCTTTATGCGTAGTTTCTCTAAATCAACATCTCAGCCCCTGATGAACAAGAAGTGATTGTTTCTGAATAGATGAGTTCATTTGGGTCTTTTTGTGTATACTCAGAAGGGAAATACGGTGGAAAAAGAATGTTGATTTTGAGAGATAATTACAATAACATCTTAATTTGAAAGGCATACATGGAATTCTGAACAGTTCCTTAAATTATAAAAATGAATAGCATTCAGTGGAAGCTTCAAACTATATACAGTGTGAAATATGCCTAAAATAAAGTTCACATCACTGGAGTGTGGAAACGTGAACTCATTTCAGAAATGTTGCAGGAGGAGCATGCATGTAGAGCATGAGAGGGACAGCAATCTTGTTTTGAACAGAACAGTCTTTTGAATAAAGGCACTCAGAACATTAATTTAAAATTATTTTTAAGTATAGTAGAAGGCAGTTAATATGGAATGATTTTATACATGGGGTTGTTTTTTGGGAGGTGATGGCTCTACCACAAGCTAAATATTCAAAATCTCTGGTAATTTCTGTTTTTTGGAGCAAAAATTTTCATGTCATTCACAATAACTTTTCTTTATTTAATGATTTTCTGCAGTACTGGAGACTTATTCTTTGTTTTGTTTAGGAGTCTTTTGAAAAGCAAATCGTCTCAGAAAGATTGTGTAGACTAACAAACAGTGGTCACTTCTTCATAGAGGAAGGGAAATGAAATCATCAGTGAGTCTGCACATTTAGGTAGGTATGCTTAACTAGTGATGGGTTTGGGAGAAGTGGAGACTGTTTTATTGCCACAGACAATAAGGAAGCAACTCAATTCAAAAATTTGGAAGGGAAAGGGAAAACGGGAATGGAAAGCGAAGGGGAATGGGAAGGGAATGGGGAAGGGAAGGGGAAGGGAAGAGGGAAGCATGGGGAAGGGGACAGGAAAGGGGAAAGGAAGGAGGAGGGGATGAAAGGCTCGATCAGCGCAAGAGATTGGAAATAAACTGCAGAAGTAAATAAACAAAAAAATGTTCAAATAAAAATCAGTTTAATTCATAGCAAGCTTATATGGTTTATTTTTAGGAAAGATGCAATAAAGGTATCAGGAGAAGACAATCTGTTTCATGGTGCAAGTAGGTGAATGTACTGGAGCTATCCCTTAATAAAGGAAAAGATCGCAGCAGTCAGTGAGCACATTAGCAAAAGAGCATAACTGGAAAATAGGTAAAATTATAAGAAGATTGAACTTTACTATGGTTATCTCCAGACTTATTCATTTAATAAAGCTATTGTTACAATGTATCATATAATAAAATCTCTATTGCGAACTCATTGATCAAGTTTGCAATATACAGTTATTTCTCTAAACTTCTGTTTTTTTTTGTTTATCTTCCAGTTTCTCTACTAGGTTTTCATAATGTTTCATGCATTCCTTCTGTTTTTCTCTCATATGTGATGACTGTTATCACAAATCACAATGGCTGTTATTTGAGCATGCTCCCTCTTCCCAGGACAGTTTCAAGGCTCATTAATTGACAGTTCTGGTTATTTGAGGAAAAATTTTAGTATCTTCAGTGGCATATAGACATTATCTTACAATTCAACATCAGTATCTTTTCTGGGATCTGCTTCTCAAAAAATTATATCTTTATTCATAAGATAACAAAAAGAAAAGCTATTTGTTCAGTTTGGTCTTGTTATTTTTTTAATGCTTCATTAATTTGTGAAGTGATGACCTTGACTTTACAACAAGAGTATCATTCATATACCTGAAACTTTAACAGCTGCTTCCTCCAATTTAAATTCCTCTATTATACGTCCAGAGGGATGTGCATTACCGCCCAGGTAAAGAGAAAAAACAAATACAACAGTATAATGCATTCCTGCTCAGTGCCATTTTTGTCCAGCTATGCTACATGGTAACTTAGGATTCAATATACAGGAACTGCAGAACTCTGTTTTTAGGAAGTATTAGGAAAAGCAGAGTCGGTTTATTGTAGAGATAAAAGCTAAATTCCCATTAAAAGTACTCTATCAATATTTCATCAATATCATGAGCAATCAAAAATTAATCATATCTAAAGGAAAAAAAAGTACCGTTTTATTCAGTGTACACAGACCACTAATTCCTCAAATCATCTTGGATTTCCAAAACGCTGAAATACTTTTTGAACATATAAGTAACTTAACTACTTAACAGTAAATATTTCATAGGAAAAAACTGAAAATCTTAGGTTGGCTCATCTCAGTGTCCATCATTTCATACTAAGGAATTTTTAACAGTATAAAATATTTTGGACTACGTTAATTTTTTTGAATAACTGGATATGTAGTGATCTTGAAACTCAGGGTACTTCTTAGGGTTTCTTACTTTCCCAAGATTTCTAACACTGGCTTTTGTTTTGTTTGTTTTTTTCTGTTTTTATTTCCTTGGTTGATTTGGTTTGTTCTGTCTTGAAATCACTGGTTTTGAGTTTTCACTTTTGTTTTTGAATTTTTTTCATTGGGAATGCAGTTTGTTTTCTTCTAAAGCAGCTCATATATACTTTGAACTGTTGAATGGATGTATTCAAAAACGCACTATGTTAATGCTTGAACATAGTTTATATAACTACACAATTAAATGAACCTGGTAGTAAGCAAAATTAAAGCCAGTTCTCTCCATCTTGTACTCATAATCCTCTTGTAATTGAGAACAAATGCTGTGCTCATCGATAATGAGGAATAAACAAAAAAGACAAATAAATATCAAAACAAAACAGAAAACCTCAAACAAAATAGTGATCTGTATTGTGAAAATTTGTATTTAATTATCTGGAATGTCTGATATTAGGAAAGTACTTAGGTTGCTCCAAAAGTAATGCCTCCTGTTTATTTCCATAAAAACTAGAGAAGATACAAAGAACACAATAAAACTATTTAATAGAGCAAATTCTTGACTATGAAACACTGTTTTTTAACACTGCCATTAGCTATGCATTTTTTGCCTGTGATGATCAAGAATCTGCATGCCCTGCTCATAAAAATCTGTATGGCCAACCTAAATATGGCTTGTGCCCCACATTGCTGTGGTCACTGTGAAACACACCAACCACTGCCTCACTGTACTCACATCCACTGTTTGGTCTCCATAAACATTCAGGAAGTGTCAATGGGTCAATTTTTCCAAATGGAGGAGTCAAAGACACACTTTTGCTCTATATGCACTTCCATGTCTAATGCCGTTCTGTCAGGCTGCCCCTCTGCTGTCATTCGTCACACAGCAACAAAATGTAGTGTAATACCGGTGGGAAGGTTTAACCTCTACTGCCATAACACCAACATCTGCCTCATTGTAGGCCAACATAATAAAATAGGAGGCCTTACTTTTGAAGCAGGCCCTGTAGCATCAGATTTTTTTCAAATATGGATACACAGAGATACTGAAATGAAAAGGTATTCCTCATGACTTCTGACAAACCTTTAAGGTGGACTTACTGAATGACAAACTTTTACTTTCAGGTATATCACTATTCACAATGAGAAACAGTCCCACACGTGATATGACGTGTCAAAAGAATTTACTCTACTAGAGATAACAACTGCAGATATCCATTCTTGCTTCCAAAACATTGTTTCGATCCTTCATTGACCTTTCCATAGTTACTGTGTCTGTATTCTTGGGATCTTTTGTGTAGCATCAGTGCACCAACATGCAGTGTTTGATTAGGGTGTCAACATGTTTATTTCTCACTTTTTCTGATGTATATCTGTGAGATGTTTACTGATTAAGGATTCCATTGTGATACACCCTACCAAAATCCTAGAGATGCTTTTAAGGTAAAAGAGCCATATTTTTCATTGACATTCTCAAGAAAACCATGACCACAAATATAAAAGGATCTTGCTACCATAGTTTGATTTTTTTTCTTTATAACCTACCTAGTGCCTTTAGGGCTGCAATGCAGCAAGCTGTAAATGATACATGAAATAAAATGTGGAATGCTGGTAACAAATGCGTTTGGAAGGGAAAAAAAAAAAACAAAACTGATTACAAGCATCTTTTAAAAGAAAAAAAGAAAAGAAAAGAAAAAAAAGAATTGAAACATAATTCCAGGATTTATAATATTGTGAATAAAGTGACGGTATTGGGGAATATAAATGAGAACTGAAGAAGTAAATGACAAAGAGACTTACAGCAACTACTATGAAAAAATATTGGAATAGATGACTTATTTTAATAGAAGAATCTGTAATAGGTATCAAAATTTGAATTACTTTACTAGGCATTATCATTCTTTATTACTTAGATTACACTGTAAAAAAATAATCCTAGGGTGATACAGTATTATTTAAAAGCATTACTTCTATTGTTATACAGTGGGACAATTGTTCCATATATTCTAGCAAATCCTTTGATATGCAGTTTTCAGAGTAATTTGCATTTGAATAGAAATGAAACTTCACATTCATTTTCATGTTTAGAAAAATATAGCGTTATAAGACAGACTGAGATGTCCTCTGAAGCTACACAGAATACCTTCCCACCTACTTTTAAAACAGGGACTATAAAAGAGTGTGTGACTGAAAATATACTAGTGAAATATCACACACATGGCAATATCTAGATTTTTGGTTGTACAGTGGTACGGACATGCAGTGACTGAGATCTTTAATTGTCTGAGTTAATTGTCTTTAATCAGGAACATACAGTTAACTGCTCACTGATGGTTCTATTGGAGAACAAATCTTATTCATAGATCAATATTCTTGGATGTTCAAAATCCAGTCATTTAAAAGTATAAATATTGACTTAACTGTCTTAGTTCATCCATAATCCTGTATAGATCTTAACATTTTTGTCTTGAGTTACTACTGTCTATGAAACAAGAATAGTAATGATAACCATATTGCATAAACGTGGTAAAATTAATTCAGTACTTAAAAATCATGCATACGGTGTCTATTACCTAAAATTAAGCTCTTATACAGACACATTCATAGAATCATAGTATCATAGAACAGCTTAGGTTGGATGGGTCCTTAAAGATTATCTAGTTCCAACTCCCTGCCATGGACAGGGCTGCTCCCCACCAGATCAGTCTGCCCAGGACCCCATCCATCCTGGCCTTAAATGTCTCCAGAGGCAGGTCATCCACAGGTTCTCTGGGCAGCCTATGGCTGATCTCCTGAGTAAATGATTTCTTCCTGACATCTATACCATAAATCTCCTCTCTTTTAGTTTAAAATCGTTCTGCCTTGCCCTGTCACTATCTACCCATTTTTAAAAAATTGATTTCCTTCCTGCTTGTAAGTTGCCTTCAAGTAATGGAAGGCTGCAGTGCTATCTCCCCAGAGCCTTCTCTTCTCCAAGCTAAAAAAAGCCCAACTCCTCAGGTTTATAGGAGAGGTGCTCCAGCCCTCTGACCATCTTTGTGGCCCTCCTCTAGACCTGCTCCAACAGCTCTGCATCCCTCTTCTACTGGGGTCCCCAGATCTGGACGCAGTACTCCAGATTGGGCCTCACAAGGGAAGAGTAGAGAGGGACAATCACCTCCCTTCTCCCTGCTGGCCACTTCTCTTCTGATGCAGCCCAGGATACTGGGCACACATCATCTTTCATCAGAATCAAAATGACTGTTCAGTGAAATGTTTTTGATTTCTAGATTAAGACTGGCCAGATAAATACTCCATACACCCTCTTTCATATGACGCACATGTTTTTCAAACCCACAACTTACTGCTTTGGCAGGAATAAGGTGAGATATCAGATTCTTTTTCAGAATAGCAAACACACAGACTGTAATGCAAATATGATTTTCTCACTTAACATATCTGAATCTCCTTTTTTTAAATGAATGATACAGTTTCTGTGTCATGCAATATATTTCAATCAAGTTAAACATAACTTTAGCAAACTCGAAAGCTAGTGATAAGAGTATTACATCAACACAGTTTAAAAGTATCCTGAGATGTACGAACATTTCCCAAACTAAAAAATGTCATAGAAAGATACTGTGAAATCAGCTTGATTATCTGCATGAGTTAGTTAACCAAATTAGCATTATAAGATTTATAAATGATTATAACATTAAGTGAAAAAAACTGTGTCCCATTCTATACTGCTGCAGGCTACCACAAGGCCTCCCTTCAATCTCCTCTTCTCTAGGCTAAACAAACCAAGGGACCTCAGCCACTCCTTATGTGTCTTATCTTCCATATCTTCAATGTCTTCAGAGCCCTCTTTTAGACGCTCTGTAATAGTTTTATGTCCTTCCTATATTGTGGTACTCAAATGGCAGCAGATCTCTTTGCAAGGCTTCCTCACCCTTGAGGGAGTCAACAGCTCCTCCTCCCATGCTAGTGTTATTCACAAACTTACATAGTATACCTACAAGTTCTGTATCTAAGTCATTGATGATAGCATTAAAGAGAACCGGCCCAAAAAAGAAGCCCTGCAGAACCCTGCTAATGACTGGCTGCCAGCCTGACGTAGCCTCATTTGCTATGACCCTTTGAGCCTGACCTGTCAGACAACTGTTCATCTTGTTATTTATTTGTCTAGCTCTATGCTGGCCATTTTATCCCACAGATACCATAATTTAAAAGCATATATGGGGTGAAATCATTCTTGGCAGTGACCTTTCCTTAGCAGCTGTGGAGGGAGATGTACGGGGGCAACAGCTCTCACTTTTCCCCTGCATAGTGTCCCATGACATCAGCATTGCCAGAGTGCCAGCTCTTTTCTTCTAAGAAAGTGGTTTTCATAGCTGCTACATGAAACCTCAGTGCTTTTAAGAAGGAAAAAGCGATTGATTCTTCCCTACTTTCACTGTCAATCCATGTGGTTTGAAATACCTGATTCTGCCAAAATCACATGTAAAAATTACTTTAGAAGAATCCACCACAGAATATGAATAAGCAGTTAACCAAACCAATCATACTATAGTTTTAAGGGTGGAAGTGTTTGGCAACAGATCTTGACTAGATTTCAGATGTTTTCTGTCATAAAAGCAACATTTAAGGCAGCTTTGTAAAAGGAGCTGTAGGATGCACTCATTTGCATGGACTTCTGGGAAAAAATATGTTCAAGCTTAGCAGTGCTCTACTATTGAGGGCAATGATATATTCATAACTGAAAAATATTCGTGAGCCCATGTTTTTAAAAATGCTTATTTTTTTTTTCTAACATCAATGAACATATATTTACTTTTACACAGATATCCAAAGACAACAGCAGTCCTGTTTTTCATTTCAGACATATCAAAAAAGATATGGTCAGGCGCATTTTCTATCTAGGTCACTGACACGAATGACTCAGTTCTTCATTAAAAGAAAATGTTGCTATTTGGTATTTGTCCAAGGGGACATGAAATGGATTTTTAATGTTCAATTCATAGGACAGACTATTTATATTTAGAATAAAACTGTATGCTAGAATGAAACCTCCTACATACCTGGAAAGAATATATTTCAGTAATGGGCATACTCTTCCCTGAACATGTGAGATAAAAGCACTTCTCCTGTTTTGCAGAGGTGGAAAGAGAGAGATGATTCTGGCAACTTCTTCCCACAGAATCACAGAATCACAGAATGGCCAGGGTTGGAAGGGACCACAAGGATCATAAATCTCCAACCCCCCTGCCACGTGCAGGGCCACCGGCCTCGCCATTTAATCCTAGTCTAGTTAATACTAGACCACGCTGCCCAGGGCCCCATCCAATCTGGCCTTGAACACCTCCAGGGACGGGGCATCCACAACCTAAATCCACCACCTTCTAATGCTGTGGCATTATGGAGCTGCTCTCCTGGCTGCCAAAAGGTGACCACTGGCACAAACTCACCTCTGTTTCTCAAGCAACAGCAACCAAAGTGATATGCAACACCTATGCCCAGCTCAGAGCTCTGTTTCTGCTGACCTCCCTGCCTCTGGTAAGGGCAACTGGAGTGAAGATTGTGATATCTGTGGAGGAGGCAGAAGAAGGATGAGCTTGAGACTGCAGAGACATGAACCAGTCTTTAGATCTTCTTGGGTTGCGTGGTGACCATTTCAGGCCCCAAAGGGATGCAAAGGACTGCGACTTTCATCTTATGTGATCAAATGACTGAGGTAAGTCAAGATAATAAACAACTGCTTAGCTACAGCAGAGCTGCAGCTTAAACTGTGGAATTTTGACATTTTCAATTTCAAATGACATTGCTCAGTGCTGTGGTGAGAACCAGTACTCTGCCAGAAAAGAGGTTCTCATATGTCCCTCAGCAATAAATTATTACATGAGGGAATTTTAGTACTCTGCTGAGCCTTTCTTTGTATCATCTCAGCGGCAGATTAAACATATAGGTATACAACGAGACCTGTTTCCAGGAACACTGACCTTTGCATTTATATCCTGCTGGACCCAGCACGGGCTGCGTGTGGGAGAGCAGAGCCTGCTGGAAGGCTGCTTCAGGCAGAGGAGCAAATCATGGTGCAGCTCATGTCCGTGCTGCCTGGAGGCTGCTGATCCCAGCAGTCACCCCTTTGCCTGCATCTGAACTTCTCTGCTTCAGGGATTTACTAGCTGCTTTGCCTTAGACGGTGAAATAACCTGAAGAGTGTTGAAGTATTGGAGCAGAACAGCAAAGAAGAGAGTTGACTCAAAGAAGAATGTAAAGATATCAAAATATAAGTCTTAATTCAAGAGAGTATCTTCACAAGAACAGGTGATATTTCTCATTTAAAGACTAAGAAAGGAGGCAAATAATTTACTTAGATTTTAAGTGTTGCATCTTTTGTCATATTAATGATGAAATGTGATGTGGAATTCACACCTAAAAGAAAATTAGGGGACATAGATGGCAATTTTAATCCTGTCTACAGAACACAAGCACTTAAAATTAAATATTGTATCAGAAACTTCAATATATGGGGCTTTTTGATTAGAGCAAATGTCTTTTAGGGGACGCATAAGCAGCTCTATATTTAAAAGAAAAGTTTGCTTTGACATGGGAAGGTGATAATTGTGTATTAACAAATTTTGTTTGACTGAAAATTGTTCCCCCTCACCAAATCTTTATTCAAAAGTTAATGTAATTCATTACACCTATAACCATCAAGTAAAAAGCGACAGAAAAAAAGGTCACTGAAAGTATAAGATAATGAATGGAATAGTTCCGTTTGAATTGGAAAAGACCTTGAAAAGCCATCTAGCCCAATTCCCCTGCAATGAATAGGGACACCCACAGGTAGATTAGGTGCTCAGAGCCCTATCCCATCTGAGAGAGGTCCATCAATATCATCTACTAATTCCTTCAGCCTTCTAGGGTGAATCTCATCAGGTCCCATGGACTCACGAACATTGAGCTGATATAACTGTTCCCTTACAATGAGTAAGTGTTGGAAGGGATGTTAAAGATCATCTATTTCCACCTTCCTGCCATGTACGAAGACACTTTCCACTAAATCAGTTTGCTCAAATCCCATTTCAGCCTGACCTTGGACACTACAGGGATGGAGCATTCACAATTTCTCCCAGCAATCTGTCCCATTGCCTCACCACTCTCACTGTAAATAATTTATTCTTAATATCTAATCTAAATCTCCTGCCTTTTAGTTTAAAACTGTTACTCCTTATCCTATTGCTACACTCTATTGCTACCTGATAAATAGTCCTTCCCCCATTTTTCCTGTAGGCCCCATTAAGTACTAGAAGGCTGCTTAAAGTCTCCCTAGAGCCTTGTCTTCCCTGTGCTGAACAACCTCAACGTTTTCAGCTTCTCTTTGTAGGAAAGACGTTCCATTGCTCTGATTACCTCTGCGCCCCTTCTGTGGACTCGCTCTAACAGATCCATGTCCTTTTTATGCTGGGGGCCCCAGTCCTGCGTGCAGCACTCCAGATGAGGTCTCATGGGAGTAGAGCAGAAGGAGAGGATCACTTCCCTTGGCCTGGTGTCCACACTTCTTTTGATGCAGCCAATGATACAATTGGCTTTCTGAGCTGCAAGCACAGTTTGCTGGCATATAATAACAACTTTCTGCTTGTTTCCAAGCTTACTGAGAACTGACTACTCATTTTCATAGATTTTTTGTTTAGGACTTGTCCAGTGAAACAATTTTCATTTTAAATTCAGTGATTATTTTGCTCATGATGACCTGTAGTTTGAATTGCTTTAGGATACTGCATATTCCTCTAGTTCATCGTCAGCCCTTTGGCCACAAGGGTCTTCTGAATTTCATATCTTCACAAGGTCAAATTCCTTCATTTAGTAGATCTGCCTTAATTTGCTGTCGCACTCCAATTTATAGGAGGAAGAGGAGGTTCTTTGATATCTGTTTACCTGGCATGAGATTAAGAAACAACAGTCCAAATGTTGGTCCGACCAGTTTATTACAAATCTTAATCAGGGAGATGGGAAAGGTGAGGACGGACACTACTATGAATCAGGGTGATGGGGAAGGGAAGAAGTG
>JAOWBP010002052.1:21848113-21865922 GCA_028571105.1 Tragopan temminckii | reverse complement strand
AGATGTTGAGACAGTCTTACTTTTCCTTGACATATCTGACATCAAGGTAAATGAGAATACTGATCTGAGGCAAAGTACGTGCTAGTTTTTCTTTCTAGAGCTGAGACTGGAGAGAAGTGTAGTTTTTTCTGATGTAGCCTTGTAGAACATCAGGCTGTTTGGACTTTTTATTACCATGACTGAGAAAAGCTACCATGATTGATATAGAGTTATCTTTCACTTGCTAAGATGCAGGAAGTCATTCAGAGCCACCATGAACTGCTATCTGGATTCTATTTGTAACTGAAGATTTGATTAATGATAAGTAGGCTTCAATGAGATTAACAAAAGAAGCAAAGGCCAGCTCCTGGCAAAATTTCAGGTTACTCCTTTGACTGCACCTTTATATAAGAAAGCCTCACTTTTTCATAGTAGGAGAACAGATACAATTTTTTCTACACTTAATCATAAAACTCAGGCCATTTGCACTACACCTGAAAGCTTTATACAGTCTAATTTGCAGGCAACATTATCCACCACCTATAATCATACACAGTGTCCTTGTTCTGTTCATTTCTTGTCATCTTAACACCTCTAATTGGAAAAATCAGATGATTTTCCAGCTTCAACTACATGAGCCAAAGAAAAAACACTGGAACTGAACAATCTGTGACTCTCCACCAGTAACTGGAAGCACTGACATAAATTAAAGATCAACATTTTAACCTTATGAAATCACCTACAAAATTGTTGAAATAAAACTGCATGATTTTTTACTTTTTAGTTTTGTTGCTAAAGGAGAGTGATTTCCCAAGTGCTATATTCTACAGTTCAAATTATCACAGTCACTTTTATACTTTAGGAAAGTACAAAACAAATGTTTATATAGCAATACTTAAAGCATGGACATTTCATAAGCATCTGGGAAACTGAATTCCAGTTTACACTTATCTATCACCATTTGAAATGAACACCATCTCTAACAAACTTTTTCCAAATCTGTATTCTTCAATTGTATTTGGGGTCATACTGCATATGCAACCTACTGCAGAAAGCATATGAAAATGTATTTAAGAAGGACTTGATACTGAAGACGATTCAATAACTTTAAAAAAATTAAAATGGAATAATATAAGAAGGAAACATTTTGTTTATTTACCTTTGACCTGCTTGTTAGAAACATCTACCACCATTATTTTAATCCAGAGAGTTAACTGAAGTTTGTGAAGGTAAGAAGAATACTCTTTTCTCTTGAATCATTAGTATTTGAATATTAAATTTTTTCAAGTGTGTGAAAATGCTTGAGAAATAGAACATGAAATATAGTGTGAATTAGTGAATTGATATTACTGCACGATTGCATTCACAGTCACAAACAGACTAACATTGCTGTAGTGCTTTTTCTCTGGGTTCAGAACTCAAAAATCAATCAAGTTTACTTGCTCACATGCTTAACCTCCTTAACTGTTACAATGAATAGTCATTCAAATATAGATTAATTCATGAGTTCTCATACATAATTACAGAGCTTGAATCTTAATGAATGTCACATGTAAAAGTGCAGATACATTTACGATTTCTTTTTTTTCTTTTAAGGTTCTCACTTACTGATTCTATGCTTATGAACTATCTCTATAGACAGCAAGATAACCATCTTGATCATGCTTTTGTTCAATACTTTTTCATATATCATGTAACAGCTATTTTTTTATCACTATTGTGAATGAAAAGGTTTTTTTTCGTCACAGTGGGCACATGAAATCAAAATCTTCATGGATAACATTTCAGATCTGAACGGAACAGTTCTTTATGATACATCTAGCAAACCCTGATTATTCTTCTCCAGTAGGAAAAAGTTACAACACTGGTACAATGCTATTTCCTTTCCAAATGTACACAATACCAAGCTATACTAAATACCACCTGTAGTTATAGCAGCTACAATAACTACTGAACAAACATGTCACTATGTCCCATTTGGAGCACTGTGCCCAGGCCTGGGGACTCCAGTACAGGAGAGTTGCAGAGTTCTTGGAAGGGGAATGGAGGAGGGCTCAGATGACTGGAGCACCTCTCCTATGAAAACAGACTGAAAAAGTTGGGCTCCTTTAGCTTAGAGAAGGCTCCAGGGAGATCATATTGTGGCATTTCAGTACTTAAAGGGAGCTTACAAGTAGGAGGGGACAGTTTTTACACAGTCTGATAGTGATAAGGCAAGAGGGAATGGTTTTAAACTACCAGAGGGGAGATTTAGATTTTATGTCAGTTTTTTTCCACTGAGAAGGCAGTGAGGCACTGGCTCAGCTGCCCATAGAAGCTGTGGTACCCCATCCCCGGAGGTGCTCAAGGCCAGGTTAGGTGGGGCCCTGGGCAGCCCTACCCATGGCACAGAGTTGGGGCTGGCTGGGCTTTGAGGTCCCTTCCAACACAAACCACTCTGATTTCTTTCTGCTTTCTAGAATGTCCAGAAGTCACAAGGATATTTCTTACTTTGTGACCAGTGACTTCACATCGGCCTTCTATCACTCTCTTTCCCTGTATTAACTATCCTTTTGTCAGTAGAGGTAAATAAAACAGACAGATGTTTAGGAATATAAAGTCAGAACTGAAATTTAAACACTATGTGTTTTTTTCCCCCCCCCTTTGAGTGTGCAGACAGAATCTACAGCTCAGCTGTTTTCCGGTCTTATAAGTCAAAGAGTGGATAATTTTTTTTTTTTTTTACACTATCATAACAGTTATTATATAATTATTCTTATATAACAATTAAAAGGCTTTAGAAGTTTCACTGCATTAAAATTACACACTATGTTCATTTTCTTCTGCATGAAGCACAGAAATGGAGAAAGATATTTGCAAAAGGTTTTTCTTTTTAGATTAAATGAAAATTTAAAGTGAACTAACTGGTACTCGATTCCAGAGCACAATTAGAAATGCATAGTTTCAGGGAAGGACAGTACTAACAATGCAATTATCTTGATCCCTTTGCAGTACTAATAGCATGGGGAGAGTAGTATTCTTGACCACAGGTCAGTGACAGACCACAGGTAAAGGTCATATGAACAACTTTCTGTGGAGCAGTTCTGTATTTCTGCAGTAAATAAATTTACTGGCAGCTCTATCAGAACTGCAAATACTCTGATTTCAGAACAGGAACTCCATGTGCAAGTTCCAAGGTGAAGTTGCTTTTCTCCTGCAAATCTACTTCCACAAACAGCTTATGAGCACATTTCTAATGACTGCATTGTGACAAGAAGTTAAATGGTTGTTCACTACCAATGTTAGACGTCATAATATGTACAGAAAAATAGAAAGGAAACATGAGAACCATTCTTAGATACCATATAAAAGATTAGTTAGTTTAGCAGGTGATCAGAAGCATTTCTAATATACGACATGACAGGTAAAGTGGGAAACTAAGCAGGCATGAATTAGGAACAATGCGTTTGTAAACATATTTTGAAAGAGCATAAGCAAGCATAAAGTAAATTATTTAAACATTATTTTCATTTAAATGCAAGTAACTTTTTAAAATGCTTATATTGCAGTGTGAGATTTATAGAAGCAAACATACTAAAAAGGTACAGACAAATTAGAAAAACCTGCAAGGATGTCTATTTTGTAGATATATGCATAATCCACTTTAATAACATAACTTAATCTACACTTTAATATATATGTGAGGAAAAGAAAGTATTCAGTCCGTAAGCATGCATACAAAACTACAGAAGTGGAAGTGATCATTCTTAAGAAATTAGAGTAGGAATAAACATATGCCAAATATAAAGAGAGGCCAAGACTCAGAATGAGTCACTCATGAAAATATATCTGGAAAAAAAAATAGCAAAATTGGAATAAACAGGCCATGGCAGATAAAAACATGTGTTGGCTAACCTGAGCATCTTGCTGCTATAGTGATTAATAAACACTTAATATATTATGTTTGAGTGTTTATCAATTCTTCTTAACATCCTTAAAATCTGAGCATTACAGAGAACTGATTGTTAGCTGTTATCTTCAGTGTTAAAGTTTAAATCAGACATTTGTCACACATATATAGAGATGATTAGATTTTGACCAGTGAAGAGCTGATTGCTTATGGAATTACTGAAGAACATGAGACAGCCATGGCAAATTACTATGTTGCTTACTGATTCTGGCTCACTTAACTTAGGTTTACGGTTGGTGATGCACACAAGAAAAGTACAGCATATGAGTGACCGAGACAAGAATTGTAGTAACAGGTAAGTTATTGTTAAGAAGAAAATATGTGTATGTCTTGTCTTCAGAGCACAATAGAATTTTATGTAGCAGACATACAAATGTCTAGGCATGCTATAAGAAACTTGCTTTATTGCTATATTTAAAACTTGCAGGAAAAGAAACCCCAGAGATGTTATTTCTTCTATACTATGTAATAAATATGTTTTTAGCAAAGTATAGAAGACTGAAATGAAACTGAAGTTTTAAAGGAAAACTGATTATCGAGCAGTGAACCTTTGCACTTTAAAGAAAGTACAGATAGAAGGAAATTGCAACTAACAGCAGAAACAAAACAAAGTTATAAAAATAAGTAAATCACAGTTGTGGTCTCAGAGCTTTCATTATCATAACCAGATTGTAATGGGACCCTGCTGTTTCCTATCCAATAAAGATTTGATACATAAATTTAAGTACCAGGTTGTCAAATAAAAGAAGTGCTCAACTGCTCCTGCAGTTTGCTTCTATGGGGCACTGATCCCAAGCTCTGTCTGAAGTATAGGAAATGTTTAATCAGCTCCTTTGAAAGGAAGTGAGAAGATAAAAATCGCAAATCTTCCGGAGTTGCATGCTTTTTGAAGCATACACTTCTTGAATTCAAGAGTATCAGCATGGCTCCTGGTTTGAAGGGTAGCAATAAGGGTAAATGCAGATCACATTAAGCAGTTCTTCTAGATAGTGTTAAATAACCACTTTTTAGAGAGCACGTGTAAGACTGAGGAAAAAAAAAAAGGAACAAGAAAATTTTCCTGTGCTTCTGATTATTTTCTAGGTTGCTTCAATACAGCAGCAAATTATATTAAATCATAAAGAAATATCAAGAACAAACATATGGCCAGAAAAACATCCAGTGTATTTTCTTAAATAAAAGGAGTCTACCCACTGAACATGGAACAGTAGCAAATAGAAATACAAGCATTATCTGTAATATTTGATTTTTAAAAAAAGAAAGCTACTAATGTTAGCTTTGGTCAAAGATATGAAAGATTGTGATGTGCTGCAGGTAAAGACCTGCCACATTTAACACTCATGTTAAAAAAAAAAAGCAGCACTAGTTATATAGAGGTAGTTTTAAATATCTGCACCACATTCCTTAGACAGGAATATATACCAATTTTTCCTCTTAATCATCACTAGATATGCTTCAATATTTCAAATCTTTAGAATCAAATTGAAAACTACACACATATATTTATTTATAAATCAACTAACAATATTCTTAAGGAGCACTTAACTGAAGTGAAAAACTAAACATAAGTGAAAATGATAGATCAGCAGATTTCTTAAATCTATTCAAGATGATAGTTTATAAAACACAAGACTTCTTACAAAAGGAACAGTTTAGATAGGAATAGGTATAAAAATAAATACGTATTTAGAGATAACAGATTTAAAGATAAAAGACTAGCCTGTTCCCCAGTAAAAGACTCCCAAAAAATGCACCTGCTTTATAATGTCTCCATACTATTCTTCATACAAATGGGCCAGGACCAGCTACTTTCAAGTTTCTATTTGCCCCAAATGCCTAGAATTCCCTGAAACACAGTTTCCTACTTTCCCTCCTCAAAATTAGGAAAATAAATTTAAAAAATTAAAAAATTTAAAAAATTAGCTTCATAAACAACATGGGATTCACTATTCACTAACTAGAACAACACCGTCAGGAAAACAATCACTTGAGAATTAACATATGCCAATGGATAACAAATGTAGATCTTCTCTGTTTTCCTCAATTTTTAGCATTGTCTTCAGATTTAAAAAGTTTATTCTTATTGTTAAAGCATACTGTAATGCTATAATGTGATAGAAAGTACAGCAACAGTAGCAGGGAGACACAGTCCTAGGCTATAGTAAATGAGAACAAGCCCAAATACAGCAACTGTAGAGGAAGGGAAGAACAGAAAGGACAGAAAGAAAACTGCTTACCTTCATAAGACTTCAGGTAAGCAGGGAATCTTCAGCAAGACACTTTTAAATCCACTGTCAGCCCTCAAATGAGGTCTGGGGAGGTGTGGATCCTGGCTCCACCCCTTCTGGACACTCGGGTACATTGCATGCAGCTGAGCTCACCTGGGTTGGCTCTGCGTTCACACCAGGTGTTCAATCACTGGGTCAAGCTGTGACTTAGCATTTTTGCTACGCATACATCACTTGCTTTTGGTAATTTTGTTAATATTGTACTAAGGAGTGACCTCAGTTAATAAAGAGTTTTTCCAACAATACTATTTCATTATTACTTTAAGATTTAAAAATCACACACACACACACACACACACACACACACACACACACACACACACACACACACACACAAAAAAAGGTTGAATTACAGATAACAAAAATTGGAAGATCATTATCTGCCTTTTTTTTCCTGAGATTGACAAAGTGAGGTGTGTTCTGTAAATACAGATTTGACAAATAAAAAACTCCTCAGATTCACAACTTTTGTAGAATCTTCAGGATTGAATGATGACTTCTCTGTAACAAAAATTGCTGTGTTATACAATATATGACCTCAGCAATTAGCTGAGAGCAAATGTTTGTTCTCATCTTGACTTAATTTATGGACTCAGCTTTGAATTCAGAATGCAACAAATGCAAACAATACAATATATCATAAGATACACAGTATACTTTCATATATAGATTATAATTTTTTTTCCATTGCAGTCAAAAAATCATCCTGTCAGTCAACTCTTTGCTTTCCAGCTGGTGCATTAGTATGTTATTTTACTATTTCTATGATTTTCCTGTGGTATTAGAAGCCCCAGATAAGCTATTTTCATCCAAGATTTCATTTTTTCAACCGAGAATAGCTTCTCTTGGCAAATTATATTACGTCTATTACTCATAAATCTCAGAAAATGCTACTTAACTTGCTATTAAAGTCAGCCTGTCTATAAGAAAGACAAGGACTAACATTATTGTATACGAGTTGTTTCAGCTTTCTGTTCCTTTTGTTCTTGAAGAGTTTTTTCAACATTTCTGATCAATTTAAAAAAAGTTTTTCCTTTTTGTGATTCGTTTCATGTGTTTGCACTCTTCCAATTTGAGCATTAATAATTTATAATCATCATAACTTATAATGATCATTGTAATTTATGACTGTCCCTTTATTATTTCATTTAAAAAAATGTCAAAAATCCTTTTTGTTTATTTTTTTTAAATGCTTGAAATCTGACTTTTGGATGAACATTATGACTGTAGTGAAGGACATTTTTCTCAAGATAATAAAAGTTTGAGTGCATATAGTTGCAATCCTTTGGTTAATCCACGTTATTCTAGAAACAATTTTAAAATACATTTTCTTTGTCTTTCACTGGAAAACAATTTGATGTGGTTTTATTGCATCACTGTAGGGCATGCAAATGGATTTATTTGTCACACTTTTATCATTTTTAATAATAATGATACTTTCAACCAAATTCAACATTGAAAATAAAACATAGCCACTAGATATTTATCTACTCTTCTTCTCTGCAAATGTTTAATTGATTAAGATTTGCATTTTCATGGATGGGTGTAAAAATTGGGAATCTGAGAACATACTGCAAGTAGAAGCAACTACTGTGAAATAAAATACTCCAATTAGTATGGAATTATAAGTAAATGTAACTCTAATTTGGACATTAAAGAGATTCCTGCAATATACTTGAGTATGTGCAATTTACCTTAGGAAAATGATCGTGTGTGTCTAGTGCTTTCACAACTGACTAGCCCTAGGCAGGTCTGAATAGTGTAATTCTACAGCTCTCTGCTTGGATCTAGTATTATGAATTTATGAAAATTTTCCTCTTAATACAATTATTCCACCATATCTGTTTACTTTTTAAAAAATATTATCTCTTTCAAATAATTCCCAGCACAGGAATTTCCTATACGCATTCTTCTATGCTTTTGAAGTCAACAATTTCTTTTTAGCATGACTATTTACTATCATAATTGAGCCAAAAAAAAATCTTTTCCACTGGGAACACTGACAATTTACACTTTCTTGAAGTAACTCGTCATTTTTCCCAAATGATTTTTTTTTTTTTTAATGGAAAATATGACACTCCAAACATTTGCAAATATCAGAGAATCTAAACTGGTCATAAAAATATGTAGTTTGTAATCAAATATCAAATCAAATCAAATAATCAAATATTTGTAATCAAATGGTATTTACAAAAAAATGTGGTAGGAAATCATGTCTCAACATTCTTACATTTGACTGAAAGAAAACCTGTATTTTCAACTGATATTTGAAAAGCTTTGTTTTGACACAACCACATTATTTTTCAAGTAGTAATATGTTTCATATTCAAAGCTGTTAGCTTTACACATATATAACCCATTTTCAAAATAAATTGTGCTTTGGGATACTTAGAGAAGCATATTGTTCCTTTATTCAGGCAATGATTATATGAGTCTGGTTTTGCTAATTTGCCTGGTTCTTGTAGTAATGGGTGTCACCAGCCATCATAATTCCACATTCACACGTTCTTAACCCTTCAACTGTTATGTACCTGAACATGACTAAATGTAGCTCAAAATACCAATTTCTTTATTTTTCTGGGAACAGATGGTGCTTATTGCTATTGTGACACAAACTAGTAACATAAAACACCTGCAAAATGTAATAAGAATTGCTTATTTTACAACACTACAATGGTAAATTGAATAAATTTATTCATATAGGAAAAGGGATATTCACTTTCATATTAAAATGTCAGCTGACAAGTGCAAATCCACTGTGCTATCTCAAAGAAGCCATATTTCTATTACCCTTTAACAGTGAATTGCTAAGACTCCTCCAGACTATTACTCTTCTTGTAAAAGAGTGGAGATTGCTCTACACCAGTAGAACCATATCTCCACCTGTAGTGGGAAGCCAGAGAGCTCAATCATCAACTGTTTCAGAGTCCTTCCTTGTAAAATCTGTGAAGTATTGGTCCTAGAAAAAAATATCTTGTTTTTCTTCAGTATTCCCCACAGTGTATTAGCTCAGGAGTTTGCAAGTACAGCCAGATCCTTTTTGAATAATTCTGTCTTTTGAGCTTTGTTAGGAATCATTTGATCCACTACCTCTAAAACAGTAGCAAACAATTTTTTTTTCAGGGAAAATGCTCAGACTATCTTCTCTGGAACTTCTCTGAATCCCTGTTTATAATTCAGACTGGACAACAACTTGCTTTTTAAACAAATCCAGGTAGAAACAAGTGGGTCTTTTAAATTAAAAAATAATAATTAAAAAAACTTGTATTGTGTAATTACATTGAGAACATAGGGACAACACAAAATGTGTTTATTTCTGCAACCAACGTGCCTTATATAATGAGGATATTAGGGTTTTTTTTAACACTGGGGAATGCATACAAATGCTTACTCATTATTATTATAAAATCTTGTTATATTTTGATGTGTTTTGAGAGGGGACGAGTCAGAGGAACCTGAAAGCAAACTCCATTGTTCTTAACCTATGGGGGGAAAATAAGGCTTTTATAAAATTTGCTTAATAAAACTTGATATGTTGTTTTAATGGAACTTGATGGGTTTTTTAAGTAATTGAAATGTTCTGTTTGCTTTTTGTGGGATTACATTTGTTTGGATTAAAACTTTAAAACACTTTATTCTGATTAAAATATCTTTGTATTTCTAAAGATGGAAGGACATTTTAAAATAATATGTTTGCATCTGTTTCTACGTAAATTGAAGCAGTGTCTGCAATAGACCTAAGGCTTATGCCTGCAGTTTTAAAAATGCCATCAGAAGAGGCTGAGCCTACAAGGGCAGAAAAATATAACCTAGACAAGAATTTCCTCTTCATTTAAAATCCTAAAGTAACTTCCTTGCTTTGGAGGATTATCTTATAAAAAATAATTTGTGACCATCTTTTCACTACAGGACAGAAGCATTTTGGTCAGAATATATTTAATTTTTATATTTATTGTGTGCTACTTAGCGCAACCTGAGTCTTTATGAAATTTGTTGTGTTAAAGCATTGCTTTTAAGGTACGATGTTTTTTTTTTTTTCTTCTTCATGTGAATAAATGAAAACTATGATCTTACTCAAAATTAGTAGAATTGAAAATAGTGTGTGTTTCTGAAGTGCATAAAATACTTAGAATATTAAGGACTACTTTAAATTCAGTTCTTTATTAAGTACACAAGGTACACAAAAATCTAGTCCATCTGAAAAATCCACACTACATGCATTCCCTAACCTTGGCATGGTGTTGACTTTGTTGAAGAGAAATTGATTTTGACTGATTGTCACAGACACATAAAGATTTTAATGTCAGAGAACCTCAGTGTAATAATGCTGAATCTTAATTACCTTTCAGAAATGACACTGTAACTAAAGTAAAAACAATTAGGATGTATTTTCTTGGACCTGTCAGTGTGAACTAATGAGTTTCTACTTTGACTTCAATTACTCCATCAGAAAAAAATCATATAGCCCATAGAAACAAATGGATTGATTAAAAGTTTCAAGAAAAATATGTAATTAATTCTTTCCTCACTAAGGAGTGTCAACAGAATCTTCTGAACAGGAGTCAGTACTGATGCAAATGAGATCTAATTGGCCCAGATAAACTAATTTTGTTGCTTTCTGAACAGGGAATGCCAGCATGAAATTAAGCAGATGGTTAACACATTTAATACTTCAAAAAAATCATACAAATTTCTAGGAGGATCTGTTACTGCATTTGTCCAATTGCTAGTACCTTCAATACACAGTCAGGAAAGTAACATGATTATCCTAAAAGCACAGTATTATTAGTCCCCTCAGGGAGTTAATTAATCTGATTTATCCAAGAAACTGTAATAATCCCCTTAACGGATGAGTTGCTGTGTTTAACATTGCCATGTAGGTCCAACAAATGTAGAGGAATTACAGTATTTTGAAGAAAACAGTAACAGTTATCTTCAATATGAACGAAAGGGGGAGTTTTAGAGAGTAGGGAACAAAAGAAGAAAAAAAGATGATTCTATTCTATTCTATTCTATTCTATTCTATTCTATTCTATTCTATTCTATTCTATTCTATTTCGTTCATTATGAATGAAAGCGGGAGTTTTAGAGAGTGGGGAACAAAAGAAGAAAAAAAGATGATTCTCTCTATTCAAAGAATGAAGCATGAAGGTGTCTAATTTCCTTTCCAGATACAGTTAAGAGTTCCACAGGATTTTATTACTTAACTCCAGTGTTTGTCACCTTCGTAAATCTTTTCTATGACTTAGAAGCTCTACAGTGTATCTGAAAAGATAATCATTTCACAACATCAATTCTGTGTTTTTCCTAGAATATTTGTCTTCATTGAGGGCATAACTTACATAAAAAATGGTATAAACAAACAAACAAAAAAAGGTATAAACAAACATTCTCTGAAAAACTGAACTGTGGCTAATATAGTGTACTGTAATATCACTCTTCTAGAAAAGTAAACTATAATAAGTTTGGCAATTATAAAAAAAATAAATAAAAATCAGGATAAGTTTATCAGAAGATAAGATGATAAGTTTGATGAATGCAGTGTGGAAAAGTCTAAACTTGAAACTCTAAACCAGAAGCCATATAGCAATATTAGCATAAAGATGTACTTCTGTTAGTAGCTGTGGCTTTCTGCCAGGGCTGACATGTGCCCCAGCCTCCTGCTCTGCACTAGCTGGATACTATTACTCTGTGCTCCTCCATGTGATTGGTAGAGATACAAGCAAGAGAAGCACAACTCTGTACAGCAGCACAAATGATGCACGTGATGCAGATCAAAAACAAGACAGGAAGGAGGTAATGAGCCAGAGGACTTTTTTGGCTTGTGAACTAGTGATTGTAAAAGGGATAATGCATTTCAAGAAGAAATGAAAAGGTTCCTAATATAGGAGCAGCAAGACTCACAGATAGACTCTCAATTGAGAAAATTGAGAAAATCAAACTTTAGCCAAGAGTTCGTTACAGCCAAGAGTTCTACTGGGAGCTGTCACCACTTTGACAACTGAAGATGTGAGTAGTGTTATTGAGTCAGTTGGCATGCATAAGGCTCCAAAAGCTTTTGCTGGCTTTACATCAGGTTCATGCCACAGGGAGCTCTTATTGTCTCCTTTACACCAGTTTTATGAAATAATTAATGAAGTCAGTTTCATTCTGATGATTTCCAAGCAGTTTTTGGTGGTCCATTTCTAACAGCATATAGAGATGACAAATGGCATAATTTTTCGATGACTGAATTCAAATAGAAGAGAAAGAACTCAGGCTCTTGGCTCAGTCTAACACGTCTGTTATAATATTTTCAGGCAATTCATGCTTCCTCATCAAAAAGCTCAACTTCTTTTGTTTGAGATGTACTAGTACAGAATCAGGTGGATATGACTGTGCCAGATGCATGGTACTTTACCTGACAATCTATAAATAAGTGTTGACTAAGCAAATTTCTATGTAAAAAATACCATTCTTGGATTGCTTTTTTTGTTTTTGTTTGTTTGTTTTTTAAGTTTTATCATGTAGCCCAGGTAAGTTTTTAAACAAATAATTTAAAACAAACAAACATACAAACAAAAAAACTCAAACTTCTTCTCACTAGTAAAAGAATGTACATTGATCTTTAAATTGCATTAAAATCTTGTTTGAAGTAACTGGCCTTTACATGAGGAGTCAGTTCATGTGGATGAAATTCAGACCTCCTTATTTCTTCATGAAAGAATAATAGGAATGAATTGTTAGCTAATTCACTTTAAATTCATACATGAACAGCCTGAATTAAGAGTCTTTATAGCCTTCAATTTACGATGCAAATACACTGTTTTGCCTTTCATAAATTTAAAAAACTGAAACCATTGAATAACACTATTTCACAAGCACAATACATTCGTAATAGGTTTGTCTTCACCGTGATTCTCAAAAATTAAAATTAACTGAAAGTATTATTGTAGAGTATCTCTTAATCTGCATAGTACTTTCCTCTGTAGACATATCTTTCTCATATTTTAAGTGGCTTCATTTGAGATTAACTCATATGAGGAATTTAAAGTGTGCTGAGGTCATTTTAATTCTGCCTAAAAGGAGTATTATTCAGATGTTTTGTGGTTTAACAATCTCCCTTAAAATTTAATTCATGTTTATTTGACTGTTTCTTTATCTATCTTTAAATTCTATAATAAAAATTAAAAAAATCTAAAATGTGCTTCTCAATAAAATCACTACGCCAATTCAGTACTAATATTCTAAGTAATAATATAAAGGCTTTCCAAAGTTTTTGAGGTCTGTTATTCTTTAACACAGATGTCTTTGTATAAAAGATTTACCTATAATTAAATGTAATATTTAAGATAACATCAAGCTCTCAAACATCACATTTTCTCACAAAAAAAAAAAAAGAAAAAATTTCTTCATTACACCCAAATCTTTAAGAAAATGGCAATTTTTAAAGTAATGTATATAAGCAAAACCCAAGGACTTTTATAAATGAGTAAAAGTATTATTTATATTTATTTTATTTATTATTTCTAAAATTACTTTTGTAGTAATCATAACATTTACATGTTCTCATGTGGTATGTTCATGCATGTTCGTGCTTGTTCATTTGTGTTCAGACTTGCACACACATTGTACAATCACATCTGCCATTTTGCTGGACATCTGGCATTTCACACATGTTTGTATGTTTGTTGCAATCACTCCCTTTCTGGTGCATTTGGACATACTTCAACCTCAGTGCTATTTTCAGAACTGTAGATATCTGAAAGAAATAATGCATTAAGTTTCATTTCTAGAGTTTGTTTAATGCTGCATCCCCAAAGCTGATTACCAAATTTGTCTGTATTGCTGTAGGTAAATTCTCAAAGAACAGAATCCAACAGTGAGTGGCACAAAGGCAGTAACATAGAAAAGCAGAAGCATGCTCAAAACAGTTCTAGAAATAAAAGCTTCATTAACTGAAACCTTACTGTGACATCTCCATCAAAGAGTTCATAACAACAGTAAAGAAAATTCTGTGACCAATAGCTGTTGGCATTGTGCAGTAGCTTGAGGTAGTATTTGCTCAACCACAACCTTTTTCTGCAAAGAAAAATAAGCACAATAACTGTCCTAGCAACCTGAAGAGTGATGACCTACTGAAGTGTAGATTTATTTGTTTTTCATGAAGACAGCAAAAACAGCAACTGGACAGAATTACTTTGTCCTGTTGCAAAAAGTAAAATTTAGTCACATTTAGTCATTTAGTCACAGTGAAGAACTGCAACAGCAACCATAATTCTCATCTGAATAGCATTTCATCCAAGTTGCTTTTTAAAATGAGATATTAAACAAATATACCCAGAAGAAAAATACATGTAAAAATTAAAATATCAAACATTGAGGATAATAGTGTTCATGAAAATTACTAAGTTTGAATTCAGTTTCTTTCAATTGCAGTAGAAACAACAGGACAAATTTGCCTGAACTCAACTTTCACTAGCAGGTTCGAAGGTCATACAGAAGGAGGAGCTTCCCACATACCTTTCTTAGCAAATTCTCTGCTTCAGTAACTCATTCACACTGCTTTACATTGACATTTTCATCTTTTACAATTCTCAGCTCTGCTGGGAACCTCTTTAGAATGAGAGTGAATGGTGATATGCAGCACTTTTCCCTTCGGGATTTCTTTCTCATTAAGACTAAGAAAAATCTACTGGCTATTTGGTCAATTTGGGTTCACATCTAAAGGGCAGCATTCTGTCATTCAGAAGCAGCTCACTCATATCACATCTTCATCTGCCCTCTGACAGTAGTATCTCTACGTTAACATTCAAGACGTAAGCGTCATACCAGAAATTTTGTCAGCTGCCAAATTCACTCACATAAGAATGCTTCTCTTGCTTGAAGTTTTGCTCTTGTTTGCAGGGTAGAAAGCCCACTATCAGAGTCTTGGCAGATGTTCTATTGTCTGGAATATACACAAAAAGCAGGAACAGACAAGCAGCCCCTCCTTTCTCTCTCTGGCTTTCCCTGGCTGCTGCTCAATGAGAAGAATAAAATGAATGTGATCCAAGCTCATTCTGCATAAACAACAAACAACATCCCCTGCATACAACACAGCATCTCCAAAAGGAATTCTCATCACTCAAAGCTGTGTTACAGGACAGTGTCTGAGTTGCAGCAACAGCTGCATAACAGAAAGCATTACAGGTGTTGTTTATGATAAGAGTAAATTCACTTCATGCAATTTTGAGTGTAAGTCTGTTGAAGTCAGAAAGGTCTTTCCACAGATAAATCCAATTAAAATGAGATTAATTTCAGTTACTATCCCTAGCAAATATTCAAAACTTGTAGAAGGTCAGTGGAGAAGCAGGTAATGCACACATTTAAAAGACTTTCTCTACATTTGTACTCATTGCCAGACATCATTGTGATTTCTTCACAAGATTTCTATATGAGAAAGTTCATGAATATAAAGAAGATAATGTTGATCAAGTGATTCACCTCCATTAAAAATAGCAAATGAATTTTGCCAGAAAAAAAAAGAAGATACTCCAGTAGAACGTAATTCTTCAAAGTGACAGAGGTTTAACATTGGAAGGGATGCAAAGAGAGGCTGCAAAATCCTCTACCCAGGAGAATTTTCAAAGATCATTATGCATAACTGATTTAATTTCAGAACTAGCCCTAGTTTGGGCTGGAGGTTGATAAAGATGACTTGCTGAGATTCCATACATATTCCCGTGATCTCTTCTTCTAGTGAAAAGACTAAGCAGATTTCAAAGTATGATACAAACTGAAGAAAAGGTCTGAATGAGGAGAAGATGGTATGTGTAAAATACCTGAATTTAATTTATTTATTCCAAAGAAAATATGTTTTAGTAACAAAACAAAAAAGCCATTAGCAACAGGCATGTATGGGGTTTTTTTGTCTGTATCTGAACAGAGAAGAGATTATATCTCTATACATGGAAAAATATTCATATATCTCCATAAAAGTTGAAGAGGTGATCATGAAACAGCATGACTGCACTTTAGAAAAGAATTCAAAAATTCATTTCTACTGAAGTTTGCTGAAATGATTATTGAAAGAATTATTGAAAGAATACCATGCATGACCAACTTATCAAGTGCATCCACCTCTTAAATGTACACAGCCTTATGAAGGGTTTATTACTAGCTGCAATAGTCTGGCAATAGTCTTAAAGATTCATTAGGTGCTCATAATTAAACAGTTTGAACACATCAGTTGATTGCTACCAATTTGCAAGTTTGCAAAGGTTATCATTACAAAATTTTCATCTAAATATTAAACTAATTTATGAGATTTATAGTTAGGGAGGTAAAGTAAGCTTACTAACTAAATGGTTTAGTATATGTATTTATTTTAATTTGCACCCCAGTAGTAAGGGTACCACCATATTCAGAACAAATTAGGTGAAATGTTCTCTTGATTTGCAATATTATTCTTATCTGCAGTATGTACTGAACCTTACAATGAATAGAAGTAGGGTAGGTTCAGTGATATGTAGCTTTCAGTTCCAGCAAAGAAAAAAAGCAAAAGTCTTGCACATTTTGCAGGCTCTTATTATCCTCAAAGTTGATCTAATTTATCCACTGCAGATAAGCAGAAGCCTGACAGAAAAACACAACATGTGATGGTCTAATTATTATAATCACTTCATAATAACACGGTTTTACAAATTCAGAGTTTACTTTCATCATCCTTTGTGCAAGTAAATTTGATAGATCAAATGCTGACACAAATCCAAACCAGTGGTGACCTAACCAAAACCTTTTTAGCAAGTCATGAATTTCTTGCCTGAAATTTAATCTTGGAGAAAAACCTACATTTTTTTTTTATTTTTTTTATTTTTTTTTTCTTCTGTTTTTCAAGATATTGACCTGGAAGTCAAGTGAAGAAAGCATACATAAAATTGTAGTCATCACTTTCAGTTGTCTTTTTTTTTTCCCCACTTGATTCTCTGCATTTAGTAAAATCTATGGAATAAGCTTCTCACAAAATAAAGGAACACCATTAACACTAATTTTAAAGTCTTCAACTGAAGAAGTTGTACTAGAAATGTAGTAGCGTTATGTTGCAGTCTTCCTGGAGGTATACAGATAATCAGTACAACAACTGGACGTGATGACTTTGGGTATCTGCTTGCACTCTGAAAGCTAGCTACACTGCAGTTTCAACTCTGTCCAGTTTTAACAAAGTAGAGCATTCTGAAATATAAATGCATTTCAATACCTGAGGCAATTCTGCTGAGAAAATGTATTTTGTTATCCACATAACTCTATGGCTGTTCTTGTTCAACATCTCTTCTCCAGAGGTTCCACAGACTAAATCAAGCAGTAATTACATAAAAATATTAAGTTCTTGATTCCAAGCATGGAAATAAATTTATTCTATCTACCCTTGCTGCTAGTGATTTGCATATGTAAGAGTTATAGGCACATGCCTTATAATTTCATAACATTTGTATAAAAAGATTTGTGTTTAGTAAATACAAGCTCTTGTTGAGCTATTATAGCATGGCCTAAATTACTGTGTAATTAAGGAGTCTAGAAAAAAAGAATCTTTTTTAACCTTCCTATATTGTGCCTCCATCTGTACTATTGTTAC
>JAOWBP010002052.1:21823926-21838698 GCA_028571105.1 Tragopan temminckii | reverse complement strand
TTTGCTCTTAATCACCCATAAGTTCACTTAATACAAGAACCATGTTTTCTTAAATATCACCGTGCATTATCCTAGGGGTGAAAAAAAAAAAGCTACCCTCTTAAACAAACTGAAATCGGCACTCTGGCATTTGTACAGAATGTCAGATATTTGGAGAAATCAAACAGTACCTTTCATTTCTACCTGTCAGCCTTGTAAGGTACTGTTGTCACTGCAAAGATGTTTCTAAGAAGAATACAATTCAAGAAGAAAGAATGAAATTATCTTGAAATATGAGAAGACCAACTGATAATTAGATATTTTTTAGGCTTAACAGTGTTGCCTCTGACTTCAGCATGGTATGTAAAAGACATAGGGCACGCACAGCTGTCTCAGGCACAGCTCTGCTGGTCCAAGGTGCTGGGCAACGCGGAAATCAGCCTTTGCTCACACTCATGCACAACAGGTGCCTCATGGCAATTCCTGTTCATTCCCTTGTTTGTTGTTCTTGAGCATTAGTTCAATCATTAAATTGACTGGCTACATTTAAACTGCAGCAGTTGGGGAGGTTTCCATTCATCCACTGAGACAGAATTGTAAATGAGCAAAAGAAGAGAAACAATGTGCAGGCTTGCACCGATTATCACAGTGCAGTTTGCCTGTCAGACACCGGATGATTTGCCTTATTAAGTACTCATTAAATTATGCAGAGGGACCTCATGAAAGGAAACCCAGCTTGACAAAGAATCTGTACATAGTACTTGAAAAAAATGCCACCTAATTCCCACATACTGCCGAGACTTTAGCATTCGTCTCTTCTGTGCACTTTCCTGTGTCAGTGATCTCCTTACCAGACGGACCACAGCCATTTATGTGTTTACAGAATAAAAGATGATGTGGCAAGTATTCTTGCATACCATAAACAATTGTGTATAATATTAAAGCAATAGAAGATAATGAGGCAATCTAAGATAACTATTTTTTTCATTTCCTCTTTAATCACGAGAGTATGTATACAGGAAATACATCACCTGGCAGTTACATTGCTCTGCATTTAACTAGCTAAAGAGTTGCTTTTATTCTTCCTTCAGTTATCTGAGAGTTTTATATTGAACTTCAAAATAAGGCTGCAACGGAAAGGTTTTAAAGCCAACTTTTACGGATGCATTAACACAAGTTAGTAGAATTTCTTAACTGCTACTGACACAAATGGCTAAAGGCAAGGAAGCCAACTTCTTACTATTCATCCAATACTGTAATTTGAATATTCAATATTGAACCTTGACTACCTCTTGCAAGGAACAACTGTTTTTTCTTTCAGCCCCCAGTAGCTTTGCCTCAGAGCTCTACCAGACACCGCAGCTCTCACTACCAACTCCTTGGGGAATGATGACTTAATATAGATGAAAAGTTGAAAAGAACACTTGACAAATGTAGCACTTTTTCTCTTGCAGACCCCTACAGCTATTATTCCATATGGCTGCCTGTTGCAGTTTGAGATATATTTTCTTTTGCTACAGTCAGAAGTGCATATACTAAAATAGGTACTGACAGTGTTCTTTGTTTGTTGCCTAATTTTGCATTGAAATTTGCTGTCTAGTTCTGTAAATAGCTACTCTGAGTAGCTGTTTCATATATTATATACATTCATGAATAATAATAAAAAAAGAAATCTTTAGCTATCTAAATAAAACTAATATTCAATGTCAATAATTGCCTACAAGACTTCAAGTAGTTCCAGAAAGTGGTATCATGTTATAAGAATACATAATTGTATCTTCACAACATCTGAAATGCCATATGTACCATACAGAAGCGGTTTCATTGCAGTTTTCTCTATTTTTCCCAACCTCTATATTGTTGGAATGGAGGAACAGGAGCTGGAATGGGCTTTTTGATTAATTTTGTAGCAGTATGTCTTAGGGCATCCCCTGATGTATTGAGTTTCTTCCTTTTATTATTTTAGCGTTCCTCTTGCAAATCATTCAGACATTTTCCACCATTAGAAGAGTAACCTTTATCTTTTATAGAGTAATGCTGCACAAAATCAAAGTACAAGCAGCAGTCAAACACTGCATTGACATTTAGGAAGAAAATGATGCCACTGGGGAACAAAGGGCCTCGCAGCAGGAATAATGATGCTGAAGTATTTCTGAGATTTTTTAGTTTTATTTCTAGATTTTTTTAGCTAAATGACTAATCTTGTCCCAGGGCATGGTTATCTAGATCATGGTTAAATTAAGCTGAGCTAATTACCACCCTTGATATCAATCCACAACACAATGGTGTTTGATGCACCATCACATCAGATTTACCAGTCACTTGACAGGAGAACCTGTTTTCTTTTTTTATAATTAGTTCACTTCTCAGAAATGAGATTGAGAACAGACAAATATTCAAGCCAAGAGAAAAGAAAAAAAAAAAAGGAAAAAAAATATTATTGACTACAGCATAGTGCAGAGAAATAAAGGAAATATGGGAAAGGAAAGAAATGGGGAACAATAAGTTATTTTAACCATATCTGTCATAGGCAGAATAATTCATATAAGCAAGAAACTAACTCTGATTCTCTTCCACTCATGCGTGGCTTCTCCTAAACAATGAATATGATAGCAGTGGTAAATGAAAAGCCACACTTTTAACATAAATTCCCCTTAAGATACACATCTCTAACATGTAACTGTTAGTACAAGCAGTGTAGTTCCTATGTTATCAGAGGTTTGTAGCAACCAAGACCAAAGGCATTTGCACACTGATGTCTCCTCCTACTGAATAATGAGGAGTCAAAGGATGCAACACGCATGTTCCCACTTCCCATGTAAAAAAGCAATAAAAAGAGGAAACCTTCTAACTCCATCTCCCATGCAATTTTATTTAATATTTCTTACATTTCATACAAAATATGAAAATGTAATCTACACAACCTGCTGACAGGAGTGCCAGTACTTCACCAAATTTTATATTTAGGACAGCCTTCCATCTCAGTCTATGTGGAGAGGCCTCCTTGGGAACTCACAGCATAAAGTTCATGTGAAGATTAGCTTTTTGTCATTTGGTCCTTGGCAGTTAAAGAACTCTCATCAAAATCTGTGATCATTCAAAAGCTCAGTAGTCATGAAACAGTCTTGAAAAAAATCTATATATTACTTTAAGACTATCAGTCAATTGAAAAAAATAGTTAAAAGCAGGTTTAGTAGAATGATAAATCACTTACATGACAGTGAATAAAAAGAAACAAAAGAAACATTGATAATGAACATGGATTTTTTAGAAACATATTTCCATTATCTTCAACTTTCTGCATATATGGACTTGTGAAGCAAACCTAGGCCAATCTGCAACTGTATTTGCAAATCAGTTATCTAGCCTTTTTTTGAGAGAGAGACTTTGGTGAAACGTGGCAAAGAAGTAGACTGCAGAAAAGGACTCTTATTTTACAACCAGCAGTATGTCTCACTGTTTTATCTCTAAAAGTGAAGAATTTCAGAGCAACCTGTCCCTAGCAAGAGCTTGTTTGACATCAAGTATACCAAATGGAGTCATCTCCGGCTAGATACGTCTAGAGATTTTGAGTTCTACAGAGACAAGATTGTTAGAAAAATCTTGTTAGACAGATCCTATTTTGAGAAGGGGGGGGGGAGTGGGGGGGGTTGTCTTATTTTCGGTTGTTTTTTGATTGTTTGTTTGTTTGGATACACTGTGTTGTGACTTAACCCAGCAGGCTGCTAAGCACCACACAGTTCACTCCCTCCTCCCCAGTGAAAAAAGCAAAAAAAAAAAAAAAACTTAAACTCCTGGGTTAGGGACAGTTTAATAGGACAGAAATGGAATGAAAATAATAATAATGGTTATAGGATATACAAAACAAGTGATGTGATGCAATACACAGTTGCTCACCAACCACCAACCAATGTCCAACCAGTTCCTGAGCAGTGCTAGCCCCTCTCAGACAACACATTCCAGTTTTTTTTTGTTCAGCATGATGCCATATGGTATGGAATATTCCTTTGTCAGTTTATGTTCTGGTTCCGCCCCTCCCTCTCCTTGTGCCCCTACAGCCTCCTCACTGGCAGGGCACTGTGAGAGGATGAAAAGTCCTTCACTTTAAGTACTGCTCAGCAACAAATAAAACACTGGTGTGTTATCAATATTGTTTTTTCTCCTAACCCAAAATACAGCACCATGCCAGCTACTAGAAAGAAAATGGAAATGAATCTCAGCCAAAACCAGGACACTGTGTCATATGGTTACACAGATACATTATATTTTTCTGATGCACCTATGAAAAGCTTGAGAACTGAAAATCTCAAATGACCATGTTTACTACTTTACTATATAGAACTGTCCTTCCACCCAGTTTTTGCAGGCCTGTGTTAGAGCTTTCACTCACAAAAATAACAGGCCCCTCCCTATGCACACAAAAATCACCTCCCTAAAAGTCACACACAGGAAGCCACAGACCACCTCCAACTTCAAAGATAGAAAGACGTCTTGTATCAAGTAAAAAAATCACTCCAAATCACATTAGAATATGGCTAGAATGTTCCTGGAAAGGAACATTACTTAAACAAGCACTAGGAGTGACAGCAAGCTGAGGTTTTTATTCACTGCTTCCCACAAACGCTTCTGCTGTCACCAAAGTCAAAACCATACGTATGCATGACCTACAAAGGGCATGATTTCCCAAGGATGATGAGTGCCTAAACCTCTGCAAGAAAAAGATTCAATATTTTTTCAAGTTCTTTGTTTGAAAAAAACATATCCAAATCTTCTGAAAGGCAAAAGAATGTTACTGCGTAAGATACGACAGCTGTGGTTGTGCCTTATGAAATAAGAAAAATGGCATTCAGCCTTCACCAGTTGCTGTTTTCACATCAAAATGGTTAATTTCCATGACCTTTTTATATATTTGGAGAGAAAGGTGAAAAAGCCTACATGCATTGCTCTTACAAACATCTGTCAAAACCTGGGTCCTCATTCCATGAAAATTCAGTGACTTTTTCAATATGTGATCTCATCAGTAAGGAATAAAACTCAGGACATTTGCTGCAATCTCAGTAATGAAATGACAGTAACTGCAGAAAGCATACTTGTTTCTATACCTTATTAAAGTCCAAATCCAGAGCTGACATACCACAATAAGCTCTTGACAAGAGATGAAATTGCAAGGGTGCACTAGCCAAGGAATCATCCATGTTTGCTTCATTATCCCAGGGATGATGGCTGTCATGAGTAGATCACTTTGTTCTCCCATCAAACTGAGTGGCAGTGGTATGCCTTGCTCCATTTCTGGAAGACCTACAGACTGGGGATACCTGCAAGTTGAGCTGAGAAAATATTATATGTTACAAAGATGGAGAAGACACCTCTGTAACTTTTCAAAGAAGGTATTTGTACTTTATCAGAAAATAAGTGTAATGTAATGCATTATTCTGAGGAGATTTACTTCAGCAGAACACAAGAAACTGCTATAGCAACTGTGTCTCTGGGTCGACAGGCTCACAGTCAGGATGGAGGAGTAGGATGCTTCTTTCACCATTTAGCAAAACCTGCTTATGCTTCACAGAGTTGGAACCATCCATCACCCTGCTTCTAAATGCAAGTCCATAGACTACACTGTTAAACGTAACAATAGTATTTAGCCCAGAGTTTATAAAACAACTTCTTCCTTGCAAAGAGTTCAAAATTGGCTCAGATGAATTGACATGAAATAGTTCTCACCTTGATCTACCCTTTTAAATACAGGTGTGTCTTCAAGGTCAGAATCCTCCTGTAGCCAGCCAATGGAGAAACGGATGTTGATACTGATCATGCCATCATAAAACAATTGAAATGAAACTCTTTCTGAAGGTGTGTTTCTTTCTTTATCAAGTAGCAGATTCTAGATGACTTTCTTACACTAGACAATTAATTTTGCACAGAAATTGTTTTGCTTTCTAAACCTAGTCCTAGAACGATGCATTAGCCATTAGTAGTAAGTTAAAGGCAGCTTTCCAATAAACTGAGACGGTACTGAAAAAGGAGAATTTTAAAATACTTTCTTCTGTGTAACTCATTAGGTTGAGAAGCACTGATATTTATATTAATGTGGGTTTTTTTGTTTTTTCTGTTGGTACCCTAAGGTGTCTGTCGTACAGTTGCACTGTAGTGTTAAATCACCTGATCATCTTGTACGATGAAATGGGTGGTTTGGTAGACAAGGAGAGATCTTTGGAAATGATCTGCCTTTACTCTGCTAAGGCTTTCAACACCATCTCCATTAGGATTCCCATAGAGAAGCTGATAATTATGAACTGAATTTAGAGACAGTGAGGTAGACTGAAAACAGTCTGAACAGCACAGTTTAGAGGGTGATGACTTTCAGTGGGTGTCGTTTTTTCTGCTTGGAGGAATTCAGTGACTCACCTTTGCTTCATCTGCACTTCCATGTCAGGTGCCATTCTGTCAGTCTGCCCCTCTGCTGCCATCCATCACATGGCAACAAAATGTAATGGAATATTCATGGGAAGATTCAAACTACTGCCATACCACCAACATCCGCCTCTGGCACCATGGCCAACACGACAAAATAGGAAGCATTAGTCCTGAAGCGGACTTGCATTTAAGCTTCTTAGGCCAGCTAACAGCTGTTACAGCAGTGAGGTGTGAGTCATTTCTCAGTTATACAGATAGTAAAACATAAAAATTTGCCCAGTGTAGCCTTCTGCAAACAGCTCCCTGTTGAATTTGATAGGAGAACAAAAACTGTGTACACAGGTAAAACTCACAGAAGTTTCCAGCAGACCAATTTAAGATAAAGCAGATGATACCATCTGAGGATGGCCAGACCACGAAGCTAAGTGCAAGCTGCTTCCACAAATCCTCTGAGCAGCCATTATAACTTCCCCAGAAGCATAATTTCAAAGTGTTGTTGTTTCTGCTATCAGTTATGTGCAAAAGGTCATTTTGCACACCATGTTGTTACCATGAGTGAAAAAGCCTCAAGGGAAGTTCTCACATAGAAATCATTAAAAATCCATGAAAGCATTAAATATGGAATCAGACTAGCACTAGCTGAATCCAGAGAAGCTTTAATTCAGCTTCACCTATTTCCCTACTTACCATCATATGCAGGTTCTTTATATACCTGACATACTGAAAGTAATGCCTCCTATTTATTTCCATGGAAACTACAGTATATGTAAAGAGTACAATAACACCAAGTATACGAGCAAATTCTCAGCTACAAAACACTATTTTTCAACACAGTCACCACCATGATCTGTGCATTTTTGCCAGCCATGAACAAGAGCACGCATGGTGCACTACTTAAAATCTGCGTCTGCAGAGGTGACTCACTGTCACCACTGCCACTGCTGAGACGCATCACCCACCACCTTACTGTGTTCACATCCACTGTTTGGTCTCCATAAGCGTTCACCAAGTGTCAATGAATGTCAATGGGTGCCATTTTTTCTGCATGGAGGAATTCAGTGACACACCTCTGCTTCATTTCCACTCCCATGTCAGATGCCATTCTATCAGACTGCCCCTCTGCTTCTGTCTGTCACAACAGCAACAAAATTTGATGGAATATTGGTGGGAAGGTTCAGCCTCTACTGTCATAGCACCAACGTGTGTCTACGATGTTGCAGCCCAATGTAATAAAAAAGGAGGCACTACTTTCAGAGCAGCCCTCATAGGTTTACCTATAGAGATTCAATGGGAAAGACATCACGTGATAACTTAGTGCCTCAATATTTTCATCGGTATATTACTGTTTTCAGTTTTCTTTAGAAATCACACATAATACCTCACTGTATATGTATGATGTCTCATCCTTTGATCTGCGGATTCATTAAGCCATTGCTCCTATGCCATGAAACAGCCACCACAGTTTACGTGCTTTTTTAACCATGCATGCACTGCGTAGTGACAGAACACAGCAACAACCCACGTCTTGTCCCTTGGCTAAGGTTTGACAAATTGAACAGCTCAAAACTCAGGGAACTCTGTATGTTCCCCAAGAAAGATAATATGTTGCTAATGAACATTACATTATAAGATCCTGATCTCGGGTTGAGAGTCACAGAAATAACAAGACCGTATTAATTACCTTCATTTTAACTGCAGTGTCATCACTGCCAATAGTAATATACAATACAGCAGCTGTAAAACAACTTCCATCTAGTAAGTGCTTTTCTTTTTGCATTCTTTCTAGTATACCATTTTCTTAATATTGCGTTATCTTAGTTGGTACCTAGGTGGCAGTTCATTCTTGGCAAATATTTAATCTCATTCATTAGAACATATTTCTTACTTGAATTTTATCCAGTAATATTGCCATCCTCCTAAGATTTTTGGATCTGTCATCTATTATTCATCGAGTGTTAACTACTCTCCACTGACAGGAGTCAACAGGAGAAAGTATCCATTGAATATTACAGACACCATCCTTTAAAAATTAAAATTAAAACAAAAACAGAAGAAGAAGAAGAAGAAAAAAAAGCTCACAAAAGTAGACAACACTCTTCATTGCCATTTATCATGAATCTTTTGAATCTAAAATACTGCAACAGAAACTATTTGTTTTGTGAGTGGGACTGGGTAGAAGTTAAATACGTGCACCACATGAAAATACTTGCAGTGCTACTCAGTTGATATTACTTTCTGTGTTTCTGTGATCTGAAGCCTCTGGTATTGCCTCCCAGACTATAACCTCTAACTTGAAGTGCGTATGTCTTCCTTAGCATTCTACTTAATGTGAATATAGTCCTTAGGATTTCCAGATTCTATTTGATGAATGTAACTACGATATTGTCATATGACTGTAAGGCTACCTGACAAAGTGCTAGGAATAAGTAGACACATTTTGAAGTGCTAAATGCCTGGGTAGCTGGATTCCATTACCAATTATCTTGCCAGGACACTCTTACCTATGAGGCAGATATGAACAAGCTAGTGAGAAAAGGCAACATTATTCACCTCTGAGTTTATGAGTCTCAGTATATACACTTTTCATGTCATAAAACTCCAGAAGTACTTATACAAACACATACAATGATATGAAACTCAGCTAATTTCTAGTTTTATAGCAAGACTAAATATAATGGCATGCAAATGACTTACTATATGCAGTGACTGAATCATGAAAACAGCTGCTCAGGACTCTAACTCATTAAAGAGTCATCTCCATGGGAAATTGAGCAGGCTGAAAGTAAGCTGCCAAGAAATCAGGAACTAGGTCCCTGAACAGTGAGATTCACAAAGAAACAGAGAGCTTTAGCAGAAGCCTCCTGTCCCTCTGACAGCACCAGGCAGCAGCATGCCATCAAAACTGAGAAGCAAGCAAGTCAGTTTCTCCCAAGAGCAGAGACAGAAATCAGTGTGTTCCCATCAAAACATTTTGTCAGATTCAGAATACATTTTTCTTATGGAATTCTTTCAATGATTCTTCGTGAAGTGTCAGGCTATTAATAAATTTCCCAACTGCACCTTCAGGGTCTTCATGACAGCAAAACCCAAAAAGTCATTATTGTAGTTATTCCTTTTTCTTCTGTTTTTTTCCTTCCTTCCTGGATACTGATGTTGAAAGGACACCACTCTATGTAAAATGATTCATTAATATTAATCAGAAGAAAAAGATGGTGAAGGAGAGCACAGTTAATGATTGATTAGAGAAGGTTCTATTTTATGTGAAAATTAAATTATTTTATTATATTATAAGTTGTTAAAACTATAATTAATTTTCATAAAAACTGTTAAGATGTGTTGACTTTGCAGTTTTTTATTAGAGAACAAGGAATAGAGACTGGGATGATGGTCCATTCAACGTCAAAATGTGGGTTTTTTTGCTGAGAAACAAAATTTTAATATATATACTCTCATGAAAATACAATGGTGTCCAAAACTTAGGTCAATCCTGAAAATGTTCTTAACTTTTTACTGATGGAAAAAGGGACACATAGCTAATTACATGACAAGTAATTTGATCACTGTGTTGTATTGTAATTAATTAGCTGCGTCCCTAAGAATGCTCTCTGAATTATGGAAGTACCGCAGCTAAGGGCCTAGAGTCCCCCCACATTCTATGACTATCCTAAAAACATATTATTAATTGCAGTAATATTTTACTCTGGAAATAATTAAGACTCTTGGGAGCTTCTTTCATATGTTACATAAGTAAACTCCAAATACTGATGACTGAGTTGAATAATCAGTGTGAGTTGATAAATATCTTCCTTTCCCTCCATTTCCAAACATGGGGATAGAGATAAATTAAGACATTGGCCAACAATATCTTGCAAACAGTTCAGAGGACAAGACAAAAAACTTAATTTGAAGTCATATTTTTTGTACTGACTGCAGGGATCATCACATGGATTCACTGCAAAGACAAGAATTAAATAGTGGATTACACTTCCTTCTAAAAAGTGAACCAAAAGAAAATTTTCTTCATTTTGGAAAAGGCAAAACAGTATCAAAAAGAAACAGAACAAGGCAGCAGAAAATATACAGAGTTGTATTTCCAATTCCCTTAGAAGAGTGGTCTTTTGGAAATTTCAAGTAGCAGATGAAAAGCTAAACAGCAGGAGACATTTTTTTACCCTGTCTACTACTATTCAAAGTCAAATTATGAGCCATCAAGCCATGTTGCAGGTACAATTAGTGTGCAAATACTCTCCTCATGCAACTTCTACAGCCCTACTAAGGGTAAGTCCTTTTTATTACTGCACATGGAAAACAATGGTCATTTACACTGTCACACACAATAAATCTGTTCTTACCGAGGAATTAACCTGAATAAAGTACATGCAATGGTGTACAGCTAGAAAGGAAAGACACATCAAATGCCTAATTAGAACGAGGTCTATTTCTAAAGCTCTTCCCAGCAATGAATAAATTTGGAAAAAAAAATCTGTTTATGGATGGCAGGGTAATTATTCCTGGACCAGAAAATAGGAAGCATTTCTGGCAGCAATTTCCACCAAGATTCATAATTTCATTGTCTGCTGACAGAAAATAATGAAAGAAGAAAGAAGAGTTTACAATTTATGGTATGTATATAAAGAGTTAAAATTGGCAGAAAGAGGGAAAAAGTACAGATGTAAAGAGAAGGAATGAAATGCATGAATGAGTTTAAGGAAAACATAACAAGAAGGACAACTCTCAGTTTGTTATACTACTGTAAAAAGAGAACTCTCAGGCATCCAGGCTAAAAATACAGTTGCACTGCCACGGAACATGCAAGCTACACTCATATTTTGAGAACTATTTTTTTTATTTCACACAACTCATTTTGAAAGCCAAAATATAATTTTTATGCCATACACAATTTTTGCAGAGCAGTGAGGGAATATTAAGGAAAGGCTCACACTTGCATGGGTGTTTTATTGCTTATTAGGATATTTTCCATTTAATAACTGCAAATCATCTTTCAAAAAATTCAGCATTGCAAAGTCGTCTTATAAATCATTATCTAACAGTTGAAATCTTATACTAATTAGACACGTGGTAGAAGCACAAATGGAGGCAGTTCAAATCAGTTAGCTTAGCTCAAATCAGTAAAACTGAAGTTCACAAGGTCACCTCACCTTAGAATAAGGTAACAAAAGAGGGATGACCTTAGGATAGGATGATTTCTTATGGTTACTTCCAAGTAAAGAAGTAGAGTAGAATAGAGTAGTTCAGTTGGAAAGGATCTTCAAAGATATCTAGCACAGCTGCCTGATCTCTTCAGAGTTAACCAGAAGTTAAAATATACTTGTGAGAACATTGTCCTAACACCACTTAAACACTGACAGTCATGGAGCATCAACCACCTCTCTTGGAATCCTGCTACATTATTGGAGCACCCTCAAGATAAAAACAAACAAACAAACAAACAAACAAAACAAAAAATGACCCACATTCCTAATGCCCAGTCTGAACCAGTTGCTCTTTTCTATTGGGCTCCCAGTCTGTGCCTGTGTCCATCATTACTTCATTCCAGGTACTGATAGTGTGGTATTTGAAAAGATGCCAGATGATAAGACATATCATACTAGGACTGTGTACATTTTGCATGCAGTCCCTTTTATTGCCCTGAGAAGAAACTTGGAAGCTAGGTTAAGCAGTCAAATCTAGGAATTTTATCTAAATTCAGATTGGCTCCCAAAGCTGTTTGCTCCAGATGTAAACCAAAATCCCTCTGCTCCCTGCAGGTGTCAGATCTCCCATTAGCTGTCAAAATGTACTGAAGGAGAAAATACTTTTGCATGAAGTTAGTGATATTTATCCATCGTATTCCCACGGAATATATTAGGAAACAAGTGCACAATAAACACCACCAATTTCTGATTATAGTCCTAGTTCTGCCACTACATGAGGTACTTCTTATATCACTATGTGAGATCCATCTGATTAATGCAGCAGATAAACAAGTAAATAAAAGCATGGAGAAAAATGCCTTATTGCTTCAGACATTTCTGCATATTTGAGCTAATCTAAACAAAGACATTTTTCATTCAGTATTTTGACTGTAAGAACTGGTAATTTCCTCTCCTTAGAATTTAAGAATTGGAAAAAAAATCCTTACAGAAGCATAATTTTATGCAGATCTTTCTTTTCAGGAGCTGAATGCAGCATGAAACATTAAAACCATTGAGCTCCTTAGATCATCTTAATCTACAAGAATTGAAGGAAACAATTTCTTGGTTCCAAATTCATTCTGCCATGCCTCACCAGAGTTGAATTCTTCATCCAGAAGCTGATCAGCAGAATTCTTAACTAAACTGATTCTATTACATTTATTTATTTTTTACATTTTACCAGAAGCAATGAAAATGGACGAAGGAAAAAACAAAAACCACATAAAATAAAATAAAATAAAATAAAATAAAATAAAATACCATAACCATTTTTGCTTTTTGAAGCTTTAGAATCAAGTTAAATTAATAACCAGAGTTGAAATTTCTCTGTGCAAAAAGAAGCACTTGTGAAAACACATTGCAGAATTTCACAGTTCTGGAGAAGTCATTTGTTTTTCTTAAGGCACGACAAGATATTTATAAAACCACTTCAAGCAAAAAAAACTCTATCATTTAGGATTTAGCTTTAGATATACTCTAACCAGTGACAATTTGAAGTTCCATGTACCAACACTTTGAGTTTCAGTAGTACAAAAGCATTATATTTCAGTGTCTCTGGAGTCTTTTTGCATTCAAATACAGTAATACAAGACTAGAAAGCAAGCAAGCAGAGACACTTTTGCTGGCTTATAGTCTTTATTTCCAATGACTTCTGCAGGGAAAGATAGGTGTGATGATTAACAGTTTTAACGGCACGTTAGTATCTCTACCCACATGTCCTGCTCAAAGTGTTCAGAAGCTCACCTACCATTCAATTAGAAGACAAATTTTCTTTCCATTTCTGAATGGTAAAAACATTCACAAGGGCTGCACAGTAGCTACACAACAAAGCACAGTGTTGATACTGTAGCTTGTTTCAAATTTTCTGTTAAAATTAAGTTCAGCAATATTGTGCATTGTCTTTTTCATGCGCATCTTACCTAGAAACGGTAAGATGACGGTAAGAAAGGGTCCTTTCCCTCCTTAGATTTATACTCTGTGGTTCATTTAAGAATTTTATTCCCCATAAGTGTAAGTTCTATTTCTTAAATGAAACAACAAAATTATCTCAATTCTTACTAAAATTCTCAGAGAATCATAGAAAAATGTAGTTAAACATATAGCAGAGTATGCATCCAAGTACATTAAAGGCTATGTTACATTTGCAAGCATACTTCTGATTATGTGATTGTCTGCTTATCTGCTCTAATAGTGGTAAAATGCATCTCTATACTCAATTCACTTCATCCTGATAAAATAACAAGGTGATTCACATATTCTTCAGGTTTGGGTGATGACCCAGTTCAAGGAGACAGGAAAATATTAGTGATATTTAACCAGATTTGTGTACGCACTTTAGAGAGGTGCTTTTACACTTAGAAAGGGTTTCAGAATCATGTGACCTAGTAATACAAAGGTGAACTAAGTTTGTGTGTGGAACATACATAGCAATAATGGAAAGGAAAGCAGGATCAACTTCTGAAAGTAGTTAATATGAATCGATTCAAATAAGCACGTACTTATTTCCATTTTTATAAAACTGATCATTAAACATGCACTGGATGTGAAGCAAATGTTGTCTGAATAATATAACGTAATAAAATGTTTATTACATTTTCTATATTGTTATTAAATTCAAACACACCAATATTTAAATGTGGTGTTAATGCGTACCGATAGGAAGGACCAATAACTATTATTCTACAAAGTGCTATTATAGTAAAAATTCCAAAAAGTGATAAAACATATCCTCTTAAAACTGTTATGAGTAAAGGTTATATCTAAAATGAATGTGTATACAGTTTTCCTTCTGATGACTACAAACGAAATGTACAGCCTCAAAACCCAGCTGAGAGAACATTTAGATCACAGTGGAATATCTTGTTCCAGAGTGACAACACTCTTTTCAAGTCATTCTGAGCAGAGAGCAATCAGCTGACACTGGACCAGAGAATAAGGACACAGTCTACAGAGTGATGCTCTCAATAGGAGGTGTGATAGTAGAGGTTCTGCTGAATGCTCCTCTGGAGAGTTTCATGCTGTGTATTACATACTGATTTCTGAGAGAAAAACTTGAGTTTTTTAATTTTGTATTTAAAGAAAATCAGAGGCATCTAATCTAAAATAAATACTGGAATGAATATAGCAACCCTATAGTAATCATAGAAGACTTGACCAACTTGGTAGCTTTCTATGATGTTGTCAC
>JAOWBP010002052.1:21801528-21814455 GCA_028571105.1 Tragopan temminckii | reverse complement strand
ATTTATTAGATACCTTCCCTCCACTCTCATTTAATCTCCCCACAGATATTTCTTGTACCTTTGCATACCTTAAAAAGTAATTTTTTATTTTCCTAATATGATGAATTACATAACCACTTGCATATTTATTGTACTGCAATACTGTTTGTCTTCTGTTGTTAAATAAGGTTGTGACTTGGCAGCTGGAAGGAACCTGCATTTTAGCTTTGTAGAACTGCTGGTACACTGGGTTGGGTTAAAATCCCTATAAAAGGAGGAGAGAACAACTTCCTTGAGATTAGTTAAGCATAAGTAACCAAAAGTTTGAGAGAATAGACTGAGGAAACAGGGAGAGAGAAGAAAGGACAGACAGTGTCACTCCAATCATAGAATCATATCACAGAATGGCTTGGGTTGGAAGGGACCTCAAGGATCATCAAGCTCCAACCCTCCTGCCGCAGGCAGGGCCACCAACCTCCACATTTAATACTGGACTAAGTAAGTTCATGTAACACTAACAAAAAAAAATTTTAGAAGCTCATATCAAAGGTGGTAAATACCATTTTACAGCCATGAAGACAAACCTGCAACATCACACTAAACACATAGACAGTCATCTCTAGTGTCTGTAGAGTTGTCTCTTGTGTCTGCCTTTAAAACATTTTGCTTTGAGCTCTACATAGATCAGCTTCTGTAAGTTTTCACTGTGGAAACTTCCTTGCTGGGAGTGGAGTTTTACTTTACAAATTCATAAAGAGCATACCTAGTAAATACTGACATCTTTACGCATTTCTGGGTCCTTCCAGCTAAAAAGCACTGCTCATGATTCAGTGAGATCAATTACTACTACAAGCCTCACTAAGTCAGGAAAACTCACCACATCACACACAGGAAATGAGCCTCTGATACTGCATTCAACTCTAAATACTTTGTCTGAAATCCAAAGAATAAATAATATTATTTTACACTAGCTCTTATGCTGCCATTATAGAGAAAAAGTCATATTTATTTACACACTGCGTTCATCATTTCCCACATCTTATACAATCGAAATAGTTCTGTGCTTTGGGTTATGAATACAGTTAAAAGATTTTTCAACAGAAACTACACGCTCCTATACGATAAAGCCCTAAGGAGAACTCTTGAGAACACAGATGGTAAATTTAAAAACTGCTTCATTATTACTAGTTTTAACTATCTGGCCAAATGGTCCCTGTCATGGCTATTAATCAAGGTAGGAACAACTGCATGGTATAATTACATAAGGGTTGGTACAGGTGAAATTTTTTCTTTATTATTATTTTTGCTTCAAATTCTGCAAGTGGTAATCACCTGTCATGTATCACTCTCTAATTATGTGATTTTAGGGACTTGGGAGCATCCCAGCCTTAGGGAAGGGAATTAGAACACCAAATGATTTATTTCGTGGTTCACCACTATGCATACTGTTTTCAGTGCATCTCTATGAAAAAAAAAATGCAAAATCCAACTTTAATAGAAAAGTATATCTAAAATAATTTCCAAAGGGACAAGAATACCACTTAGATCAACTGAAGAAAAATCTAAAATAAGACCTGAAACCTTAACCTTCACTCAGGTACTGGTTCAAAGCAATCTATTAGAGGCAACCTCTCCAAAAGAAGATAACATCATACTAAAAGGCAAAAATGAAAATATGTAACAGGAAAATCATATGAGAGAAAATAGAGTTATGTGTAGCCACTTTTGCAATAAAAACATTGTCTAAAACATATGGCAGTAGTAAAGAAAAACTAGAAAAATCCATAGAAAGGTACTGATAGACTAATTCAAGGAATCTCACTGTTCTCATAATTCTTTGAGATCTCTTTACAAGAAAGTTACTTGATCTCTCATTGGTACTGCTAGTGATCTTTCTTCTTAAACATAAAAGTCATAGAAATACTTTTCCTTCCTTTTTGTGAAACACAAACTATGCCCATTACTGATCAAAATGCATTTTTGTTCCCAAACTCTTCATACAATATGGTTTAAAAACTGTTTCAGAAACAAAGCATGAACAGTATTCCAAATAACCTAGATGATTTATTAGCTTAACTATCCAAAATTAATCAAATTAGGAAGACAAAACATGGAGGGTTTTTTGCTGTGGAAGATATTAATGGCTGTATTTTTTTCTTGCGTACATAAATATACTACCTATTAGAAACCTCTTTTTTTACTCAGATATATTCCAGCTGTAACACAGTACAGAAGTTCTTTCCGGAAGTGAAACTGCATTTTCACTTTAAGTTCTTATGCATAGGTATCTTACACATATATAGTTATATATATATATTTAATATGTATGTATATTACATTTATTATATATATATATTACATATTATTACGTAGATAACATACATGTATATGTAGTATACATATCGAGCAGGAATGTAGACTATGACACTTCAACCACTTTACCTCAGGACAAATGATCTAGATTGCTTCTCTTTCACATGGATTTTCTTATATTGCCAGCAACAGAATTTCTAAGAATGTTCATAGAAATTTGAAAATTGACTTTCATTGATATAGCAAGCAAACCTGAAACTTGAATATTAAGTGAAATGAATATTCATGTACTCACTCATTTCTCTATTATCCAGAAAAGCTGTCTTATTTGTCTTATTCATAGCCTCTCTTCTAGACAGTGAACCAAGATGTTTGCCATCCCACTTATTGAAAAAAATATTTTACATCTGGATGAATGTCACAAACTTTTATTTTAAATTGTAATTGCCATTACATCATTTTTGTAGGATTAAGATGAATGTTATATATTTAGCAATATTTTATTTGTTCTACATAAACACTTACTGATTTCTGATTTCTTGTGCTCCGTGCTTCCACAGCTTTTATTAGGTACATCATGGGCACAGGAAAATTCCAGTACATTTGCTTCATTAGATCTGTAACTAGTTCAGTGGCAGAATTACACTAAATGAGAGAATAGGGTATATCGATGTCAAATCATTAGACAGGAAACAAGCTTGAAGACGCCTAGAGAGAATCTACTGCACAGCATCCAGATAATTGCTCTGTTCAGGAGAGTTATTTGACAATTCTTTATAGAACAGCTGCTGAAAACTACCCAAAGTTATTAAGCAGAGCAAACACCAGCCAGTCTTCCATTGGCTTTTTTTGTTTGTTTATTGTTTTCCCTACTCTGCAGACAAGGAAAAAGAAGCTACAGCCTTCCAGGTGGACTGGATGGCAATCAAATAGAAAACATCTACTTAACACTGTGTCCTAGGCACAAACATGGTTAATTTTACATGTAGTAGGAATCTGTAGGAAAGAAGCAGAAAGAGCTCTTACTTATTAACTCTGGCAAATTTCTTGTTTTATAGAAAGATAGATTTAGATCCACAAAGCATGCAAAACAGAGTTAACGTAATTTTGCTTCATTATTTTAGCAGGTAGGTTTGAGCTGAAGCAAAGATGGAATTCTTCCCTTTGTCTTAATGATTTTTTTTAAAAAAAAAGCTTTCAACATTTAAAGAAAAAAAAAAAAAGTGACTCACATAATAGCTTGATAGGAATAGGAACAAAAATATGTATGTGAGATTCAGACTGGTTTCATCTACTGCCAAAAGTTATTAGGATCTTCATTTTCAACTTCTCGGGAAACGTTCTGGCTCATTTTTACTGGTAACATTGTTAAATATTATGTGAGCATTCGTTCAATAAGGATCTGGACCAGTCCAAGTCTCCCATGTCCCTCAAAGATCCTCTAACCATCAAACTAGGTCATACTCATTTTTACCTTTCAGAAACAAGCATCTTATGAAACGAGGTAAAAATCTAATAGAACAGATTGAAAGAACAGCACTATACTGTAAAAGCAGCGTAACACAGACAAACAGAAGTACCCTTGGAGTCAGAATATTCTTTTACAATTAGGTATATTGCTGCCTACAGAAAAAGAAATAAATTAAATCTCCCATATCCTAGAAGCAATGCTGCAATTTCCTAGAATTAGTGAGAAGTGGCAGTAAGTGCCTAAAGATGTTTTTCCTCATACTCAAAACCATTTGACAAATTTAATCCTATCTTGCATTTAATTCTAGGATGAGAGAAAACTCATGTCCTAGCAGCACCACCATTTACCACAGCACAGTTGAACACATTCATTCTAGATCTGGACAAGTATGATGACTGCTGAAATGAGAGTCTTTTGCTTATTCTCCTATGCCAGGTGTCTCAGAATCCATCCTAGACGTTGCACAGCCAATGAAGGATAAAAAGTTCTCAGACATCCATTAGTTGACAAAAAGCAATGGAGCAGAGACTAGGAATGTGCCTATACAACCCACTACATGCAACAAGTTATCTTTAACTAGACCGAGTTGTGGCAAAAAATGATGGTGGCTCTAGCAACATATTTCCAGTTGTCCAGTCCTCCAACCTGCCTATTTTCGATGGCACTTGAGAAAACTTGTTTTTAATTCTTCATGGCTTCTAAACACTTTCTGTGTAAAAGTTACAGCTGAAGTCAGTCAGAACGTAGGAGCCATAGACCAAATTCTCAAAGTTTCTTTGCAGGTTCCATTTCCTATAGAAGGCTCATACGCTGAAGGAGGCTCATCCCCTCCTTGTTTTAAAGATTTCAACAGATTAAGTCAGTCAGAAAAAGAAAATAACAATAACCAAAACAAACCATATTATTCACAAAACAACTGGTTTTATTCCAAATGAATATTTTTCCATATTTTTGTCATAGTATAATTTTATGCTGTTTGTAAGGCATCTGTATAAATACTCCCGTTGGGTATTGCATAACTGAATGTAATAGCATTAAAAAAAAAGAATAGTGAAATAATTAAGCCACACACTCTTCTAGAAAGAAAAATATTTGGATTGCCTCAATTTTGAAGAAATGCATTTTGTTTATTCTCTCTTCTTGCCATGCACATGTCTAAACAGCAGCATTCAAACATGAACCATGAGAATATTCTGTTGCTACCAAAATGACTAATTCTAGAGATCTATGTTTAGTGATGACAATGTATTTAGAAGTGGAAATAGTAGTTGCATGTAGATAAAAACTGCACAAGGTTATTAATTCTCTGTCTTGCAACATGTCCGTCACCATCCACCTGTAAAGGCATAATGTTTTACACAATGGATAATGAATGCAAAAATAGAACACATTACTTATGCTGCTATGAATTTTCAAAAATTTGTATTTAGATCATAGCATGGCAGTATTTTAACACTGTTGTGACTGAACAGGATTTGACACTCTATCCTAGTTTTAATTCTGCAATATCAGATATACTTTTGTATGACTAATTAAAGCTTACCGTCAGTATAACTCATAAAGATAAATCACTTTTATCAGTATAAGATATAAAGACTAAATGAAATAAAATGCTTTCTAATTTCTTTCCTACCCTGTCTACAGTAAGATACATGGCATCCATCTTTTTCTGTAGGATAGTTAACTAAAAATTCAAAATAAAAATCCAGACCTAAAATGTAATGTCAAATCTACTACATATTTTTGTACTCAACAAAATATCAAACTAATTTCAATTTAGAATTCATTTAGAAAACCTCCTATGTTTTAGAAAATTAAAACAACTTTTTATCCTCCCAAAATTATCATTCCATATTTCCAGTAGGTTCATGAAAAGGTTCAGAAACAATCTAAATCACTTTGTAGTTTGCAAAGGATTATTTTTCTATTTGTTAGTCTTTGTCCTCATACAACCATCTTTTTTAATATGCAGTGTTATAAACAGTCAAAGGAAACACCATAGGCAAAAGCTGTTCAACCTAAAAAAAGAATGTTCTCACTCAATGGGAAGTTCCAGCACTTTCTGGAACAAACTGTTGCTTATATATAATATTACATTACACTCAGAAAACTTTAAATTTGTCCACATTTAAGTGATATGTTATTGATTATATTTTGAAAATTAAAAATCGCACAACATGCAAGTGAATGTTAGGAATAAGTTGTGAAGACCATCTATGACCCTCCTGTCCAGAATAGCAGGAAATATGGAATGTATGATGTACTAATGTTAATGAGAATAAAAGCAGGAGAAATAAAAAGATCATTGATCCTAGGGCCATGAATAGCTTTCTCATTGTTACAAAATAGTGATTTGTAATGGCACCTGTTTGCTAACTAGTATGGAAAAAGCACAAAAGAGTAGTACCTTCTGAAACTCGTATTGCTTTCCCATTGCCACATTAAGAAAGATTTTTAGACCTTTTAAAAGCATTTCCTATGTTCTTCAGTAGGTGGCTGTAAAGAAGGTCAATATGGTTCAGAAAAGATTCCAACATCATTCTGAAAACGCTTTATAATTTTCATTAAACTGTGACCATTACACTGACTGTCCTCAATGCATATTAATATTGTACTGATATAAGTCTGAACTGTTTAATGCTGTGGCTCACTCATAGTAGCAAATGTAACGACTGATAGAAAGAGTAAAGAACACAGGCTTTCTAATTTGTGGTAGGCCACCAGTACCACTCAGATGCGCATGTCCTACACTCTACAGTAAGTAGGTGAATGTCAACTTCTAATCTTCTAAAAGCTGTGGCTGACCAGAGGTAGATTCATTGAAAAACTGCCGTATCAGGGGAAAAAAAATGGTACTGTGCAGCAAAATTTAGCAGCAGTCTTTTTGGACAAGAAGAGGTTTCATTCTGTCTGGCAAAAATGTCTTAAGAAGTTGTTGGACTTCAGCTATAGTCTTACCTCATTACAATAAATCTTTCTGTTACAGACCCAGCCAAAAAGGGTGCTGTATCCTGACCAGAGTCAGAAGAGCTCACAGAAGAAATTTCATGTTGGCCTAAGCTGTAACATTTACAATCACGTAGTTGTCCTTCATCATTCTCCCTAATGTGCTGAAACTTTCTTAAAGTAGTCTTCAGGGCATGTATTTCTCTTTTTTGAATTGGCTGTGTGAAGAAAAAAAAACACCTATATCCATATGGAGCATTTTAGTATTTTACCTTCATCTTTCATAACTACTTCTCTACATCAAGTTATCAGTTAAAAACAAACATATAAAATCTTTTAAATCTTTGCTTTTATACTTTTTTTTAATGACATAATGAGCAACTACTGTGAAAGATCTAACTTTAATAGCTAATTCAGATTTAGTGTGACCTAAAACTGACCAAAGTGGAAAGAAGGAGATCTAGTTGATTTCAGCTGCAGAGCTTTGTTCCATAAATTGACTTTGATATTAATCCTAGTATGGAAAAGTCTTTAAAATTCTTGCTAATTAACAGATCTCAGATCAAAATAATGACCAGTGTTTCTATTCCTCATCTGTCATCAAGAAATAAATTCTATCTCAATTAACGAAACAGCACACTAATGAGCAGCAAAAACCTTGCCTAGCAAGACTGTAGACAAAATTATGTATTCATAAAGTTAAAAAAAAATCTTTGTCATTCAGTGAATTAGTAGTAACAGAAGTAAAATTCACAGAACTAGACAAATGTTGCTTGGCAGGCAATTCGAGAGTCCAGACTCCTAATCAAAGTGGGTCTATGCCCAAATGAAGTCAGCTGAGGCCTTGAATAACAGTCTTTGAAAAGTTCTAAGAACAAGATACTAATATCTGTACCACTGTAGTACTAGTCCACAAGTGCAAATGTTCTTTCCAACTGTTCAACTTGAGCATTCCAACATGCAACTTGAGGCTATTACTTCTTGCTTACATCTGTCTCTAAAGAGGAGAGTTTGCATTCATCACTTGTGCTACACTTTGAAGAAGCTGTGGGGTTTTCTTCTCTAGACTAAATGAGCTTATATATCTCAGTCTCTTCTCATTGGAATGAGTCTTAGGCTCTAAATGATGGGCCCTTCTGCTCTACAGAAGACAAAGACCAAAAATTGACAATGTAGGCCAGGTGTCTTCATCACTGATGAATGGAGATTAACAAATCTCTTCAATTCTACTAGTCGTAAGGAAATCCACTGAGTGTTTTTCCCTCTTTCAGATGAGAATGCATTGCTGATTTATATTAGGCTTGTCATTTGCAATTATCTGCAGGTCCTTTTCACCAGGGCTGTCTATCATCCAATGCCTTATACTAATGCATTGGATTGTTCCATCCCAAGTACAGACCTTTTCATATCTTCTGTGTTTAAATTAACAGTATCTGTAGGCTCAAGATGCAAATTTCCCAACATCCCTCTGGACTGAAGTTGTACTCTTTGATGTGTCAGTCATTTCCTCTTATTTGCTGTCCTCCACAGATCTGATATTAGTTCAGTCTGTCTCGTGACCCAAGTCAGTGATGAAGATACCAAACAACTTTGATCTCAGTGCTGAACCCTGGAGCACTCTGCTTCCAGCATCCAGATGGATGCTCACGCATTGATTACTACATTTTAAACACAAATATCCTGTCAGCGTTCAGTCCTCTTAATTTCCAGTTCATATTTTCTCAGCTTCCAAGAGAAAATGCTGTGGCAGATGGTCTAACTAAAATTAAAGTATGTCGCACATCCCTCTCTTTCTGCTTCCCCTTCCTCATTTCACTGTAGGAAGCAATTACGTCAAGCATGATTTAGCCTTCATAAATCCATGCTGACTACTCTTGATGGTCTGTTTGCTTAACTAGCCAAAATTTAGACAGCTATTAAAAGGATGTGAAACTACTTTGTGCAGAAGCTTACCAAAAGTGGGATGAATTTGCCATTCATTGACAAAGTATGGACAATTCAGACAGGTTCTAAACACTAAGGACAGATATCTAAACCGTGAAATCTGTAATGGTATGTGGCTATTAATACAGAATTGTCATAATGTATACCACCTGAGAGAATACTTTACTACTAATTAAGTTTTATAGCACACCATAATTCTAATGACTCATGGCTCAGTTACAGGAAAGAGCATTTGCTAACACAGGCATTTACTCATGCTGATTCCATTGCTCAGCTTAGAATCAGAGATCATTTATCACTACTATTAATTACAAGTTTGATTCTCTCTTTCTACCCTAAAACTCTCACTTAAAACACAGATTCATACATGTTGCTGTATGGAAGTAATGTTTTTCAGATAAACATCCCTGTTGAAATTCCTAGATAACATCATCTGGTCCATACAGTTGCACACATTCTTCCGCAGCCAAAGCTATTTTGTTTTAAGCTAGAAGATATTCCCTATAAGGCTACTGCTTCTCCTGTAATACTGATGATAATGAGTAACAATTAGAAAGCAGATATTCAAGTAGAACTTTTAGTAAACTTCCTGAATTTATAATCAAAACTTGCTAGCTTATGCAACTCCATGGGCCGTTCCAGAGATTTTTTATTGATTTCATAGTGCAAGCTCTCTATCATTTTCATTTTCTGCTCTGATCCACAGTAGAGACTGAACAGAGTCAGGACTACATCATAAGACAGATCTCTGTGGTAAACTGAGATACCGAGTTTTTTGAAAACATCTTAACTATTATCTTGATTATGCTATGTACGTCTCTACAGCACATTGGTATATCTCTCTGGTAGCTGATTAAAGGGGAAAGAAATCACAGAATTAAAGCAACTACTAGCAGTAACAGAAAGCTTTACAAAGTGGATTCTGGAGGCCTAGCAAAGCAGGAAATTATATTTCAGAATCATTTGTACGCTTGATTTCTAAAATGCATCAAAATTGACCATGAAATAATCTTTTCATTTTTTTAGTGGAGAAAATTTTCTATCTCTAAATTTGATAATTCCTTTACAAAATCCAGAAATAACATTTTTCTAATCATCTTTAATAACAATTTAAAAATGTAGTTTCACTGAGCAAGACGTTGGCAATCCATTTGCAGTGATGTTACAACATGCCACTCTTAACAGGATATAAGAAACAAAATTAACATAGGAGTAGAGGAATTAAGAGTAACAAATAAAATCTGAGTAAGAGTTGTGATGAAAAGGATTAAGATAGGAAATCATCCAGAGATGGAAAAGGCATTTCAAATATTTGTGCTCTTTCAAAGACATGCACATGACTAAAATCTAAGTGAAAGAGCAAAGAGGAAATAATTTCACTGGTTTTAGGTGAATACAGTCTCTAGCAAAGAGCTTACTCTGGAGAAATTTGCCTCCCAAACGTGCATTTTAACATTTGATCAAAGTATGTGAGTGGAGTGCAAAATATTCTATATCAATTATTAGCCTGACAATTACTGTTTAGACAGCTAGGTTTACATTTCTGTTACCTTTAGCGAAGCCCTAATTACACTGGGAAATCAGAAAAATAACAGAAATTACCATTAAGAATTCAGCTGTGATGATAACACTGTTTAGAAATTTAGACAATAATAATGCAACCATTTGTCTTACTGATGTTAGCACACATCTTTAGTATAATTGTTGTCATTTAAATGAGTTATCAACATTAGGTTATTAAATTTTCTATTCAAGCAATAAAAAGACGCTACACAAATAAGTATTTTCATTTCATATTTTCCAATGGAGAAGGACTTGGATAACTACTCTGAACCAGATTCTCAAACTAAACACATGCTTTTAGATATTTTTTCTCAGTTGATGGAAGTAACATCCACATCTCAATCTTTCTCTCTTCTCTTAGGTCTCTCACCAAAAAATTTTGAAATCAGATGGAAAACCTAACGAACCTTTCAAACAACAGGTATATTCCACTGTAAGAAACAGTGGGAAAAGGGTCTTGCCTGTGTTTCATGGAAGAGTTAACATTATTTCCTAGTTACCACAGTGCCAATGTCCATTCCTTTCACAGTATTATTCTGCCTTACTGTTCCACAGTTTACAAGAGACAAGGATATGTAAGAAGGTTTTTGTATCACCTCTCATTCAATTAGATTTGAAAATTTTCCTACAGTAATGTCACTCAGATTCACTTCTCAACTGAAATGCACTTAACTGAATTGAAAAGAATTACTGTCATTCAACAGATATTTATTTAGAACAACTGCAAGTTGTACCTGCATAGGCCTATGAATTTTGTTTCAGAAAAAATGTGTTCTAGTCACACTAATCTTTTTCACACCTTATGGCCATAGAATGGACTTGCATATTTATTCGGTAAAAATGGCTTTATGAACTTGTTAGCTGCGATTACTTAAACTTTCAAATTCATTGCAAGCATGACTGACATAAGGACCTGAACTATTTAATCTTCTATTCCGTTATCAGACCTTTACAAAAACTGTTCTTCCCCAAGTTAGCAAAATTCATGTATCTACTTTTTTTTAGAGTATAATTGTTATACGTGTATAAGGACAAGACGTTCTTACTTCTCACCAGAATGTATTTTATTGCACTTCTATGAGTTCAGTTAAGCACAAGGAGAGGCTGAAAGACCTGGGTCTTTTTAGCCTGGAAGAGCAAAGGCTCATCAAGGATCTTATCAATGCTTATAAATATCTGAAGAGGGGATGTTAGGGAGCTGGAGCCAGTCTGTTCTCACTGATGTGTTGTGACAGGACAAAAGACAATGGGCACAAACAGAAATACATGAAGTTCCCATCTGAATATAAGAAAGCACTTTTTTACTATGAGGGTGTTCAAACAATGGAACAGTTGTTTATCTGTTCTTTTTATGGAAAATCTTAGAAAACAGCTGCCCAAACTCTAGCTTACAATTCAAACCATAGCTGGCATTTTGACATGGAAAAAAGTAATTTTAGAACAAAGTGTGATCAAAATCAATCTTTATTCTATTGTAGAATAAATCATGATCTGTTGTCTCAAAATACATGCCATATCATTTACTCATAATCATTTAATAAATTTTTGTAACTAGTAGCTTAGCATTTTGAGTCCTTAGTTTCTAAGTAATGCATTGTATTTCATAATGGCATATTAAAATTTGAAGACACTGGTCATATAATAAACTTATTTCTATCCATAAATCCTTGTCAACTTACGACAAACAGCTTCACAGATACTCTTTAATATATTAATATATTAATATATTCCAGCATTTAAAGTAAATTCCCGTGCTTCCAATTCCTGCTCTCTTACCTCAGCAGACATACAAATCCAAATTACCTAAAAGATAAAAATAAATTTTATCTAGACCCTATAGTATATTTAACCTAATATATCAAAAACAAATGAGCTTTAAATACATACGATGTTAAGGACAGCATCTAGGCCTTTACACTTAAGAGGAGAAGCGCCACCTGTTATTTATCATCCAGTTTTTAATTTAATATAGAGGTGCAGTTAAATACTTACACATAAGTGAAAGGAGATTGCTTCAATGCTGTAGTAAAAAGTGTCATGTAGGGGAGATGGTATACTTTTTAAAAGTAGACTATAAGCAAGCACACAAAAGCATTTTGAAGTACTGACCTAATACTTGACTGTTTTCATATTTATAAAACATAGTGCAGCAGAAGTTCTTGTGTCATCTCTCACATGGATGCATTCTCATGTGAGGGCATCATACCTAATTCATTAAAAACAAAACAAACGAAAACTATAACAAAAACTCAAAGCTTCTGACTTGGTAGGTGACTAACAAGTGATTTTTAGTATGCTTGCATTTAGGAGACTTACTTTATAGATCTGAAATTTAATTAAGACAGCTTATTGTCATCATTTTATGTAAAACAAAATAGCTGTAATATTTGCTAATATACTAGTATTTACTATAATACTAATATACAATTGCCTGTATGAATTGTATTCATACTCACATATGCAGTCAGAAAATGAAGTGCAAATGTACTCAGTAATTCTAGGAAATCAGCTAGAGTCTACCTCAGTCTTTCAGAAAAATGAACATTTAAGTATCCCCAGTGCCACAGTGATGAAGTTCTACATTTTCTCACTCTTAAATAGCTAGTTAATGAAAGAGTATTTTGAAGGCAACTAAAAAAATCTATCTAGTTGCCTCACTTCAAAATCAAAATAAATATTATATTAAAACTCACTGTGAGAAGAAAAAAAAA
>JAOWBP010002052.1:21773394-21791925 GCA_028571105.1 Tragopan temminckii | reverse complement strand
AGTCTATCAAAAACCAGTCTTTAAAGCAGAATCTACAAATATTGAACTATAAACAAAAATGGAACCAACAAAGTTTTCTCTATAGCTTTCTTGATCCACTGTAACTGTTCAAAAAGTAGAAGGGAGTGGCTAACAGTAGAGAGTTAGTCTTCAACACTTTCTTCAGCGTATTTTGACTTCAAGACTGAAACCCAGTCACACATCATAAATTCAAAGACATTTTTTGTCTCAACCTAACTATGGAATCTTGAAGTTGTTCCAAAGGTGCATTCAGTTATATCACCCTGTTTAATGCTCTGCAAGAAAAAAAATTCTTCTTCTAACTTCATACCTACAGTTCCTTTGAAAAATGTATCCTTTCTTATTCTTTTTTCCTTTTCTTTATTAGAAGTTTCATTTAACTCCCATTTTCTCTCCCTCAGCAATCACAATTGCACATCAGAAGTACAATTATTTCAAAAGCTCACATGCTGTGGCACTTTAAAAGAACGTAGATGAAATGATTTGCCATTTAAAAGACTGAAACAGCTATCAAATATAAAGGGTAAAATCCAACTGTCATTTCTTTTCCAAGTTGTTATTATACCCAGCACATAAATGTCCAGTAGTTCATAGCTGCAGGACAGCCCATTAAAATCACTCAGAGAATTTTTTTCCACCTGGTAATAATCAGTACAACCTCAGTTCTCAGAGGTGACAAGGAGTAAGGCACATCATCCCCAGAGCTCACCTCTGCTGACTTGACATGATCTGATAGCCTCTATTAATTATTGATTTACATATCAGTCAGCCACCACATGTCTACTCCCTAGTAAAATTCTGGTCTGCCCAGTAGATTATTTATTAACCTTACTATCCATTGCTACAATTTTGCATGCAACCTTATGCTGGTTGTGTCTATGACCAAGAACTAAGCACATTCACTCTAAAACACGACTGCTTTCCCTGATATTTCTCCAAGCCTAAAAGAAGAAAGTAATTTCTTTACATTTCTCACTTAACAGGAAGACTATCTTCGTCATCAACAGCTGACTAAATGGCTTAAACTTTTGGCAGATGTTGCACACACACTTGAAACTGATTTAAAGTATTCTCTAACACATCAAATGAAAATGTAATAAGGTCTAATGTTCTAAATGTAGAACTCTGCTCAGGGAGAGATGAGTAACTGACCATGGAAAAGTCTTACAAGTAAGGTGAAAGGATGGACCTTATATTAAGCTTTCTCTTTAAAAAGAATTTATCATCTCACAGAAGTGTATCTTAGATGCCACACTTGCAGTTAAAGACTTCAAAGTAATAATTTCTCCTCTGAAAAGTGTCTAAACCATTTAGAAGTTGTTAAAAATATGCCTTCTCGACTTTAACCTGCACATGCTATGCTGAATTTGCTGTCTGAATTCCCATAACATATATTGCATGAGAGCTCAGACTAAGGGAAAAGAAAGAGACACAAGAACACCCATAGATTGTTAGGGGGCATCAAATCCCAAAGTTCAGTTGATGCAAGGCTGACCAAGCTGGTGGTGAGGCTGGGGTTGCCCCAGACACTGACAGTTTCAGTCATAACAAAAAAACCTCACCTCAGGGCAGTGCCAGGCGACTTCTTGGTCTTAAGCACAAATGAAATCCCTACTGGATTGTAATGAAAATGTTTAAAAGAATTTGTTTTTAATTAAAAATAGCCCGTTCCATTGTTAATTTCGATTTTCCTTTTCTAGTTAGAAATTGGCCTGTCTTTGAGATAACACAAGAAAAAACTGAATTAAGTAAATTAAAACACCAGCTTATACAAAAGTATCATACTGTCTTTCACTGCAACTAGGTGATGCACCTACGCTTATTTTTTCATCAAATAGCTAAAAAAAATAGTTGCAGCCAAACATGTCTTTTGTAGAGCAGAGATGATATAATACAAATTTCCTGTATTTCCTGTATGTTGGGCATTTATGATTATGGAACAGGTACATTTTTAATGTTCTAGAATTTATGAGATCAGTAATTTTAAGCCTGCAGAGAATACTTATTTGGCATATAATAGGACTATGTTATACAGTTATTGAATATTGAAACACTAGTTTTACAAGGTAGCTAGCTACCTACTATTTTTCCATATTAGGCTGTTCAGTAGTAATAGCAATCCAAAGTTGGATCTGTTGTTCAGGACAGCCTCATCCTATTTTCCAAACATCATAAAATACTTATTAAGCATTTATTAAGCATTATTAAGCAAATACGGAGAATCAAAAAGCTTTTGCCTCAGGGAGCCTTGTCTTCTTTTTGATCAAAAAAATTAGTTTCTCTTTGCTTTTTCTTCTTTTTTAATAAAACTATGTGGCTATGCTGGTAGTTAAAAAGTTATCTGTTGATATATATATAGTGCCTGGGCATTTTTCAATTGAATGCCTAGAATATGTTCTTCAGCAATGTAAATTAAATTTTTAAGATCTAAAATCAAGTGCAAACATTAGTGAATAATAAAGGCCTCCTACGTTCTTTATCTCTCCAGGCCCAGTCAGTAATGACCACTAATAAGTCCCTTTCACTCTAAATGCTTGTAAAAAGCCTTCTTCATCATTTTCATTTTGCAAAACAGCTACCTATTTTTCCCCCATGTAGCTCTGAAATGAAAAACCATCACAAGGAATCTGATTCACAAAGTACTTAAAGAATTATCTAAGATCAAATACTGATAAGAATAAAATCAAAGTAGCGGCTGTTCAGCTTTCTTCCTTGGTTTAGAGAACTTTTTGAATGTCAAAAATGTAAGCTTCTCCTATAGTTTCCCTTTCAAAATTGGACTTGTATACCAGGGGAAAAAAATAATAATAATAATATATAAATAAAGGAATGACTTTTTTAATGTATAGTACCAAGAAAATGAACTGCAATAAATAATGGTCCTGAAGTTTTACAATTCAACTAGTATCAGCAGTTGCTAAGTCACGTGTTATAAAATGACATTAACTTATCATAAGAGGTGCTCACAAAAGAGGCATAATCAAATAAATGCTTTGCAATCATGAGAGAAGTATCAGTGTAAGAAATTGTTAACTATTTCTAATAAATTCTAATTTCAAATAACTGTAATCTATGCCAGAACCATCCACAATGCATATCTTTATATACAGTTTTAACTTTTGCTAAAATTTATCACGCAAAGTGAATTATCACTGTAACAGTATGTGAAACACGAGTAATTACAGCAACAACAAGGTAAAGATTTATGAGATGTTAAATTTAGGGAATGGCATTATAACATTACCTTATAACCAACAGACACACAACAGGTAAATATCATATAAACTGCCCAGAAAATGTATATAGGAACAGAATTAAAAACAATTATTCTTTCATTCCTAAGAGAACATCAATTTCAAATTTGATAGAATGATTCATGTAGGTTGCTCTGAAACCTACATGGGAACTATAGTGGGTACAAAGAGTGTGATAACACTACTTGACAGAACACATTCTCAGCTACAAAGGACTCTTTTTCAACATAGTCACCACCGTGAGCTATGCATTTTGCCAGCCATGAACAAGAGTGCATGACACCCTCGTCAAAATCTCATGGTCATCCAGAATGTGGCTTCATTGTGTGATTCACATTGCTGTTGCCACTGCTGAAATGCACCACCCACCACCTCACTGTGCTTACATCCACTGGTTGGTCTCCAAAAACATTCAGCAAGCATCAACAAATATCAGTGAGTGCCATTTCTTCCTCAAGGAGGAATTCAGTGATATGCCTTCACTTCACCTGCACTTTCAAGTCAGACACCGTTTTGTCAGACTGCCCCTCTGCTGCTTCTGTCACAAGGCAACAAAATGTAATGGAATATTGATGGGAAGGTTCAGCCTCGACTGCCATACCACCAAGGGCCAACATCATAAAATAGGAGGCATTAGTTTTGGAGCAGCTCTCATAGAAAAAAACTTGACCTCTGATTTACAGTATGCTGTGCTTAAGAATGAAAGCAACTAATACAAAACTAACCAGGAGTTTCCTGCATCACAGACAATACTAGAACAAAATTTTGAACTGAATTAGTAGTGGTGAGCATAGCGTTACAACACAGTTTTAAGGCTAACATGCTAATAATTCTCAGAAAAGGACAGCTACTTCTCCTCTAATAAGCCCCAGGTAGTTTGTGTCTTAATCTCTCCTCAATTCTTTCAGTGGTAAAACTAAATATAATGTTAAAAACTATCCATGTTTCATTTTTTAAGAATATCTGCAAAATCACAAGAAGGATCAGCATTTGTATGCTCTCTGGCTAAAATTTTGTTTGCAATTATTTTGATGGAGAGAAAAACTGAAAGGTCAAAATGTTTATAAATAAGGAAGCTATGAATTTCAGCTAATTCCTCATAACAGAGTGGGTGAACTTTCCTTACAAATATAGCGTTAGTCTTATCTCATTGTAGGTCACTGATTTAATAAGTTATAAGCATGCACTTGGTCACTAACATGTCATCTGAAAAACAGAAGTACTGCAGATGGTGCAGCAAAGGCCAGTAACAATATCCAACCTCTCTGGTAAAATAGAAATGCTCTAACCACAATTACTCTCAGATCTCATTATGTGTCTGCATGCTCATTGTTCCCATCTTCAATGACCAAGACTGATAACATCTATGGAAAATCTCCAGCTTCTTTTCCAGAGATCTGGGGGAGCTTTTCCAGCATACACAAAACAGCAAGCTCCTTTTATCAAGAGAAATAAAGCCCCTAGGAAAGTATTTGAGAATAAATGAGATGCTAGTCAATAATTTTCAGCTATATGATTAACTGGATTTTACACAGACTAAACCTGAAATAGTCTTAACACTTCCAGTGTGCACAATCTCATAATTAATGTTTTGATCAGAATTAGGATATGGTATTAGTAAGACTGGCACCAGTTTGCAGTTTCTTGTAGATCTGCCAAACTTGCACACCCTGCTGAACTTTAGAAAACAATCTTTTCCAAAATTTATGTCTAAGGTACATTTTAGTAGGTTACCTGTCCTGCTGAGTGATGCATTGCTGAAACCAAAACAACACAGATGGTGCTTCAAAAAGAAAGAAAGTGCTAAACCTCTTCGAAGAGGTTAGCAGAGCTGGCAAGGATGAACACACAAGAGGAATACTTGTGAGTCTAGAGGTGATGGAAAAGAGAGAAAATGTGTTTCACAGTGTGAGTTAAGCCAGGTGTAAATTAGAGGGACAAGAAAATAGATGAAAGACACAACTTACCTTGTGAAAAAGTAGAGTATGATGTTTTTGTTGTTTTGTGTGTTTTACTCTCCCTTCGGTAATAAATTTTCAAAAGATGCACTGTTGTCATAGAAAGCAGTACTTCTTTCAGCACTTTATTTGCCTATCCCTTTCAATAATTTAAGTCTAACTAAATTTTCTCCTGCATTATTTTATTATTCTGAACACTGAGATGCTTCAGTGACACCTCCAACATTATTAGGATGTGCAAGAACTAGCATATAGCTACCAAAGTCATGTTCATGAAAGACAGAAAGCTGAAAATTACTGTATCATCTGCTTTTGCATCCATCAAAAACAATATCGGATCCAAATTTAATGAATTCCAACATCCGATAGAATGTCAATAATACTTTTCCGTTTCACCTGGAAACACCTTTCCTTCCGTAACCTAAGGTCATAATTACATTTTGCAAAGACAGATCACATGGACAATTTAGAATTGATAGGTAATTGAATAAGAGCACACACATTCTTACATCTTTAGTTATTTCTAAATTATACATTTACTGAACCTAGTAAAATTTTCCTCGTCACCACATGAATGACCCTGGATTTCATACTACTCAGTTCAATCTAATTTCTAGTAACCTATTCCTTAAAATCATTTAATTAATCATGTGTAAAATTCAGTTAATTTCTTTATACATGAGTTTTCTAACTTTTTAGTAAAAAAGTTTTTTAATCTATTTCTACTTATCTTTTACTCCCTAGTATGGTCAACCTGCAGTTCTTAAGGAATTCTGAGTGGATGATCTTGGAAGTCTCTTCCAATTTTAATGATTTAATGATTCTATGATTCTAAACCATGCTCAAATCTGCCACATGCTGTCTTCAGCAGATACCATGTCTTTACACTGGCACCAAACAAAATAAGTTACATAATAAGTTTTAATTTCATCCAGTTTGAACTAATTTTTTTCAAATGAAATGAGTCATTGAAATTTCACCGATTCAGATCTTCCACATTTTTTTCATCCAGACAATGAGTTATATTTCAGCAAATTACAGATGACTCTGATATAATTTAAGTCATGTAAAGTCAATGTTTGTTGTTATATATAGTAGTTATATAGTCACTATATTTGTTGTTTTCCATTCATCCACCACCACATGTGACGGAATCTAAATGTAGCTACTACAAGAAATATAAGTTCATATGCTCGTAAGTAATACTTCTGCTCAAAATGTAATTAATTATGTAATAACAAAAATTTTAATGTCTAGCAAAAGCTTTTAAAAGTTATTTGCTGCTGGACACCAGCATTTTCATACTTCAAATTAAAGTCTGTGAATTTTACTAGGAATTAATGAAACAAACCTAAATTTTCAAGAATTTTGAGAAGGCAGATTATCATCCTGTTTTCCAAACCAATGAAAATAAATTATTCCTTATAAACATTGAACCTTTGTGCATTTAGCATATGCTGAAGACTTACAAAGACTTCATAACATGCACATATTTTATGTCACATGTGGGAATAATGACGAAGCTTTTCATACATATCTACCTCATGGATCAAAATGTTTATTGCATTTCATGCCAAGTTATATAACCCTCCATATCATACGTAAAAACTAGCAGGAACCAACATTTCTAAATCGACATCACTGAGCACTGCAAAGAGCCAGAGCACGCAAGTGGGTGACCATTTCTTATTCACAGTCATATATCATCTATAAGCTTTTCAGTGCTAATAAGGCCTAAGGCTAAGCACTACTTAAAAGATCAAGGCCACTACTTCACGTAGCATGCCAACAAGACAAGCTTAAAGAAAAAAGTTAGCAAACTTAAAAATGGTGTAGTAGTGTAACTCCAAGCACATGTCTTACACTAGCTTATGTGAGGAAGATCTTCATTTCATTTAAGTTAGCTATTTGCAGCTGAGTCATGGATCAACGAACTAGTTACAAGCAAGATCAAAACAGGTAGCTTAGCCCAAGCTTAATAAACAAAATGTCTGTGGTTGGCCAAATGAGCTACTTAGAAGACAGGCGTAAGTCTTCCCTTCCTCCCAGGATTTCTGAAAAGTGGAAGTTCTTTATGAAAACTCTGCCAGGACAGTCCAGGCATCAGTACAGCATAAATATTTTGTGTGTTCTATAAATTGCATGTAAGTAGTTGAGTACATGATTTAAAACATACTCTAGTTAAGACATAGAAACAGAAAAGCTTGAAGGAATGTCAAAGTGTTACTGAACTTACAATTTTGACACTCAGTTGTGAAGATCAGTTTGTATCCTCTCTCTTCTCTTCTCCATACTTAAAATGTAAGCCAAAACTACCAAGCTTCATACTCTTTTTTTCTTTTTTCTTTAACCAAATGGAAATATTTCTCTCCTTCAGCAACTGCTAAGGCTGCATTGAGAATTACATCTCCCAATATACAAAAAGTTGAGCTACCTGAGTGAGTTTACCTCTTTGACATGCAATAAAAATGTCTTTAGAAGCAGTTCACATAACTCCAGGGCCTACATTTCAAGTTTTTTGTGCCTTTACTGCAATTCCAAGGTCAGCATTGCATTTTTTATTCCATAAATCTCTTTGCCAGCTTGAATGAACACTGAAAGGTTTTATACCCTACAGTATCATTGTGACTTATACACCAGGGACTTCTTTTCTCTCTTAACTAGGTTCAGCCTGGCAACATGACTAAGCACCATCTTCATTAATTTGCATAAATATGCAAGATTTTCTATGGTCCGTTCTGAGTGTCAGTGAAGACACTGGGACTCTTGATAACCAGCTATGATTCTGATGACTTAGTCAAATCTGTTATAACCATCTCTATCACAGAGAATGATGATGCATGGCAGAACTCCATGTGATACTGTTACATCTGCTGCCATTCTGGCTTTTCTGGTCAGTCTAGGGTCTGTGCTGACACACGTTTACCATTACATTAGAAATCACTGTAACATGTATACTCTGAATGATGCAGGTTTGTGGAAATTATACCCATCTAAATTATGACTTGACCAAAGGCAAAAGTAAATTGATTGTGCCCATTTTTCTTACAAGTTAGGGTTCGAAACTTGCAGATTTTGAATTTACCACAAAATGGCTAAGACTAGTTTGCTGTAATGAGATTCCTTCAGGAAACTTCATCTGTGACTTCTTTTGTGTAATAGCACTAGCATTAATGCTGGACACATACCTTTCATTCCCTGAAGGATTTAATCTCCTAGTACAGATTTGTACTTGCCACTCAGCAGCACTGCCTACTTATAACTGAAAATGCATCAGCCTTTTTTTCAATTAATGAAGGTTCTGCATAGCAAGGTAGGAATAGGAGGAGGAGTGAGTGGAAGAAGAGAAATACTAGGATGGAAGGGAGCTGCAGTAACAGTTGTGCATATTTTCCTTTTCTACTTCATATGGATGCCAGAAAAGACAAAGTTGCAGGAAACTCCATAGTGAGTAGGATGAAGTCCAAGCATCTTTTTATGTATCAGCCAGCACATCAATTTATAGTGAATTTGACATTGCATTGTTTGAATAGGCTCTTATGTTACAGATAAATATTCTGTGTTTGTAGTATGAGGCAGCCTATAAAGAGAGATTTATTTCCTCTTTCAGTGAAAAATGTCCAACTAAAGCTCATCATTCACCATTTAAATGGCCACCAGCCACTAACTAAAAACTAGCCCATTTGATCAGAGGGTTGTAGCTTACTGATATGCTGTCATATTTCATGGTGGCTGCAGACTGAAAAATAGAAAGAAAACACAGGGCTCACAAGAGGGCTTTTGACAGTTGCTGCCATGAAATGCTTTCATTTGTCACTGTGACAGTGAACAAGACGACACTGACTGAAAAAGAGGACATGAGAATACAGCTGGCTTCAGCTAACTTCCAGTGAACCCTGATATGCGAGCAAGTGAATGCTGTAGGTTATCTGCATTTTCTTGATTGGTTATCAATACTCATATTGATTATTCATATTTTTAGAGCTATTAATGTATCTCAGATGCTGCAGACATGCATAACAGCAATGTCCCAGTTCCAATAATATATGCCTAAATAAATTTTTTAATCACAACAGTTTTTATTATTTTTGTCTTCATTATTTCCCAGGTACAACAAAGTCTTCCATACTCCTTCCCTGCTTTTCTCTACTATGCCAAAACATCTGAGCTTCCATTTTTTTTTTAAAAAAAAAAAAAAGAAGAAATTCATACTGCATTTCTAAGAAAAATCTTTCCCATTCTACTTCAATAACATTATATTTCTATTCCTGAAATCATTTCTAGTGTAACTTATTCTCCAGATAATGCTTAAATCAATGAAAGCATTAACTTAAATGAGATACAAGCCTACAATTTAAACGTAGAAAAACAATTGTATTATCTGAAATTATTGTCAACATCATGCTATCTGCAGTATATATACAAGACTTCATTCCATATCACTTTGTGTCAGAAAAATACCTACAGTTATTGTAGCCCTTACATATTCAGTAATAAATGTTGGTGGAAAATAGGTCAAGATGACAATGCTCAATAGATGTACTTTGAGAACAGAGTGTTTAGTTATTATTCACGATCACGTTAACGTCACTGCTAGTTCTATTGAAAGTTAAAAAGGAAAGAACTATGCCAAGCTATATGATTTTCCACTTAGATGTGGTGATGGGGAATGATTATCTTACCAGTATCACAATTTATTTCATGTTTCTCAGTAAGAGTGCAAAATGGTATTTATTAGAGACCCCCAGTATTTGAAATCCCTGAGATTATTATGACCCTTATTATTATGAGCTACTTTCTTTAAGTACTCCATAGGCTGCAAATCATTTGCCAAGCCAGAAATATTGTGGACAAAAATAAAATAAAATAAAATAGAGAGAGAAAAAAAAAAAAAAAAAGAAAAAAAAAAAACAACGAAAGGAGAGTAGAGCAGTACAGCACATTATCAGGTTAAATCTCCACTGGGACTCTGCGCATCCTCTACATGAGTATCTTTAACAGACCTTGCTCACCACTCATGGCCCTGAACTTCAACTTCAAGCTATATAGCCACGAAATCTCATACTTGGTATACGATTAATCTTTAGTTACAGTAAATACAATGACAACTGGAAATATCACACTTCATGTTAATAATACTTCACTGTTTATAAGTTCTCCTGAACTCCTTCAGATCTCACCCCTGTGGTTAAGCTTCTCCAGAAATGAAGGAGCCAGAGCCAGGTTCTCTCTCCAGGAAGCTAATCCATGGAAGGCTAATGTACAAGTGTTTGATGTCACTGGTCTAAACAACTTTTCAAATTATCATCATCATTCCGCCAATGTAAAAATGTGACCGTTTTATCTCTTCATTCATTTGCACCTCATGTTCCCATTTCCTCAAATGATTCTACTTTTCATCTGCTGTACCTGTATCTCCCACACATTCATCAGAAACTATTTGCTCTGTACTCTCCATTTTCTTGGGTCATTCACTGTGTTAGAATAGTTTTCTATTCTAAACAGGGAGAAAATGGGGAATAATTTCTCCATTTCAATAAACACTTCAGAGAAAGCCATTTTAGAATATCAAATTGTTCCCAAGAGCACAGACCACTTTTCCCTCAAATAAAATCTGATTTAGTAAAGGGACTGGAATTATCTTTAATAATTTTATTTAGTAGATGATATATAGCAAAAAGAAAGAGAAAAAAGCTACATGATCAATTTCTGAATATATCTTGCTTCCATAAAGAAACTGGGCTTGGTGCCACTTTACTATGTGAAATGACTTTTCTTCACATTCAGCAAAGCTCTCTCAATACAGAGTCCCAGAAGAATAAAATATGAATTCAGCCTTCCTCAGTCATGTTACTCATAACCTGAGGGCATTTTCTTTTAAATAGTGTCAAAATCCAATAACTCTAATAAAAGGTGTAAATTCCCAGTACAAATTAATGTGAAGTTTAAAACTCCCACACACAAAATAGCTAATAATACTATACTGCAAGTTATGATCCATTACCCAGAGTCTAACATTAGTCAATATCTCAATGTGACTATGGTGCTTTTCTCAGTTATGGTTATATGATGAAAAGCACAGACAATTCTTTGAGATTTCTCATCCTCAAATTTAATGCAGGTAGATCTCAAGAGAGAATTGTGACCTGGCTTATGGAATTATCTTTGCAAATAAAAGGCAAATTCAAAGCAGGTAAAGGGCTTCACGCTACTAAAGCAATTGAACACAGCCAGTTAACTCCACAGAGCAGCCAGTGGTCTAGTTCTTAAGCTGCCTTCCCAGTGAGCTGCTTGAATTGCAGCCCTTGCCTTGATGGTTGAGGATCTGCCCGCACCAGCACAGACTAATTCTACATTTTGCAACATCAGGCACCATGGGGGCCATTGGCTCACTGGAGCAAGGAACATGGGCTCTACCCAGGAGAGTCAGGCAGGGCCCGGCAGCCAAGGGTCCATCCCAGCTCCCCAGCGATGAGCAGGGCAGCTCCAGCCTGATCACCTCCCCAGGGACAAGCCAAGTGCCTACCCATATGTGGGAGTCTGGGCCCATCAGGTCAATAAGTCCATCAGGCACAGGAAGGGCTGTAAAGCAGCTACAAGGAGAAGCAAAAGTTGTGACCAAAAAGCAGCACCCTGAGGAAGGAGAGGCAACCCTTGCTGAGGCTTCTCCCAGCTTTCTTCAGAGCAGTTCTTGGTCAACCCTCTTCGGACACAACAAGGAAAGTCCTAGATGCCATGGCATCCCAAGTTGTAATATTCTCCTTACTTCTTTGGCAAACACAAGCAACACTGCAGTGCAAGAAGTCATACAGCTACTGGCTTCAGTAGAAGGTTATAGTTCCAAGGCCTTGAGCAAATCAGAAATCCTTTTCAGCAGTTTCCTGTTACTGTCTCTCCCTTATTCTCACGAATATTTATCATTTTCAAGGTGTAAAGTTTTATCTCTACTGGCTGCTAGTGATTGAAAAAAAATCCACTTATATCTTTTGAAACAGTAATGTTATCTTTTGTTTAAGTGAAAGCTTTAAAATTTTTCCATGATTGTATGTGTATGAATTTTCCAATGCCTTATTGCAAGTAATGCCACCATAAACTTTGTTTGGCTTTATCAGAAATGTCATAAATATATTATTTTCTTGTATAAAGTGTAGAAAGATTTGCTTTGATTACTACAAATTACTCATATTCCTTCTATAGACTTTCAATCTATTCCTTATTCTCTTGTTTAAATCTATCTTTTAAATATATTAAATTAGTTCACAGTTCCTGGATTTTGCACAAGACACAAATCATTAAGTTCAACTGCATGTTGCAGATGACACCATAAAGAAGTGTTGTTTTGCATTCTTTATGTATTTCCAACTTCCAGTCATATTTCTGCCACTACTCCTTTGGTAGTATCATAACAAAATATAATTGCTTTCCTCCCTTTTTTTTTTTTTTTCAATCTTCTCATTAAGCTGTTTTATGGGGAATTGGATATAACATAACTGCTAGCAGCAGCAAAGCCTGTTTTTACTTGCCTTATTCACAGGAAATCATGAAAAGAGTAGTAGGATGGACTTGAAACACAGAGTAAGAGTTGTTCAGAAGCATGATTTGGTAAGTTTCTTTCTGTACAGAAATTACCCTAAATTATTAATTTGCTATAGTGTAAATGGATCCCAACTATATCTACTATCTATTCACAAGAAGATGCTATTGATTTCACAAAACTGCAGATAGTCTTTTGATGTTAATGGAAAGAAAATATACACTTCTTTTACATAGGATTATAATCCTCACATTTTAGATGATTATGATTAAATAATGATCTCCCAATATTCCTCAGGTCTCCCAGTTTCCAGAAAACTTTATCCAAATTTACTGGAAAGATCATAATGTAGCGATTTCCTTTGTCAAGTATGGAACTATTAAAAAAACTCCCAAAACATTACACTGCTACGTACAACTTCAAAACAGATCCAAGAACTTTCACGTGCAAAAGCTAGATATTTGATGTGCAGTGACAGTTCATATCATCTCAACACTGAACCATGAGCTTCAAGACTGTGAATACAGCTTTGGTTTGTAACAAGCAGGAGTCATGTTTCTTACTTTCAACACATCATACTTCAGATTTCTCAAATTTTACCCCTGGAAAATTAAGCAAGTGTCATCACCTTCCTACAGTTACCTAACATCAGTTTATGTCCCTGCTTTGTTTGCTGTTTTAACAATTTGGCCCATTTTTAGTATCATTAGCAGTGTTGTTCAAAAATTTCAAGTACTTCATTCTCAGAAATGAACTACATAGATCTAAGCAATGGCATGCAGCTGACAGCAAATGGAAATTGCTTCGCTAGACTTTGCTCTGTACCATAATATTTATTTAGTTACTATGCTCTCTTTGTTGTCAACATATCCTCTGCAAATGAATAAAAAACTAATATAACTCTAAGAAATAGTCCAAAGCACATTGTGTTTCCTTGTTTGTCGTTAGCTACAAAATAAAAAAAAAAAAATTACTGTCCATGATTTATTTTATGTTTATAGAGGTGTTCAAGGAACGTTTAGATGTTGTGTTGAAGGACATGGTTTAGTGAGAACTATTGGTGATAGGCGGACAGTTGGACTGGATGATCTTTCAGATCTTTTCCAATCTTGGTGATTCTGATTCTATTAGTGAATTATAACATCTTTATCTTTTTCTTTTTTTTACTCTAGTGTTAGGTTTCTGCTTTAAAATACATATTCCTCATTTCTTCTGTCACATGAAAATTGCAAAGTTTCAATATGTTGTTTTTAAAAGATCTAGCTAAATATGTACTCTGTTCCTTTAGAGAATGAACAGCTTTTGCTTAAGCCTCACCCAAAGCTATTAGTCTGCATTAGTGTGTAGCATTGATACAAAAGGATGAACTCCATCACAGCCATAAGCATGACACTTCTTACTTATTAGTGTTCCTCTTTAGCTTCAGCAACGCAACCAAGAAATTCTTAACTACTGACTCAAAGATACAGCATTCAGAGCAGCCAGTCTGGGTGTTCCAGAGGTGAAAACGTGCACCTGTTTTATGAGCAGAAATGTTTAACCAGGAGCTTAATGCTTATAGAGAGATTTCACTCATTTTGGTTAGTTTGTTGAACTAGACACATATAAACTGTGAGGTTAAATCTTGAAACAAAACCCCACATGGTTCAGTGGACAATACTATAGCTGTTAAAACTGCATAAGCAATTTCTTCAGTTTATAACTAGCTTTTCTATTTTAATATGCTTTATTAGCACTGAATGAAAGCCAGCAATTTCTTCTCTGTTGGTTGCTCATTTCTGTTGAAACAGATTACACCTCTATCCATCTGAAATGATGGTGCAGCTGTTAGAGACACAAATCTCCATTTTAGCTCTAAATCTGCGTAGCCAAAACCATCAGAAATTCAGTCAACCCACATTCTGAGGTAGCAATAGCAGCCACTGGTGAAACTCAGACACATTTCCCCTTGTTTAACACCTTAATGCACTAAACCTTTCCATACTCTTGCTTCTTCTCTCCTTTAGAATCTCTACAGTCTGTTTACATCTTTTCTAGGAAATACGAATTTACCAACTAACAAAAGCCACTTCGCAAGTTTTTAATATCAGCACTCAGACAGCTACTCACACATCTGGCACCTAATCAACCACAGCTTTTGTCACTCAATCACAGCACTAATCATCAGCTTTTTTAAATCTGTCTCGTTCCTGATTTCATAATTAATGATGCTCGTGATAGCTTAATGCACATATTGTAAAGAGCTGGTAATATAACTATCACAAACCTTCCTTTGACTCTTGTGTAAATTGAGGCCACCATGGCAAATAAATACTCAGTATATGCATCATTGTTCAGTGACAGAAACAGCAAGAGGCACATATCAGCAGCACCTAATTTTCATTATTGCACACACCATTACTCACTCAGTTTGATGCAGTTGCATCTAAGCTTTCAAATCTGCAAACTTGCCTTTCCTGCTGTACACTCATTGCTATTTGTTATCAGTTCAGCTTTATTTGGAAACCCTCAACACCAGGTAATTGCTTACTCTATTCACTATCTGTTTCATACAATGAGTTAAACTACATTGAAACTGCTACCTCTAAATTATTGTACAGTCTTAACACTTAAATATTAGTAATATGTTATAGAATAGATTGGAGATAGCACTTTAAAGTTTACTGTTTAAAATAAAAGATTATCTGTGTTCTCTAAGGAGATGGTCTTTGTTTTCCACTTGCTGCTAACTGAAAAAGTTTCTAGTCATCTAATAAGAATTTCTGGAACACATTCACATCGTTTGACTTATTCTGTCTTTATCATTTCTTTTACGTACAGTTGTAAATGTGTATATGCTTCATCAATAAACTAGACTTTTCTCCAGTGAAAACTCCTAGACATCATTCCAAAGAATGATTAATCTAAAAATAAAAAACCATGAACTATCACAAATCATTTAGCACTAATGTGAGAAAGTTTTTACTATACAGATAAGGATTAACAGTGTTTCTATAGAATTAAAAAAAAAATGGAACTGATATGTCAGTTGTACTTGAAAGCAATTCTGCAAATAACTGAAACTTCACATAGGAATGGCTACCCATTTTTAGGGCAAGCTAATGCATATATTAAGAGCAAGGAAAGAAAAGAGTACAATGGCAATGAAATCCTATGTGAAAAAGTTACATATTATATTCACGTCAAATGCAGCAACTCTGAAGTTAGGATCAGTGCTTACTTTGTTCCCATAAAACTTCACTAATTCAATATTATTGAAATGAATAGTAAAAGCAGTTTTAATCCTATATGTAGAATCCTGCTCAAACTAAAGCTAATTTAGAATTGACCATTTCTGTTAAGATTTTTCTTCTCCAGAAGTCTGATGTACAAATCTGGCTTGTGTTTCACCAGTGCTGCCATGAAGTGACAGTGCAATACTACATTATCTGCAGAATATATGAAGATAATACTTCATTATCTTCAGAAATCGTTCGATTGGGATTGCTATACACACTTTATAATTTCAACTCTTTTTATATTGTAATGCTCAAATTTCCCTCACTTTCCAGCCTCCTCAATTTGAACAGTTCACTCAGATGTGTGTTAGTGGATTACAAGATGTCAGCTGCCAGCATACTTTGCTGGTAGTAATATCAGGCAATTGACTTATATGAACAAGATGATTGGAACTGATTAGAATCCACTTGGACTCATTTCACTGTTTTTTGTTTGCTTCTTTTAAGACCGTTGTTACAAATTACTACTACAGTTTCCATAAAGTTATGGTTGTTCCATACAAACATAAGGACAGTAAAGTAACTGAAATAACTGGCCACTGTTAGCCACGAACTGTGAAGAGAAATTATTGGCTAAATCAAGTAAAAAACTAAATTCCAGGGACACCAAGACAAGTTCAAACAGAGCAAGCCTGGCATCTCCAGTGAGATAAAGCCTCATTTTTGAGATGTAGCATATACAATAATGAGCCTATCAATGTTGCTATAATAATAATGAGCTATCAAGCACATCACTGTATTAATGAACTATGGAATTAAAATACATATGAACAAAGAAAACTACAGTAATCCTTTCATATAATACAATCATTTAATATCTCTGATCTGACCTGATTTCTAGAGCAGAGTTCACTTTCGGCATTCACACCAAGGCTACGCAAGCCAAATAATGTTATAAAAAACATTAAATTTATTTTTCAGTTTTGGAGTAAGTCTCCAAAAAAATAAGGTCAAAAGACTACAGTCAAGATGGTGAGCACTATAAAGAGTTTATATTGCGCATGTGGCTAGAAGTAGGATGGTCTGGAGACAGTAACGAGTGCCTGTGTAAGAGAAGCTTTTAAATCCAGCCCCATCAGAGCAATAATCCCTATCTTCAGTCTACTACTTTTATTCCCCAAGCTTACAGCTGTGAAACAAAGTACCAGCGAAGTTTTGAACTCCTTTGACCTAGTGAAATAAATCATCCTGCTGTTATGACTCTATGAGGAGCCACTTCTGTTGTATGACATGCAGCACACTAAGACTAAACAATTTCTAGATACTACCATCACTGAAGTGCTGATTAAAATCTCATGCTTTGAAATAAGCCAATAAATAAATAAATAGATCTTTATTCTGTCAGTTTGTAAACCATTAGAAGTCCTCAAGTGGGAGAAATTACTTATTTACAGAAGCACTAAATAATGTACCCGTAGGACCCAAACTTGTTATTATCTAACCAATCTGGACAAAATTAAGTGATAAATTAACACAGCAACTTCTTGATTTTCAAGGACAAGTAGAAATGAAGTAAAAAAATATAATCAACATTTGTCTAGAATTTATCACTCCAGAGAAGTATTAGTCAGATTAGTCAAAGTTTTCATATTCATAAAATACTTTAAATCTTTCCTGTCATTGCTGAAATACATCTTTTTCAAGAACAATTAGATTAAATCACTGTTTGAATTAAGAGAAAATTATTTTTTTTTAAATAAAGAGGAAAAAAATTCCTTCTTTAGAAAATATTACTACAACTTGATTGATGAAGTTTCCCATCAGTGCTTAATAAATAATAGGACTTTTTTTATCCTCAGAAGATTAAGCATTTTCTTTCAATAAATGAAATCATATCAAGTCTCTAGAACACAAAATTTCCCAGCTTTAGGCTTGACATTCTGTTTTATTGCCACACAGGATGATGTTCTCTGAATTATTACTTCTTCATCTTCAAACGTAATTAAAAAGCAGTCAAAGTTCCTTAAAGTAAAGATGACATTTCCTAAAGGCTTTATTTACTCTGCTCTATTCCTCCGCCCTCTCATCAGTCCCTCACTGCAGCTGGACTCACACAGTCTGTGCAGGATCTTTGGCTTGCATAGCATCCAAACTTGCTTTAATCTTTCCCATCTCTTCCACAAACAGCTATCTTTTGTAATACAAAATACTCCTGATTGGCTATTTAATTAAACAGATATCACTTGGCTGTTATTGACATCCCAATAATTGAAACCCTGTCTTTCCCCACCACTTTCCCCCTTCCAGAGCCACAAATACATTGATTGTAAACCTGTCAAGCTGCCTTTCACCTTCCCTGCTTACTGTGGGTCTTCTTTGGTTAGCATTTGAATTAACTTTTTTCCTATCCCAACTTATCTCACAATGTGCAGTGCTGAATGTTCAGTTCTCACATTGAACCTGCATTCCCACTACTTATGGCTGTTATTATTAAAGTGTCAGTGAATATTAAATAATAGGGTGCATCTCCTCTACTTTTCATCATA
>JAOWBP010002052.1:21709729-21720181 GCA_028571105.1 Tragopan temminckii | reverse complement strand
GTGATTATAAATGTAGAAATGTACTACTATTTTATAGGGATGTTTTAAACAAAATATACACTTCAAGATTAGAACATCATTTCTCCAAATGCAGAAATCAGGTTATTATGTTCAGTGGTACAGCACAACATAAGCAATTCTCAGAGTAGATTAATACTAATATTAGCAGTTTAAAACATGGACTAATGTAGATTTATTCACCAAGTACTCATTCCATTTCTACAGACATGATACAAAGCTGAAAATCTTGAATTTCAAAAAATTCTGATTTTATCCATCCTAATAATCACAGCTTTTGTGTATGCCACTAAACATGTTACGATGCTCAACGGGTAGGAAAAAAAAAATTCTGATTAGCTCTAAGCAAACAGGCAAGTAATAGCTGCTCAAATGCTTAAAGCTTTGAATCATTTGTCACTGAAGTTAATTTCATTTCCTTACTTAGGAGAAGCTATAACTGACGTATGGCTTGACTTTCCCACATGGATTTGAATTTTATTTCATTATATCATATATTCAAGCCCTTGATATTTCAGATTTCTTGCATGTCTGATTTCCCTTGTACATTTGTTCTCCTAGGGACACCAAAGAAAATACTTTTCCCTATTTTGTTAGGTTAAAATGATACTAAACAGAAGGTTACACAAATACCTGTAGGTTCTGTAAAAAGTTCCCTGCTGTCATCAGTTTCAAAGATTCTTGCCATGATGGGGTGGTACAGCTCTTTTCCTGATCAATTTTAACACTGTTCAATTTTCGTTGGAAAAGCAGTAACACACAGTCCATAATACGCATAATAAGGTGAGGAGGTCGACCAAGTGTTCTGACCGTGGCAATATCTGCAGGCTTTATTGTCTACAAAATTAAAACAAAAGACAAAGCAAATACTGTTATTATTTATTAAATAAGGGAAAAGGTCACCAACAGCGTTAATCCACTTCAGAAGAAGAAACTTATTCTTCTTGATTTAAAATAATTTTATCTCTCAGAAGCATGAAGCTGTACAGACCCTTCAACTCATAGCACCTGCTAGGAAACAGCAGCTCAGCCAACTCACAGCAGCACCTAAATTCTTCAAATGACTTCAACCTAGGAAGACAGAAATATTCTGAAATTTTATCTTCTTTTTCTATTTTAATGCAAACATGTTCACGTAAGAAACTCAGTCTGGAAAGGAAAATGCATTCTGTTGATAATTGGTAAGTGCATCTCTGCATCTTCTACTTTATTGTTCTGGACAAGTTCCTGATGTAGAAGTAAGTCTTTGAGAAAATTAAATAAATCATAATAATGTATGAAACCTGTGTCGTATTAAATATGGCACAGTCAATATCAAGGGTGCAAATCTAACACCATAACTTGTACACTTGGTTATTGGCACATTATGAACCAGCAGCACAAAATATATTAACCAGAGTTTCAACTAAAAATTAAAATTGGCCATTTGCTGAACAACTGATTGCCCATTTTGGATTTGGCATTTGGGTGGAAAAAGACAAACAAAACTAAAACCAAACAACCTTAAGATAGATGTATCTATGTATTTACATGTTTTCAAAGGAACACATTTTCTTAGGTGGAAAAAATGTTATACTCATTCCAAGGTTTTAGTACCAACCTGTAAGGCTGCTTCTGCCTCTTCCAAAGCAGGCTTAGCGGCTTCTAACTTTTCTTCAGCAATGGCTTTGTCAACTGAGATGCTGTCCACAATAGCTTGGGCTTTGTCTTTCACTTTCTGAACTTCAGCCTTCACCTTTTCAGCAGCCTGTGCTTTTACAGTAACTTCCTTCAATACCTAAAGAGAAAATTCATAAACAACATATTAAAGAAAATACCTCACTGAAAGAATCTATATTTTCATTGTAACATTTGATCTGTTGAATTCAATTTTCAGAACCAGAATGTTTTTTAAAAAAAGATGAGTTTTGCTGTCACCTTTTTAAGCTTTGATTTTTGCTTCTTTTCCCACAACGTAACTTCCTTTCACACACACACACACAAAAAAATTAAGTGTAATATACTTTAATGTCTGTACATACCATGTCAGCTTTTTCATTAGCAATCTGAAGTTCTTTTTCTTTTATCTCCAGCTCTTTGCTTAGAGCAGCCACTGACTCAGAGGCCTCTTTCAACTTTTCCAGCCCAGTATTAACTCTGAAGTTAAAAAGAAAAAATAAAAATAGGAAGTACATAATTCCTTTTATAATTTACATTTTCCTTTCCAAAACATTACATTGGCAGAATGAATCAGATGGATTTAATACCAAAAGATGTCTTACACACACACAAAAAAATATTCTTCAGAAACTTCCACATACACTTCTGTTGTTTTCAGAATCAAGAAAGTAAACAATAAACAATTCTCTCAAAAAAGCATATGACATGAAATGTTCCACACTTCTAACTCTAAGTGAATGTCTTTATTATCACCTTAAAATCCTATATGTTGGGTCCAGTTATGTCAATGACCCTGCTGAGCTCCAACCTGATACTCTCATAGGACTGACTCACAGCAGAAAGCATTTTGTGATCACTAGAATCCCGAGAATTTTTGAGAAATCCTGAGATTTCTCAAATCACTATTTCTTGTTTGAAGAGGATATTCAAAAGGTTAATAAAATCAAAACATCAAAATCAAGACCAAACAAGAGAGATTAACAGGAAAATAGCACTAAGTTAACACTTCTCTCATTAAAATGCCTTCAACAGTGTTTTTTTGTATCAAAATCTAAGTACTCATATACAGGCTCTTCAAACAAGTTTATCTGTAATCTAGAAAAATGCACATTTGGAACAGCAGTGTCAGAAAGAATTACAAATGTAGCAACTTCAAAGTCTAAGCAGGACAGGAACAGGTTAAAAAAATACATAACAGATAAAATACAGATTAAAAAAAAATACATAACATATGCTAAAGTCCTTCAGTCTATGCAATTAAGGTGAAGTGAAACCAATTGATGAGTATGGAATAATCTGGTGCATTTTAACTTCAGAATGTGTAAAGGTGGGTTAGATATCTCCCATTTTATAAGTCTTCACTGATACCATGATGATTATTAACTCATTTTGACTTTGAAGACAAAGAGTGTTTCAAAGTGAAATAAATTAGTCTTGAGTATTTCTTAAAGCCTTTTAGAATTTTGCGCTGGTCTTTCACAATCAAGAAGATAGGTTTTCTTAAGGGTGACGCCAACTGATACACTTACAATTTCACATTTCATTTGAGTATTTCTCGCATAACGTTAAATCTGCAAACAGATTGTAGTTTAATAAAGTGTTTGAAAAGCATAATTAATATATCAAAAACACTTGAAAATCCATAAGCAAAGGTTCAATAATCTAAGTTACACTATGTGATGACAAAACCAAAAATGCCAGGGTGCTTTTTACCTGTTCATATCAGAAAAACACAACTGTTCAGCAGGAAAACAGAAGTTGTGCTCAGGTAAACTGAATTTTATTGTGAATTTGTTATCAGATAACATGCAAATATCTTCCTTTATTCATTAAAAATACGTGTTAATAATTTATATTCATCTCTTTCCACCACCATGTTCTTCAGTGCATCACTACTCTTAAGTCTTCAAGCTACCCGTCAAGAGTACCTCTAATATTTGTTCAAGTAACACCTTTATACTGTTTTAGGAAGCTTCAAAGAAAACTTTTGCTATGCAAGGAGACCAGGCAGGCATTGAAATAAGTACATCAGAATATATCTATCTGAGGGAGAAAACAACAGAAAGACAGCAGTAAACTGAGCAGTATACCTGTTTGCAAATATCTGCAGTTCTGCACGTTTTTCTTCATATGTAGTTTTATAACTCTGAATAAAAGACAGATAGGATTTGGGAGTCACATGTGTAGAACGTCTATATCTTTGAAAGTAATCAGAACACTTCTCCGCCACTCCATCCTGGAACGAGCCCATACACTGCACAATTTCTCTCTTTGTCTCAGCAGTGCAGTCCATATCATATGAAGACAGGAAATGCTCAGATACTTAGAAAAAGAAGAAAAGTATAAATGTAAGTAAATCTTCAGGAAGTATGTTTAGTTTATAAATAAAGCAATCAATATACACACTAAATATCATGACAAGCAGAAGTGTTTCACCTACCTTAAATCTTCATTTGCTATAAATAATTGATCTGTCCACCACTTATGTATATTTAGCTCAATATGTGTCTAAACTTTAAACAGTATTATGCTTTTAACACTTCCCCATCCAATATTTTGTCATTTAAACAATAGTATTGGTAGTAGCTCCAGAGAAGAGAATATCTCTGGAAGTAAAGTCTTCATACTAAAGTTATTGGCAATGTGAGATTCATCTTATCATTGTCTTCTATAAATTTAATTTTGAATGTAAAGAAGAATTACCAATTTATTGACAGCTGTGACATGGGAAATGCTTTTACATTGCATCAGTGGGATACAATGCCAAGTTCACACGGCTTCTGAAACTCTAGTCTTCCTCAAACTGCACCAGCAGATTCTTAAATTATTCCATATGTCTCTGTAAAAAATCTGGTACCCTTTAATCTCCAAAACGTGCATCTGCTTCTCTGTGAACCTGTCCAACTGCTAGCTACCACAAATTGGGTAACCACAGCCTCTCTCTGTGTCTCACCACAGGCATAGTCACCAAGTTTCTTTGGTGGTATTTTGCTTTCTTTAATAATGCTTTAAGTCATTTTTAAGAAGAAATTTTTCTTCTTCATATCCTTTCTTCTGTCAAAAGCATTTCAGCAGTTTAATACAGCAAGAAGAAAATATTTATATCCAAATTTTGAACTAAGAAAATTCATTCTGCCAGTGTGCTGGCAAAACAAGCTTTGTTTGCATTCAAAGCATTTAAAAGAACTTAATGACCACGAATCTTAGAATTAAATAACTGCAAAGAAAAAACCTACACCTACCAGCCACTAGAGCATCCTTAGGCCACCGACTGAACCAATCTATAGTGCATCCAGAAATGAGGGCAGGGAACTTTAAGGCCCTGTTTCGGAACTTTTCACCTACTGGTGAAAAGCAAAGAACCACATGAAGGTTCTGACGGACTCGAGTCATGAAGTAGTCATACAGAATCTCACTGGTTGGAGGTCTACGTGGATGTTCCTTCTTGAAGGTTGTTATGAGGTCACTCAGGATTTCATCTATTTCATCACGAGCAAATAAGTTTGACACCTTTGAGAAAAGAGAGGGTTTTTTTCATGTTGTAGAAGATGACCCAAAGGAGAATATATAAACATATGATTGATTTAATACATAGTCTTTCAGGAAGGAACACTCATTTCAGGTACAGAAGTTCTTAGGACCCAATCTACTTTTTTACACAAGAACCTTTTTCTGAGGTGACTCTGTTAAAAACACTGAAATCTAACTTGCTGTAAAAGTAAAATCTGTTCTTTCACGTGAAAAATAAAGCAAAAATAAAAATAAAATAAAATGCGAACAAAAAAAAAGCCATCCTACCCATTCAGAACACAAATTTTCCATATAATAACTGATGAGATTTTTAATCTCATATAGTTTTGATAAACATCAGTAATGTTCCTTAAGTCATACTATTTTTTTTTAATTGTTATCATGTCCTGGACAGTCTATCAACACTTAGGAGGGTCTGACTTAGACAATTTCTTTGTACGGTATGATGATGTGCATTCATTAAAACAGATTCTGTTATTTTGCTTCAGAATTATAAAATTAAAAAAGCAATGAAAGAGATCATGAGAATGTATCCTACCTCTCCTGATGATAGAACATTATTCAAGTATTCCAAGAAAGACTCATCTTTGACCTCATTGTCTGTAAAGAGAAAACATATGCCTTTCCCCTGCAATCCTGAAGTTCTGTACAGAAGTTTCAGATCTTCCATCAAGTTTGAAGTGCTGTATGATCTACAGAAGAAGAGTCATATTAATGTTCACTTCCTTTAAAAAAGGTTTCTGGGTAAAACAAAAATAACTAGAAAACTTAAATAAGAAATAATTTCTTGGAACACTGTGGATAGATACCACCTACAAATAGATATGGTACAGTGCAGGGTACTGTATAAAGACAGAGTGTAAAGATAACTTTATGCTGTCAATATTTCCGGCCATCATAGAAAATAAAAATTCATAGAAAATCAATCAAATTTAGCCAGTATGAAAGATTTTCATGACTTTATACTTCAGGCCAGGCATGTCTAACCCGCAGCCCATGGGACACATGCAGCCCAGCTCAGCTTACAACGTGGCCCTCACCCCTTCTGCCACATCGTCGTGGTGGTGGTTCTGCCCTGCTAAGCAGCCTAACCTGGACACAGAACACAAGGAAGGCGCAGTGCAGTGCTGACAAATAATATTGCACTGGAAGGAAATCGAGTCAGTTTTCAAAGACTACAATTTTAAAAGACATTATATGAGAAATATGCCACCAAATCCAATGCATATCAAGGAATGGTTTATAAAGGCAAAATGCAGAGCTGATAAAAGTGTGTCATCTCAAAAAAAATATTTTATAAAAAGTTAAAACTCAAAAGGACTGTTATAAAAGCTACTTATGTAATAGCAAATCTGATCGCAAAGAAAAAAATCAAAACCATTTTCTGATGGTGAGTTTGTTAAGCAATACTGCTCAACTTGACATTTTTATTAGAGGCATTGATAACAAATACAACACTGTAGAAATGGCTTCTATAGTGCCACTGAAAGACACAACTAAATCTCCTGATTTGTAGGAAGCAGTAAAAAAATAACTTAAAGCAATTTTCTTTAACCTTTGTCATCATATCTGGTATAGCTACCGATGGTGCCCCAGTGATGGTTGGTAAAAAAGAAAGACTTATGACACAATTACTACCAGTACCTTGCATTTCATGAAATATCACTGCATCAGACATCAAGAAAATCTACATGCAAAAACTTTAAAAATAGACAATGTCACCAAAGCTGTGAATTATGTAAAGTCCAAGGGGTGAACCATCGCCCCTTGGATTCTAGGACTTCCTTAGGAGTATGGATGCTGATTATGAGGAACATCATTTATTTTTCCAACGGAAGGTGGCTAAGTAAAGGTAAAATGCTAAAAAGTGTTTGTGAGTTACAAAGTGCAATTAAGCCACTTATGGAATCAGAAGGAAAATTTGTGCCAGAACGTGAAGATTAAAAATGCCTCCCAGATTTAGCATTTTTGGTGGATACGACCATTCATTTAAATGAGTTAAACATGCATCTTCCAGGTGAAAATCACCTTATCTGTGCTATGTTTTAGACAACAAGAGTGGCTGAAATGAAACTAGCTATGGCGAGCTCAAGTCACTGCAAAAAATTTCATGCTTTTTGATATTTTGGCTACACATAGTCCTATGGACAATGAAAAACATGCAGGTGTGCTTTGATACAGGAATTTAAGATTAGGTTTCAAGATTTACAAAAAAATTACCTTTTTTTTTATATATATTTGTGACTCCATTGTCAGAAAAAACATATACATAACTTGCAAATTTTCACATAAAATATATAGAGTTGCAATCAGACATTCAACTGAAAGAAAAAATTCGGTCATGTCTCTTTACCAGACTTTCATAAGCCCTATCTTACCAGAGAAAAATATCCATCACTTCATATTCATGACTTATTCGTGTCATCACTTTTTGGCAGTACTCACATTTGTGAATTATTGTTAAGGATGAAACACACAAAGAGTAATATTTCATTAAAAATCTCTGAAAAACACCTTGAGAACCAACTAGAAATGGCAATCACTGTCATCAAACCAGCCCAATGCATTAGTCTTACAAAAACAAGGTCAAACATCAAACAAGCATAGTTTTATGCTTTTTGTTGCTGGGTTTTTTTTCACGTTCTAATAAAAAATGTATTAAAAAATAAATTCTGTTACTTATATACATTAAATTTATTATATATTTTACATGCGGCCCAAGGCAATGCCTGTTTGCTCAGTGTAGCCCAGGCAAGCCAAAAGGTCGGACAGCCATGCCCTAGGCAATAGCACTCACCCTATGTTGTGCTTATTCTTTCTCCCACTGCAGAGACTGGGAGAATGTTTTATTTATAGGAGAACTTCAGTGAGTAAGTACTTAGTTGCTTAATTTTAGTTTACACTTACCGAGTTAACGTGATCTGGAATGTATCATAGCCAGCTATGAATGATGCTAGTCTTGTCAAGCTCTGCTTTCCAGAGCCACCAACTCCAACTAAAAGAGCATTTCCACGAGGAGTACGAATCACTCGAGAAATCTGTATAAGATTACAGTCATTTATTGCTGAAATGTGTAACAGTCACACACCCAAAAATCCAGTGCTACTACAATAATAAAATTATATCAGAAATGCAGAACAAACCAAAATTTTAAGTTTGCATTCAAGGATTCTATACTACGATTAATATACCTATGAGCATTTTCACTCTGAAATATTTTCTGTAAACCTTCCAATAGCAATCACTTTATTCCATCACTGCAAACTGTCAGTTACCAACAGAACTGCATTTCATACTACCAAAAAGCACAAACAAACCTCAGCGGTGACGGGCTACAACAGTATGAAAGATTATTAAAACTGGAAAGTAAATTATAGTTTCTCTCATACAGAACTCCTAGACCACCTCAGTAAGACTCTAGCCTTCTTTGTTGTAGCCAGACAGATAAGTTGTACCAGGACTAGTAAACTCTGGAAGAAATGCACACTTTGCAGTAGGTTAAAATATGGCCTTTACAATCAAGTTTCTTACCAACATAAATATTTGGTATCTGTGGAAAATTCCACAAATACACCCCCCTCTCTTTCCCACTTTGTTATTTCTTTTTTAAAGTAAAAGTTAGTAGATACATACTACTCCACATTTCCCTTTGGTTCACCACAGTGCACTGTAAACAAACAGATCCTTTGCAATTCAGAGTGCATTTTCAGCGCAGTGAACTGCACACAGAACCTGTTCCACTGTCCACAGTCAAAAACCACCAGAAAATCTAGAGATAGGAAGAAGATACTGTACTATAACAGAGAAAATATGCCATTAGTATAGGTCCTCCACATCCCATCAATTGCAATGGGCACATAATTGCAGCATAGAGCAGTCTGCACTCATTTCTGAAACAGCACAGGGCCCCTCACCCAACCAGCTGCCTAGTAGCCAGTTTCCTCTTCACAAACAATGACGAACAGCATTGGTTCCTGTTCTCTTTATTTTCTTTGATGACTCTCTGATGCCCCTACAATCCCATCACACCAATAAGCAGTTTGAAATACCTACTTGCATTTCCTGTAACTCACTTTTTCTCACATTAAAAATAGGCACATAAACTTCCCACAGTTTTCAATCATATATGTCATTTATTTAGCACAACATACTTATTTTTTTCATAGGTTAATGTTTACAAGAAAAGATAAAATCAAATATGAAGGCTTCTTTTAAGCATAGACAGAATTTAAGTCAAGAAAGAAAAATAGATTTGAATACTACCCTTGGAATACTACTGGTCACTTCAATTATGTCTTCTAATTCTTTTCCTGGCAGAGGCACACAAACAGTAAATTCAGAAGCTTTGTTCCCTGGCTATGATATTATTTAACCTTAACTCATTTAAGCGATGCCATGTCAGCTCAAATTAGGCACTACCTTAACCATGCTCATCCATCTTTCTCTTAGAGGCTGTCTCAACTCTTGCTAAGGTGTAGAGCTCAGAGCTGAAGAGCTGTAAATGCTGCTTTCAAGAATATGGGATCAGAAAAGCACTATCTAATCATTTTATCCAAGAGAACATAAAGATAATATTGCCAGTAGTTATCACCTAGCTAAGCAGAGAAGAGATTCTTTAAGACAGAAAAGATAGCTTAAAAACAACAACAAAGATAGGAATAAAGCAGAAACTTAATAGTAAGTGTGATGATAGTTTAACAATCTACCTAAAGAATTTGTGAGCAGGACATCATCTATTTTGCAGGCAAGTTCTTAAAACAAAGAGTCCAATCTTACGAACTGACAAGAATCCAAAATAATATTCAGTTCTTAAATTTTTATAAGAAATACCGAAATCCTCACTGTGTTACTGAGAAACGGTAGTTTTTCTCAGTTTAAAACAAAAACAAACAAACAAACAAACAAGAAAAACAACCCTGTTTCTCTTTTATAAGAAGCTTATTCTATGTGAACAACCCTCTCAAGCTGAACTGTGCTAAAAATTATGGTCAAGTTCAGTCTAAACTCAAAGGAATTTTAAAAGAAGTGAGCACATCAGGGATCTACAAAGGAAGTTTGGAGTACATTTATTCCTACTCTGCTGTTCATACTCCTTCATCAACAGTCAATTATGTCCTAATTTGACTTTTATTTCACTCATTCCAAAGAGGGGAAAGGCTCTCAGAAGAATTAATAAGAAGAAACATTGAGAAATAGTTAGAATATTTCGGAACGTGACCTCACTAGACATAAAAGACAGAATTG
>JAOWBP010002052.1:21696583-21707302 GCA_028571105.1 Tragopan temminckii | reverse complement strand
GAGGGAATGGCTTCAAGCTGTGGCAGGGGAGATTTGGGCTGGACGTTAGGAAATACCACTACTCTGAAAGAGTGGTCAGGCACTGGAATGGGCTGCCCAGGGAGGTGGTGGAGTCACCGACCCTCGAGGTGTTCAAGGAACATTTGGATTTTGTTTTGAGGGACATGGTTTAGTGAGAACTATTGGTGATATGTGGATGCTTGGACTGGATGATCTTGTAGGTCTTTTCCAACTTTGGCGATTCTGTGATTCTGTGATACTTGCATTTGATTCCTTTTATTGAAATATTTCCTATCCTTTACTCTCCTTTTGTCACTCTTTTCAACTTCAATTATCCAAGAAGAGATTTAAGTGTCATTTAGCCAGTTATGCCAACCTTTTGCTGTTTCCACTACCCATCAATACAATGACATGAATAGATAATTGAATCATCCAACAGTTTAATAATAACTTTCACCAAATCCCCCCAGAATCTGTTTTCTGTTCTTTTCTATCTACTGAGAAGTATTCCTGGGTTATTTAGCTAGCTGGGTCTGCTGCAAAATTTTTATTTAAAATAAACAAGAACATTGTTATAAGCCAGATGCATAATCCAAGAGCTTTTACTAGTATTCCAGAGATTTTGAAATAATACTAATTCATTACAAAATAATATATTGTGTACTTTTTAAAAAGTAGTGGGCAAGCTCAGAGCTACTATTCATACACCAGATCTCTGTGTTAGCTAGAGTGCTATGTTTTATCTAGTACTGAAACTCAACTGAAATCATGCAACACTTCTTTCACCATTTTAGAATAAACAATTCATATTTGTTATTTGCCAGTTTTACTCACCTTGATGGAAATGGAAACAAGATCCTTCCATACAGATTATCTGGATATAAATATGGACTTAAAATCCCATGAGCGTGTTCCAACAAATGGTAATATCCAGTAATAGTTGTAATATCTATCTTCAACTCACTGGACAAGATAGCCATACTCAAAGTATAACCTTACTTATGCATTTTTAAATCCTATCCCTATCCCCATTCCTGCCACCAAAACAAATACCAGAGCCCACCTTACCAGTTCTTTGAGGTACATCCCTTAGGAAGTCAACAAAGAACGCATCAATTTCAGGACTCAGCAAAGTTGTCTTTCCTTCAAATTCCTCCTCAATGAGTTTTGCCACAACTGTGTCAAACCACTTTACATCTTCCAAGGTTGTGAAACGATCAGCAATAACACTCTTACATTCATGCTTCCACAATTTTATCAGTACCTTATTAGAAAACAAACAAACAAAGAAAAAATCTCCATGATTTCAACCAGGTAAGGCTTGCCAATAAAACTGTGTCAGTGAAAAAACGTGTTTTTTAAATATTTTTAAATCATAATAAAATAGGAAAAGAAACAGTGGTATGTTTGGTTTTAATCAGCAGAGAGATCTTAGACATGTCATTCAACCCAATAACATTTTAATTTTATAGTCAGTTAACTGTACAAAAAGCCTTTATCTAATATTCCAAACCAAAGCATATATAACTATTTAAGATTTTATTTCTGTAGCCCTAAGACATGCTCTATACATGCGAACAAGGGTTTATACATCAATAAACCATTTCAGTAACTGATTACTGTCTAAGTGGAAGTTGCATGAAAATAATGGCATCATAGCATGAATAAATTCACACCGAACTCAGAAACACAGATGTCACTCCCAGTAACAAATCCAAACCAGAAGAAAGAAATTGTGAGCTTATGTTATTATTTCACCAAATTCACTATACTTTTCAAATCCTTCTATTTGGCCAGAGGATGGAGAAGAAAACCTAACAGGTTACTAATTCTAGCAGCACTGGTTTTAATCCTACACAACTACTACGCAGTAGTAGAAAAGACTCCAAGTAACTCTTGAAGAACTCATTTGAGCCTACAGTGCTTCGTATACCTGATGCGTACTATGTCAAGTCACAGAACTGATACGTAAATTTATATAATCAGATTTTGAACAATACTTACATGTAAAATCACTTTAGGGTTGTTCAGTTTTGATTTTGGAAATTAAAATCAATTCTAACAATCAAATTGTAGATGCATTAGGAGGCAGGAGCTTGCTTATTCAACAACTAGGAAATTACACTAAATATTAAGTGATCATATAGCCCAGATATGAAACATTTTTTCTGTGATTACCATAACCATTGCTTTTCCAGAATTTCATGTTTCACTGCTCAAAAAACTAAATGACTTTTCCTTAAAATACTTGAAGGAGAAATGATGCATAAAGTATTTAATTTTTCTGGAGGAAAGGTGAGTTATGAAAAAAAAAAAAAAGAAAGAAAGAAAAAAAAAGAATCACTATGACTTGTTATTTCCTTTTGTTTTTAAGTTGAAAGCCAGTAGTTGTTAGACAAGTATTAGGCAGTGATTGCTAGCCTTAGGATGCTAGTGGGGGAGAGGAGAAATGTTTATTTTTTTTAATGAAGATATATGCCTTTTCAATGAATTAAAATAAAAATGAGTTGTTTGTCATAATTTCTTTGCTCCCTGCTTTTAAATAAGCATTAGTCATTTTAAATAAGCATTAATTAGCAACAATACAAGCAGACGGAAGCTAAGCCTCTTCTGTCAGAAAGGTTTAACTTATAGTCAGGAAATGAAGTTCTCATTTCAGGTGGCACTGTAAAAGCTGGACAAAAATGTTCCCTCCAAAAAGCTGAAAAATGTTTTTCAATCAAAAATGATTTTTTCTAATGTAATTTTAATGCCATCAAATTATACACTACCTAATTATGCGCTATGACAAAACCACTGATGTGCTGCACTTACCTTTGGTTCATTGATCACTTCTGATGTAGTATTCAGCATTCCCTGCCAAATTCTTGAGAGATCTCGAAGGTTGAAGACATAATGGAACTTGGCAGGTGTGGGCAGCATTTTCAGCTTGGTAACCTGCCACAGCCTGCGGGTCAGCGGCACTAGCTTGGATACTGTTTCTTTTACATCTTCTGAAAATCCTCGCTCACTACAATAGTGCCCTTCTCCAATTACACCTTTGGGAAAGAAAATTGCCAAATAACAGGTTTTCTAAAATTCATTACCACAACATCAAGGGCTAGGATCTTTTCAAGCGTACGTGTTCCTTTTTTCTTCCTTTTTTTTTTTAACCCCTCAGATCTATTTTAACTTGTTGAATAGGCTTCCGGTCTTCCTTTCTCTAATCTTGATTCACTTGGTGTTACAGCATCTTGTGCCAGAAACACACCAGATATTTAGCTCTTACAAAGCGTTTGTATAGTGAATCACTTCACTGAGACCACTGTGATCCCATCTTTTTGTGAAAGCCTGGTCATTAGCACCTTGCTCTCAGCACCAATAGCACCTTTGCAATTCTCCATCATTGTCACCAAAACAAGGGGCAGCCTTCATGCCATTTCTTCTTAACTCTGGCATACGGATAGATTCTGAGGTCTAACAATTTACAGATAATGAAGTTGCAGGTGCAGAGATATTACTGAAGGAAAATGTGCTGGTAAGCAAATTAGAGAGGAATTAAGTTTTAGTACGAATAATAATGTTTATAGATAGAGGAGTAGAGAAAAAAAACAACTAATATTTTCAAAATCGGATAGATACAAAGCTAATTTTTCTTTACCAAAAATTTTGTCAATAGAAGAATTAGAAGGCAGAGTACAATTGAACACAGAAAACTGTCTCTTGAGTCTCTGTGGAATGTCATTGCGACCTCCCCCAGGATGGATCATGGCAGCCAAAAACTGAATGTCCACAATGTTGGTAAATTCTCCAGGCTTTTCCAGATTATACAGTCCATTCTGTTCCATTAGCTGCCTAACTATCTCATTAGTGACCTGTAAAATAAGCAGGTAGTATGTAACAGAACACAAGAAAATGGAATAGAAAACATACTTCTGTGCTTGAATGTCCCAGTATAGAATATAAACATTATTTTCTCTCTAAAGCTCCCACTTTTGTGTTTGTTTGTTTCTGTAGAAAAATGAACTGCTAGGAATAAGCATGTTTAGACTGTACTTTTCACTGATAATATATATGAAGAATAATCCTGGTGGAAGAAAAGAATTCCTGACTTAAAATTAATCCTTCATATCTCAGTTCAGTCTCACTGGAATACAGCATGATTTCCAACACAACAGTATTGGAAACAGTTCCAATACTTCTTCCTTTTAACATAAAATTTCCAGTTTTCACAAGCTCAACCTCATGCATCTTTATATGTTGCATCTGATACCAAGTATTTTGACAAAACTTCCATGTGCAACAACAGCAAATATGGTTTTTCAAGCTCCAAACGTTGGATTACTTCCATAAAAAGCAATGCAAGATTCCTTTCTTCAGACATAGATGAGGCCCTCTGCTTCATCCTATAGAAAGTTTACTATGGGAGTATGTTTCTCAATGCAGATAATGATTACTTCAGTTTCTTTCAAAAGCAGACAGTTATCTGTCACAATATTTTAATTATCACCTACACAGTCATGATTTGTGTGCCAAGAGGTTTTTTTAATCTAACTGAAGGTTTTCCATTTTGTGAGCAATAAATGAATATCATTAAAAACAGTTTTAAAATTATACAGCCATGTTTCAAGAAGTATCCAACTGTCTAATTGAGCCTCCCCAGGGCTCAGTTCTAGGGCCAGTTTTTATCAGTGATCTGGATGCAGGATTAGAGTGTATCCTCAACAAATTTGCTGATGATATTAAACTGGGAGGTGCTGTTAACTCTCCAGAGTAACCAGAGCCTTGCAGAGGGACCTAGACAGGTTGGAACACTGGGTGATTAATAACAGCATGAACTACAATAATGGAAAATGACAAGTTTTACACCTGGGACAGAGTAATGCCAGATTCAGGCACAGATGGGAGATGAGTGGCTGGAAAGCAGCTCAGCAGAAAGAGATCAGGAGGTGCTGGTGACAGCAGCTCAGCATGAGCCAGCAGTGCACCCTGGCAGCCAAGGGCCAAGCTGCATTCCAGTGTGCATTAACCACAGCAAAACCAGCCAGCTAGAAGAGATGATTCTCCCACTGTATTTAGTGTTGGTGTGGCTTTGACAATGCTGCTGAATATTGTGTGTAGTTGTGGCCACCAGAATATAAACAGGATGTTAAGATCCTTTAAAGTGCCCAGAGGAGGACACCAGAGCTGGTAATGAGGCTGAAGGCATCGTCTGTGAGGAGACAGTGAGGACATTACGCTATCCAGTCTGGAGGCAAGGAGGCTCAGAGGTGACCTCACTGCTCCCCGCAGCTCCCTGAGGAGGGGAAGCAGAGGGAGATACCAGACTCTGCTCCTGGTCAATGACGACAAAAAGGGAAGGGCACAGGGCTGCTAGAGAGGAGGTTCAGACTGTGCACCAGAAACTTTTTATCAGGAGGGTGGTCAAATGCTGAAACAGGCTTCCTAGAGAGGTGTCTGTCAGTGTTCAATAGGTATTTGGATAACGTTCTCAGTCATATGCTCACTTTCAGTGAGCCCTGATGATATCAAGCAGTTGGTCTAAGTGATCTTTGAAGGTCCCTTCCAACTGAACTGTTCCATTCTTTTTTAACTGCTTATTTAGTCAGTATATTTATTTTAATTTAGTTTATGAAAACATAAAGCTGCATTTCTTTAAAAATACCCTTTAAAAATCAAGTGTACGTACCTAGTTTACTCCCTGTTGCCTGATTGAAAAGGCATTTTTCCAGTGAAACAAAGAAAGAAAGAAAATAGCCTTTCCCATCTTCTTTTGTCTTTTACAAAACTAACCTGATCTCCCCATTCATTTATTGTGGGCATATTCACATCATCAATGAAGACTGTCATCTTTTTGCCTGCAGGCGGACCATATGTTGTGCCCAAGCGCTTGTCCACATAACTTTCTATTGTACGCTGTTAAAAAAAACAATTATCAGAAAAATTACAAAGAGCCACACTTTTTCATATGAGTCACTCATTTAACCATATTACAGGTAATAATATAGTAAGTTTTTTGTTACACAGAGTTTTACAAAGGAAAATTTAGACTAAGTGCTAGAGGTAATAGCAGTAATCCAATTGGAACATCTGAAATGTCATGCTATACCATTAGGTTGGTATAAAATATTTCAAATATTAAGTTTAGACAACCATGTTTCAGTTTCGTAATTTTGAAACCATCTCAAATTATTTTCCAGTTTCAAACTTGTCAGTTTGCTGAGCCTCTCAGTTTTAGAATGGTATTTTAACACATAATTAACATGCTTGTTTGAGACTAATGCAAAGAAATGAGAATTCATGAGGCTTAATTTTGTATATACAAACAGTGAAATGCACTGAGAGATGTTTCAATTTCAGTGATGCCAATGAGAATCATAAAGTGTATGCAATATCTTCATCTACATTTGTATTCTACTGAACTATTTTATAGTCCATGTAGTTGAGAAGGACCTTAAATAATCACTGCATCCACACTTGAGGTTTAAGAAAGGAGTATTCATCTTGAGATGGAGGGGAAAGCAAAGTGGAGAGGAAAAGCGTAGAAGACGGGCAGTCATGCTCATTTGTTTGAGATGTCATGCCAAAGTTTCCAATTCTGAAATTGTTTTGTTAATACTAGTTGGGCAGTATGAGCTCCACCAAAGCTGTCAGCACTACTTTTCGACTCATTCGACTGAATAATGCAAAATATAAAACTTCTAATGAATTTTAAGAATCTTTTATTGTGATACATATTCATTTTATCTATCCTCTGTCAGTTCAACCACCTGCTAGCTAGCATCTGTAACGCTGAGTATAACAAATTATATATCTGTTAATACTGCAAGATTAAACTAATAATCTGTCAGATCTGACAGAAGTGATTCTTGATGACCTTTCCAGTAGACATCAATATACTACATAAAATCATAAGGTGATAATTATATTCATACACATAAACTGAATAGACTTAATGAAATAATTTTATTTTTTTTAGAAGCATGCTTGCCACCACTGTTTTTTTCAGCTTCTCACCATGTAGCCAGCTTACAGATGACACCTCAGGCTCAAGTATAGCACTTCTGCTTACAGCACAGACAGTGCTTAGGCTATGCAAACAGAACCATATCATAAACATTTACTAGATATATGCAGATAGTAGGTTAAGGAATCTTGAAATAAATCTAAGTAGCTCAGCAGAAATTTGGACAGGCAGTACAATTCAGGATTTAAGTATTCAAGGTTCTGTTTAGAGCAGCTGTGCTGCATGTGTTACTTTTTAATGAGTAATGTAATTTACTTCAAACTGCAGACAGCACAGACTTTATGACAGATTGTTGTGAGTAGCACTTACTTTACACATGGGTTTTAGTGAAATCTAAGGAAAGTCACAGACAGCTCTACCCAATTAGTGAGAACCAATACATCTGACGTAAAATCATTAAGTATGGTGAAGCAAATAATAAGCATGTAATAGTCTAAGAATAGCTCAATAACTAGTGAGACATGGTTTACAGAAATCTTTTAAATCAAGTGCCTTGTCCATTTGAGTAGGTAATTTTTTGTTTCTGTGCTCATTTGCAGTTAAATAGACCACTTTCAGAAGTATCTTGTCAACAAATTCTCAATACATCCATGAATCTCTGAATCCAGTAACATATTATTGGAAAGTGAATGACTATTGTACCTGGAAAATTAATGGGGTAGTTGCAGAAGAAAAATTCAAACACTTAGCCATGTGGCTTTCAGGGTTATATTTCAACATAAAACATTTGATGATAACAGTCTTTGCAGTTCCTTGTTCACCAATTAGTAGAACAGCCTGGACAGACACAACACAAAGTAAGACGACACACAAGAGCGGTGTATTTTGGCAAAACCTCACTAATTCCACATATCTTCTCAACAAGGAACATGTAGAAGCAAAATAGTTAACATTTCATAGGCCTTTACAGGCCTCACTTGTTAAACTTTTGCAGCAAATGGTCTTGTCACTCAGTACAATTTAAAGAACAAAGGAGGAGATTTAAAAAAAAAACGATGTACTGTCTAGAGCCTCATTATCTGAAACGCTTAAACCACTGGTGTTATTTACCATATCCTCCTTATTTGATACCATTTTAGTAATGAAGGAGTTTTATTCTTTAAAAAAAGTCTATGAATTCTGTCATTGACCCATCTGGACAGAGTTCCTACTAATAGAGCCTGACGTTGTGCTATTCTGTGTTCTCTCCTGAACCACTTCTGTTCCACCATGGCTACATTGCATTCCCGTTATTTCTGGAATAGAAGGCATGGGTGGTGGGAGGGACGGGTAATGGGAAGCTACAAAAGGCTGTGAGCAGTGAGAATAATAGAATTCAAGTATATTCACATGAATACAGCTCCAGAATCACTATTATGGTTTTTTATCACAAAAATGATGTTCTTCCTTTTCAATAATTTCCTATTTCACTCCTGATTGAAAAACTTCATCATGCATACTATTAGCAGTATTTAGATGTGAAATGCAGATGAAGTACCTTGCCCTGTTTAGCAATGGTTTCAATAAGGAAATCCATTCTCACGTTGTCAACATTTGGCACGAGAATGGAGCTATATTCTGGCGTGCTGCTACTAGGATATACATACTCATCAACACGTGTATTCCAGTGCATCCAATTACCTAATAGGAAAGAAATAAAGTTAATGTTTATAAAAACTAGACATTTTCACTTATTTTCTATCAATTTGACTTCTCTGTCAGTTCCTCTTAAGTAGAATATTCTCACTCCATAAATACAGACAAATTATTTGTCTTACTACTCTTAGACCCCTGAGAGAAGCAACAAGATCCACTGTTCCAGCTGTTTCCTAAAATTATGGCAAGAACATGATTTTCCAGCTTGTCTATTTATCCACTTGATAATTCATTCACGCAGCCCATGTAGCTTTCTGTAGCAATGTTTCCACATTATGATTTCTCAAAGGGAACAGAAAAAAAGCTTTATACAATATCATCAACATAAAGTGCAACTGTAAAACAAAAAACAAGAGAAGGCAACCTACAAAAAATACATCTAAATTAATAATTGAAAAGCAAAATTTAAAAAACAAATTCTAAGTTCTACCCCGAATTACCCAAGTGGGTAACTAACCATCAGATGCCACATAATAATCAAACATGGTATCTTCACTGCCTTCTGGAATGCAGGGAAGATCAAGCTTTACTGTTGCACAGTTTCGAAGCCAGTGCTCCATTTTGCATCTGTCTTCCAGTTCTAGTAATGCTCCTATGCTCCACATAAGAGAGAAGATATACAGCCTTTCCAAGTATTTTGCAGTCAGTTCCGCACCTTGTTCCTGAAGGATTAAGTTAATTTTTTATTTTCAATAGCCTGAAAATTCTGCTTGATAATCACTAGAAACAGTAGGTTAGAAGCCTTCGGTCATGTTTAAATTTAATGATGTCTTCATCAACAAATAGACTGAATAATTATCTAGTGGACTACAAAATAGAGAAAACGATCCAGTAAATATCCCTTTTAATGACCCATTACAGTGTTTGATCTGTTTAAACTCTAGTTTATAATCCAGTAACATTTCTTTGGAAAATAAAAAACTCCCCAAAGGAAAGCTGCTGATGCATGCTTTGTGTGAAAACCAAATCCAAATGTGAAAAGCGGGCACAACCTTACTATTGCTTTAAAATGAAAGAGAAAATATTCCCAACAACCTGCATCTTCATTAATACTTCAAGATGCCAAAAAAATCTCCTTTCTATATAACTTCATGACTTAAAATTTTCTCCATTAGATTAAGAAAATATAAAAAATCTGCATTACTTTACCTTAGGTGGGATAAGACCCTGCATCATATTAATGCTCTGCATAATCACAAAGGCTTCCAGCATCTCAGTCTTGCTTTGCAGAGACTGAATGCTAAAGCGATATAAGTCTGGGAATGATGAAGAGTACAGCCCACGTAGAATTTCAGCTTCTTGGAAAGAACGCCTTTTCAAAAACCCCTGTATGCATAGTGAGAAAATAAATTTTATTTCCAATGCAAGAGAATAAATTCATCTCTACTAATTCAAAAAGTCCTACAAACATGGGAAATGGATATCTCTTGGGGAAAGAGCCCTCGGTGGAGGGCTCAGATTCCCTGCCTTTTGGGCAGAGTTTGGCAAGCAGAAGACGGACGTGGAAATGGATAACTCCTACTGGATGTTCAGTATGGATACAGAAGCATAAAAAGCATTCACTGTTTTTAGCAGCAAAAAAAAATAATTCTTTTAAATATATATATTTTTAAATCACAACAGCTGTGATTAAACTCAGAAGTTTCAATTTTTCCGCACAATGTTAGCTTTTAGCTGTGATAGAGAGTGCCTCAGAAACATCTGGAAGTTGCAGAGAAAAAGGTTGCATTTCAGGGAGGATGTCTGCTGAGTGTCCATAAACTTATGCTGTGTGCTTGACTATTAATAGTATTTTTATTGTGCATCCCTATATATGTTAAAGTGGATAAACAAAATATAATTAAAACTGCTTTATAAGACCACAGAATGGTATCTGTGCTTTAATGCCTTCAGCTTAAAGTCACAACCTGCTTCTTAGAGTTACTCTGAAGTCTTCTCTCACCTGGGTGGTAGAATTCTATTTCCCATGAGTTTATTTCCTATATAAAATACACTTGCAGGTGCTTCTCCAAAATTCATACTAAATTTTGCAACAAATTAAAATACAGTAAATACTATTTCAACATAGCTTTTTTGGT
>JAOWBP010002052.1:21672958-21684523 GCA_028571105.1 Tragopan temminckii | reverse complement strand
CATAAATGACTTGATTTCATTTTGCAAATCACAAAATCTTTTCAGCATTTTACCTTTACTTAGCCACCTTACTTCAGAAAAGTAAAGGATGTCCCCACAATCAGCTTCCAAACTTTTAAGGAACTCCTGAAATAGGCAGTGATTCAACCCCTTGGACTTCATGAAATTCACAGATTTGATGACAATTTGCAGAAACATTAATCCAACACACATTGCAAAACTATTTAAAAACATACTGCAAATTATTTTATACTTCCTCTGAGCTTTTGAAGATGTAAGAGTACTCTGAATGTTTCTTCCACAGTGAATGTGTTAACTTATTAAATTATATTAAGAAATGACAGAAGCCCAAGTTTAACAATTAAATAAGAAAACTTACACGTCTGCTTAACAACAAAAGACACGTGTCTTCACAGGTATAGATGTTATTGAAATATTATTATTAGTAACCACTGTGTTTTATTTGTCAAAGGGCACAAGTACATTTAACATACAGTATATGCGCATTTTAGTTTGACTGAGTTTGTATGGCAGATGTGATTGGTGGATTCAGCACTGCACTCCCCTCCATAGCATTCTGTTCTTGCCTACTCAGCTCATACCTGAGCTATGTGCAATTAAGTCATGAAAAATATCATATAAGAATCACATAATAAAGTCATAAGTTTACAATCTTGTTTACAATCTTACAATCCCCTCCACAGCATTCTGTTCTTGCCCACACAGCTCATACCTGAGCTATGTGCAATTAAGTCATGAAAAATATCATATAGGAATCACATAATAAAGTCATAAGTTTACAGTCTTGTGGGGTCACATTACTGGTTGTCCAGGGTCACATGCAGCCAGTGGGCTATGGATTGGACACATCTGGAGTAAACAAAAGTAACTTTTAAGCTTTAAATTACATGTAAAAAGTGAATTGTCAGGCAGATTGACCATCATATCCATACAACATTTTAGTCACTTTACATCCACAAGGTATGAAAGATGTTATATCCGAACACTCCAAATCTAGATTTCACATGTCTTACGAGTCCTGTTTTGACTGGTTGTTTCCAACTAAATCTCTATGGCCATTTTCCCACACTTGTAATAAAATGCATATTTTGGGAACACGAATGTAGCATTCAGAAATTATGGGACACACAGATAAATTGCCTTTATAAGAATGGTAGCAAATCAGTTTAACTGCAGATGTTTGACGTCAGCGAGAAAAGACAGAGTAAACCATCTTTGCTTTAATACTTACTCCTCAAACTGTCACTGAGTATAAAGAGCTGACTGACAGAGTTAGCAAGTGCAGGTAACGTACCAGGTTAGAAACAATCATACAATTATCACTGGTATATTACAAACCTATTGAATACGTACCATAGTAAGAAAGATGCCAAATTCAGGGTTCATTTCCACATTATCTCCATCAGTAAAAACAAAGCTTTTCTTATGTTCTTTCTTGCATGTCAACACAATTGCAATTTGCTGTGCAGCTACTGATAGTACTGGTAAATCAATACGATTGAATTCATCAAAGCAACCCCACGAGCCAGACTGAGCAAGACCTTCAAAGAAAAGCGCAACTGAGTATTCATCCAGAATGTTGCTAATCCTTTTTTTTTTTGGTGTAATTTACCCACTAAAATTCATGCTCCTCTGCTCAGGAAAAAAAAATATTCTGTTGAGACATTGGGAAAAGGAAAAGCAAGAATGCACAAATTTTCAAAAATCTGTAAGCCCTTCTAGGACACGACATGATTAGATCTCTGCTTCTTCTATCAGTACCTTCAATGTTTTCCCGTTCCTCTCTACCCAAAGAAAATTCCTCTAATAAATCTTTGAAAATATGACAGGATATCAATAGCTTATTTTTCAGATTAAAATAAACAGCAAAGTCAGTTTCATTCAGAAAAAAGCTGGGGGTCATTCTGTGCCAATGTTCCATTCTTCCTCAGGTATTTTCAGGAGGCGGGAATCATCATCAAAGTTGCAACAAGAAAACAGTCAAGGACCTCCACATGATCTCTAATATGTCATCTGCAGTCACTGATGGATATCAGCCTCTGGTGCCTAAAAATATTCTTGATTCTATCTATCATCAGCAAGGTATGCCAAGACTTGTTTTAAGCATATAGACTGCTACTCTTTCATTTCTTTCAACTGATAAGAACTTTGACATTTGTAAGGAGAAAAAAATTGAAAGCAGAAACCAACACATTCTACTAGTACGCAGCTTTTGCTTTTTGTACTGGCAGTCCTCCTTGATTATTTTAAAGATATTTACATATCCTTTCATAAACTGTCTAATCTTTTCAGACTTCTCTATTTCTTGGAGTGTTGCAATGGTGTTTTACATCAACAAGGTATTCATTACTTGCAGTTATTAAAAGGCAGAGAATCAACTGCTGATTACATGTTGATCTTGATTCATAAAGCTATTCTCTGAGCATTTGTAACTCATATAGTCCACATCTTACCTTTGAAGATCCTCCCAAGTCCTCGGAAATCCATCTGATCTGAACAGTTGAAGACAACTACATATTTACCAAGGCACCGTCCCATATCTTTGATGGTTTCAGTTTTTCCAGTTCCTGCAGGCCCCACAGGTGCTCCACCCATATTCATGCCTAAAGCTTGAGCCAGAGTGATGTAACACCTAAAAGGCAACAAGTAATTATTACCTAAAGGACTGAAATATATCATTTTCTGTGCAGTGCCAGAGGCTCAAGTGTGTCATATGAGGAGGGCTTGTTGACGGAGATGAGGAAGTGCCAAAATGCATGTGAATATGATTTAAATCAATCAGAAGAAAAACCATGATGCGAGCAATATTACGGTTAGTCTCCTGAAATGTAAAGTGGAATACAAAGAATGGAAGAAAAAAATACAGAGAATCTCCATAATCCATTTGGATAGCTTAGTTCCTAGTTACTCAAGCTGAAGCAGCTCTTAACTATGTTATACTGTGGAGTACAATAATGAAAGAGAGCTATTTTTGCTTTGCTATCCGTCTTTAAAATTTGATCATAGAATGCATCCCATTTTCACAAACAAAACATATGTGATGTAGTAAAACATGTTCTATCAATTATGTATAAATAGAAGCTCTAGAATTTGCTATGTCGTTTAAAAAATATTTTCTTCAAATCTCTTATTTTGTTACTGTTTATTTATAAATTACTTTGTGTTATTAGTTAGATGAGTGGATCTTTCCTTTGTCTTGCAACAAATAGTCTTACAATTACTGCCACATCCTTCTAGATCAAAAATCTGCAATCTACTGCAGCTGAATAAAATTGATTTCCCTGTTTATTCTTCCTTAGCTATTACCATTAGCTTGCTTGTAAACACACATCTTTGTCCTCTGTTTGCATATTTTATCTGTTGGATGTATCTTACCCTCAGGTTTATTAGTATCATACACATGAGGATCACAGTCTCATGCATCATATGCTGAGAAACATAAGCTTGTGGCAGAAATAAACCTGTTAGTTATCACATACTATATGACACAGAAACAAAAATATTAATGTAAATTTATTGGCTTCAGTAAGACTGTGATGGATAAACTCTGCAGAGATCTATTTTGCATCCAGAAAGTATGACTGAGTTGCTCGTGTGAAAGCCCAGGTTTGGAGTCAAAGAAAAAAGGAATAAAATCAGTCTTTGTCACCTGTCTGTAAGAGGTGTGATGACAAGCCTGTCAGTACAGCCCAAGAATTCATTCTGGTATGTGAAACCCACATCAGTGATATTAATCATCATTTTATCATTGTCTTCATTAAAATAAAATCTACACTGTTTCAGCCACTCAAAGTCTGTAGGACTCTTAATATGCATGCAAACCTTAAAAAAGAAAAAGAGGAAAAAGACAAGACTGGTGTAACATTTATTTTTGCATTTGTATTATCTAAGTAGTACTGTAAAGGCAGCACTACAAGCACAATGGAAGGCAAAGTATATACTAGTAACACAAGAACTGTGGAGACCTTACTTTGATTTTTACCACAAAAATTCTTGAAGTGTTTCTGCTGTCTCTGAAACTACACTAAAGCAAAGGAAATACCCAGTACAAATGTACAGTTCATAGTCTCACACAAAAGCCATTAAGTTGAATTAACTTTAGCATTCCTATTTCTATCATTTAACTATTCAACTCTATCATTTTATTTTTACATCTGAGGAAAAATAATATGACGTGCTGCTTTAGGTAAAAACACAAAAGTCATAAGAATTTCTGTATGCAAAATGGAAGAAAATGGTATTTCAAGACAATGTGATGCTGTGAAGATATTAGTCAAGAAATTCAACAGAGCTGGGAGGTGTTCAAAGTTGACCAACTGTAAAGTAACTAAAAATGATATTTTTTATAAGATTGCTGGTAAGATGATTTAAAGTCAAAACAACTGGTCCTATACTGGCACCTACCTATCAGCAGTGGGTTAAAAAATCAGTAATCCCTTCCTCAGACAACATAATTTCAGTCAATTCCAGAGCTTCCTATAGAGAAAAGGCATGCCAGTCTACATTTTGAATGTTTAAGGAGTAAATGCCTTCATTTTCCTAATTTTAGTATCCTGTGGCAGCATGAAAAAGTGTGAAGTGAATAAATAAATCTCTAAGTAATTAAATATTCTATTGAAACTAGAACAGAGATGACAGCAGCTTCAACGAACTTCAAGCTTTCTTCTATTATTATAACACTGTGATTCTGAAGGAATAAATAGAATAAGTAATGTAGCCCACATAAAGGATGATTACAGTATATGAGAAAAAGAATTTTTTAAACTGACCACATAACAGCAGCATCTAACTTAGATTGGCCAACATAGGACATCATAAAATTCTTCTATTGCTGGGGCAGACCACAACACTCCTAAAGAGAAGCTATGACACGGATTGAATAAACACCAACATTTCTGTAAGACTCCAAGTCACAACACCATTACAGTCCTTACAGAAATTGTTTGGCTTAACAGGCAGGCGTTCATATGTCACAGTTATGTTGTCTACTTGACATTTCACACTGTTTTACATGGCTACCACCTCATAACCCAGTACATTTTTCAATACTTACCAGACCATCGAAGATGTCCCTCTGATGCACGTGAATAGTGATTAATGTCTCATATTTAATTCGTTCAACTGAGTTAAGGTCTTTTGTTGTCATATCTATCAATGTGTTTAGAAGATCGAGGAAAAACTGGTTTGTCTTTCGCATAATTTTTTTATCATACCTGGCGTTAGTCAAAGCTTCTTCTGAGTCTCTTGTCCAAATCATTTGGATCCCCAACAACCCAACCTTAGGAAATATAAAATGGTATGCTTCATCTTTTCACTTTCCTCTTAACTGTACATTCACAGACATAGATAATCTAAAGAAATTGTTCTATTTGTATAAAATTATTTTTCTATGCTTTCCTATAGAAGTCACAGAATTCACGCATTTAAGTGCCCCAACTCCATTTATAAACATCTACACAAGCCTGCAGTTCAGCCTCAGAGACACAGCCTATCAAGCAACAGTAATACAACTGTTCAATATAATTTACATCATAACATATAACAACCAATATGTTATCAGAATAATTAATGTTTCAATTTAAAATATTTCTTTAGTAATTCATTAACTTTTAGTTTCTTCTCCAATCACATTCCTGGTCACAAGGGAAGAAGCTTTTCCAGAATATATGAACATACAACCTTACCACTTTTCCCTTAGTAGTCAGGTATTAAGTGTGAAAAGAAGTAGCATTAGCTCTATTGCATTAATTCACTGTACTCAGCTTTTTTTTTTTTTTTTTTTTTTTATCAAGAGCTTCAGAGTAAGTTTTAATCTTTTGTTTTCTAAATATCTAAATTGGAATTCAAAAGATTGCAGTGATTAAGATTAATTTAAAATGTCAATTTTGCATCCAGCTGCAATCTTAATTTCAAAGAGAAAAAAATCCCACCAATGTACAAATCTATATATGAGCAATTTTTCATTGATTTAACAATGATTTTACCTGGGCTGGGTAGGTAGAAAGAAATTCAATCAGTTGGAAACTAGTTTCCTGGATATGCATAGCTGCCTGGCGAATAACATGGTGCAGTGACAGCTGGGACTCCTTCAACAGAGAATTGAGCCAAACTTCCACATTACCTTCAGCCATTACAGGTCTTTTCAGCTCAATAGTCTCACCCTCTCGCGAACTAATTGACAATATACGATCATATATCTAATAAAAGCAAGAAAAGAACAATTTGTGATTAATAGATTGATTATTACTTCTATTACAACTGGTTTTCATGCTAGTGTTTCATTAAATTTATTTAGATACGTACAAAATTATACCAATCTATTAAGCAAAATGTGAACACAATAAAACCATTGCTGTAAGTATGAATAAAAGCTTTAAACAAAACATCGCCATCTGAAGGAGACAAACCTCAGTACACCGCTAACACTAAAATTTCACTACAATTTCAATGAAGGCACTTATTTTCCAGTAACAAGTGAAGAAAACCTTTCCCCATTAGTAGTTCACATCCTAACAAAAGTTGCAGACTTAAAATAAAAAATAATGAAACATGGAAGTTAAGGAACATGGACAACCCAAAGAATTTCATGCATGGGGAGGTAGCAAATGTCTAAGGAAATACATACATACACAGATAAAAGAAAATCTGTGTTGCAATCTATTATTTTCATAAACAGTGTAAGAAAATTGTTCCTCAAAGAACATTTTTACAGGTAATCTAACCATACAAATATGCTCATAAAACATCCTCTTGGGTGAGCTTCTGATTCTAGCCTATATTAAGCCATGGAAGACAATTCAGTATCTAGATGTTTTTTTTTTTACTGAAACCTAAGCACTGGTGCAAAATTTTAGTTTGTTTTGCTATACTATATAAAGTTTTTCTCTTAAACAAATGATGATATGTAACCAAATCTTGCATGAGGAAACCCTACGTAGCATCAAAAATAAGTGATGAGCTTGGTAAAACTGTCAAATGCACTACATACCCAAGCAGATTGCTATTTAACAGGTATCATGCATTAACAATCTGAAAGAATGCAACTTCAAGGTGTGAGGAGTACATACCCTTTCATGGAACTTGACAGTTTTAATGTTGTCAAAGACATTCAGCAGATGTGCTTGTATAGTGTGAGAATCTGATGCCTGGCCAAGAATTTCTAATAGGGCAGGATCTGATACAAAGAAGAATCGTGGAAATAGGAGGCGCTTCTTCTCCAGGTACCTGCATTTAAAAATATTTGTTAGGAGGAGAAGGAGTAGACAGAAAATGAATTAGGTTACTTTATACATCCTTTCTTTTTTAAATGTGGTGTTTCTCACTATGCATTATTGCTTTTTTTTTTTATTTATTCTTGGTAGCAATAACAATTCTTATCCCTCATACCTTCATTTTAAACACCTGCTTTAAGACTACTCTTCTAGTACCAGAAATAATTTCATTGAAAATTTTGCTGTTTTCTATAATGTAAACACTACTAAAATGAAAAGAAATTATTATGAAGCTAGTGTTTTCAATTTAGGTCAGTTACTTGCTGCCTAGTTGTCTTATTCTGAATTTCTCCCAGACCTGTGAAGCATCTGGAAGGACATACAAATCTAGACTGCCTGCTGGATTGAAACCAGACAGAAACAGCTTTGATGTCATCAAAGACAGTGACAGCTTAGTCACTAATCAAATACTTAGCAATGAGGTACTGGCAGTACCTTTGGAAGACTTGCATCAGCCTGCTACCTTGTTTACTCAGTTCAACTGAATTCATAGTGAAACAAAAACAGGATCTGTATGAAGTCCATGGGACAATACTTGCTCTTTAGCTAATTACACAATTTACAACCATTTCCTTGAGACTGGTATTGTAATAATCTTACCCTGTGAGTGATTTCTGACAGATTTCAAGCTGTTCTAGTAAATGTGGTAGTAACTGTCCCATGATTTCATCCCCAATGCAGCACTGAACAACATTAGGTGTTTCATGAGCTCGAGTCATGATCCTTACCCAGGATTTATCAATGTTAGAGAAACGCTTTGCTTCCTGTTTTAATATAGAGAGATGAAGCAATCAAGGAAGGAAAAAAAAAAAAAAAAAAGAAAAGGAAAAATGAACCTTCTGGAAGAATTGGCACCAGTAATCCTCTCACAAGTAATCACTAGAGTCCAGTCCCAAAGACTTTTCAGCTTAGAAAAACAAATCTGCTTGCATAATAGAACTTATTTTATACTTCACTGACAAACTTGCTATCCACTTTTTCTTTCATTCTTAGAGAAAAACACAGAAAATGTCTTATTCTTGAGAATGCATGCTCCAAATTTGAAGACTTTTTCTAAAAACTACATTAATTTTAATTCAAAAAGCAATATAGAAAAGTTTAAGATTCCTAGCAAAACTGCAAGTAGTACTGGGCTAGTGACAAATATTACTAGATTAACCTAAGAATACTAATACTAGGCACAACACTTACACAAGTACTGGTTAATAATTTAACAGTCTAGAAATAAAAAGATCAACCTGAGGACTTTTTTATTATTCTTTCTAATACAATATTGTGGTAGGAATTGGTTATCTAATGTCTTACTAAGTCTAATTTTGCTAACCATTAAGACAATGAAGCATAAGTTACTGCATCCATTATGACATCATAGTTACATTTTATTCTTAAGATATAGAAGCTCAAACTGAAAAAAGGCAGATCTGAAAACCTTTGGAAGCTGCTTTGCTATGTCACCGCCAACAAAAACAGCTTCTAAATAAATCCACAAGTTCTGCACAGTTATCCAGTTCTCAATGATATCTGTCGTGTTGGAAAGATAGTGCACCCATTTTTGAATCTGTGTCTTGAAGGGCGTGTTGTATCTAAAATAAATAAAACCAACTTTTTTTTAATTTAAGAAGGAAACAAGTCTCTTGAAAGCCAGCACAGTCCTCAAACATGAGAAGGAGGAATATTCTTGCCATTTTTATTTTTGTCAGGATCTGTGTTCCTTGTTTTATCAAGGGGCTTTGACATTCCGCACGAGATAATTTGTAGTTCATTTTAATAGGGATTTTCAGTACCTTCAGAAAAAATCTTTGTAAAAGAGGTAGTGGCCTACCATTGGGGCAGAATAGCAGTGCCTGTAATCCCAGCAGGACCCCTGCCACAACAGGGCAGTGCTCCCTTTTATGTTTGTCACCACTCTTGCATCCATGGAAACTGTTCAAGTAATTAGTCAGGAAATCTGAACACATTATTTCAAAATATTTTAATACAGGAATATTGACAATGAGAAGTAGCCCATGAACAGCTCAAGGACAAGAAAGCTTTTAGTTTTTAGTTTTTATCTAGATGTTTACTTTCCTTGCCCTTTGTGAAATAAAGCCACTTGCTTGTATTTATAACTCACACATACACACAGACTCTGCTTTTCTTGTTACCTGTTACTCATGAGAGAGCCAAGAATCATCAAGCTGTCCTCCATGGTAGCAATTGTTTCTGATATGCTGTCTCCTTTTAAAAGAAGTTCCCCACGGGTTTTAAAGTTTGCAAAGATAAATGTTTTGTTGTCCCATTCAGCTATCACTTGTTTTAACTTCTGTTCAATGTCTCTTTCCTTCACAGCACTTATGCAGATATCCTTTTAAATAAACAGAATGTCAAAACAAGTTATAAACCATACAGGTCTTTGGTATCCAAATCTAACTGTAATTTCCTTTAAACCTAGTTAGGCTGAAGAGCAACTATTTATTAAGTGGAGGTCCCTTCCAACCTAAGCCATTCTATGATTCTAAGTGGAAAGATCTAAAGACATGAGAACACCACAGCTAATAATCCATGTATCAATTCACAATATGATAAAGTTAGTGTGGCTACTAGAATGATACAATGATTATTTTTCATACCTTTAATATTGTAAAACACCCTCATAAATGAATTAATTGTGAGCCACATTACATGTTTTATACAGGGTTTACACTACAATACGTGTCATTATTTTACACAGAAAACTTTACTGATAGCTTATTTCTATGCTCTTTCTTTGCAGTGTTTTCCCTCTTAATACTGCTACTCAGATATTTATTTGAGCACATTGTTTAGTTTCATGCATCCATTTCTCTTCCTTCTAAATACCTCTATTTCCTCCTTATATCTGAGTAGAGGAGCCTCCATAATATTCTTCAATCTCAGTGTTTCACCTTCTACAACAAAGTTGTGTTCAGTGAGTTCTGTTATCTGCTCCCAGTGCCGAGGCATCATTGCCTTACTTGACATACATTCCAGCAACGGGCAACATTCACAGAAGTCTTCAATAGTCTTCTTTAGGTCAAAAAAGGCTGGCCACTCCTTTACACCACGAGGAAGCTTACGGCATCTACATAAAAATAATCCAAGCTTTTTCACATACATTCAGATATCCCACTTCCCATTTAACCATCATAAATGGTTTTAACAGTAGATGACATATCCTCCAAATTCAGGTTCCCTGTATTTTGAGGATTTTGTGTGTAACTAAATCTGTTACCAAACTATTTCACTGACCAATAACTGAATACTTACAGGCTCGATCTAAGGAGTGTATCTTCATAATTCTATTGAAGGTCCAAGTGACCATCAAATACAATTGAGTCACTTTATATCTTGATTTCATTTTTTGGTGATATGATAAGGACTGCTCTATTCTCTTGCAAAAACTCTGTTCCTCTAGTTTTGTAGCAAAAATATTCTATCTATTTTAGACATCTCAGGTAAATCTCTATCTCTCATGATTAATAATGTTAAAAGAAACAAGGAAAATTTCCTTTATGAACAAAATAAACTTCATCTTTTCACAGAAACCGTTTCTCACCTGTTCTGAAATTCCATAAGTTCACTGCTAATTTTTCCAACATCCAATTCTGACCAAAGAATATCATAGTACCCACTGACTGTGTCAAGGACACTATTATATAGATTATAGAGTTTCTGTAACAGATTCAGTTGCTTCTTTATTTCAAGTAGCTGAGGATATTGTGTAACGGGCAAGCCAAAAAGATCTTCTCCTTCAGTGTAAGTAATGTATTTCCGAAAGAGATTATCAAATCGATTCTAAAGAGAGAGAGATTAATGAAATGTATTTAAGTAACGAAATATTCAAGATCTGACATTATGCTTAAAGGTGCATTGTGGAAAAAGGAGAACAACTAGAAGTCATCATTACAGGAACATAAATTAGTCACAGTATAAATAAATATTTGAACAGGAGAACCAGACAGTATTTTGTTTTAAGGGGAGAAGAACAAACAGAAATGGGCAAAAATGCAGATGTGAAAAAGACACAATAATAAACACAAGAACAGCTTATAGCCAAATACATTAAATTTGAGAATAGGCTCAGTTCCAGACGTCTGTATTTAGTTACTATTACTCAGGTCCTAAAAACATAGTTTAAATCAGCATTCCTTGAAAATGTATGGAAAAATGTTACCTTAGCTTTCATTACATTAAAACAATTTTGACTGATCAGTAACCCTATGTACCAATGAAACTATCAACTATCAACTATCCCGATTCATTCTCAGAGACTTCA
>JAOWBP010002052.1:21629683-21645191 GCA_028571105.1 Tragopan temminckii | reverse complement strand
AAACAAGGAGTGTCATGCCACAGAATATTCTTGGGGGAAAAAATAAATGAGGGAGCTACAAAGGGCTTTCCTGACCTCTCTTATTCCCCAAACATGAATATGCTGCTCACAGGTTTATGCTGTTGTAAACATTTGTAAAGAGTCACCAAGAAGTAGCAGTGTCTTATCTTAAATTGTCTGGGTTTTGATCACTTTATTTTTTTGTTAATGGTTTTCCAGCATTGCCTCAGAGAAAAATTCACATGTGCACACGCATACACTTATTTTTCAGTGAATCACTGTAATAATAAAAAGATTTTAAAAAATAGTTGTTGGTATCTGTAATTAAAGGACAACACCCAACCAAGGCAAAATGTAATGGTGCCACTCCTCCTTTCTTGTTCAGTCATATGATCTAAATGGGAGAGATTCCCCACTTTGAATCACATGCCCATACATCTGTCCCCTCCCTTCTGTTCACATAATCTTCCTCTTTCCCTTCTCCTAAGAAGTTTCTTCTTTACCTTGCAACTACATCGCCTAAACAATCTTGACTTGGAGATTTTTACAAATTTGATTTATTGTTAATTAACACAAACTTTCACAACCCTTGCACTTCAGTAATTTCAAAGGCCAGACCATCAACAGTACTTCATTTTCAGGACATCCCCGTGATGTATAAAGATACAGTAGATAATCTGTGATATCTTCAGAAGAGATGTGCTGTTACTGAAAACTGTGTTAGAAGCTATTGAGCCACAAACTAGAAGTCACTCTCAAAACATTGCAAAAATGTGATCAGGTGCGTCTCTCAGGCCAACACAGACATACTGAGAACTTCAGCAAACAGGATGGCTTCCATATATTCAAAGACAGATCTCTAAAATATAAAATAGATACTTCACACCCTGGAAAAGCTGACTCTCCTCAACTCCTTGGAAGTACAGTTGGCTTTCCCTGAGATGGGTTTCATTCATAGCTGTTCCCAAAGATGTGCCAAATTTAAGCAGAACTGGTTCCAGCACAGACCATCACCGAGAGAAGTCTGTTCCAGATTACTCTGCTTTTGGTTATTGTGGAGACAGAACTACCCTTCTTTCTCACAGCAAGGAATGCACAGAGTTACATATCTGAACTCTTTTCCTGCAACAGTGTTAATGTCAGTGGGTCACCATCAGTGCTGGAGAAACTGAGGGACTATTGATTTACCACTGAATCCTTATTCAGCAAGCTGGATGTAATACTGATGACTGATACATATAAAGGCACAGCAGGAACTGCGACCTCTACTGTGTCCTCATTGAGTTGTTTTTCAGTTACACCTACCACAGAATGTCTTCACTTTGTTCCACATCTGTTCTGCAAAGACAAGCAGTCACTCTAGATGGTGACAGTAATAAAGGTCTAAAGTCCTGATGGTATAGACTAGCAGAACTGTACTGTTGGGACCATTCCCCATCAGCACATTTGTACAGAAAGGCTATTGATTGGATGAAGAAAAGTAAGCCAGTGAAACAAAATAATTCCATCTGATGAGCTCCACAGCAACAAGGACCTGTAAATTAGGTATTAGCTGTATGTCAGCATTTCTGAAAGAAATTCTGGTAGCAACCAGAGAACATTCGGGACATGTCAAAGACTGGCAATAAAACAACACCAGGACAGTTGAATGGGTGGGCCAGAAAGTTTAAAGCATGCACATTGATAGCTATGTCCTTTCTTGTACATCCAGGGTAAAGAAGTGAGGCTCTAAAGACCCACGCAGAAGTGCACTAATAAGCTCCAGTAATTCATCAGTCCTTATTTCATGAGCAAGGACAGGTATTCCTGGGTGACCAAACTTGATTCGCTTTAAGCCCCAGTTAATAAAAACATCAGCGATTTTTTTTCTTTGCACACCTACTCAGAAGAAACACAACATGTTGCAGTAAACCCTATGTAGCTTTACCCGTATCAGTTGCCTCCACATCTTGATAGTAGAACATCAGATGGCGCAGACCTCCTGGGTCCAAGAATTTGTCAATGCGCTCTATCTGTTTGAGATGATGTGAAAGTATTTATGCCTGGCATATCCACTACAAAAATTTTACGTGATCAAATTTTTAACAAAAAATGCTTATAAATACATATCATATTAACAATGTCTAGTACTAACATTACATCAGGATCAGTTACTACCTTCTAAAAAAAAAAAAAGAGCAAGTTTTTTCCTTTAGTAGCACGCACTACTTAATTGAATCACTTGATTTTTTTTCCTTGCTGAACACAGTTCAACATAGTCAGGCCATGTTCCTATTTACTGAAACCACTTACGCACATGCTGCACACCACCTCTCAAACAGAGGGCATTTCTTCATTTGCTGAAGTGCAGCAGCACCTCACTGAAGTCCTTCCCCCATTTTATTCTTGCCATTATTCAGCTAACTAGTTGAAAACAGAAAGCATACATTCCATAACATAGCAACAGAGAAAGCCCGTGTTTATTTGTACTTTAAGCATCATGCCAATTTTGCAGTTCTCCATCAACTTCAGGCTGTCATCAGTCTTCCTTGAACTATGCATTGGTAGTGAAGTCCAGGAATCTCATATATAGGCTACGCAGAACTTGGAAGAAAGTTAATTGCTGTACGTTCAGGAAATTTTGGCTGAGAGCCCTCCAGGAAGGTCAGAACAACTAATAAAATTGTTAAATAAAGTGTAATAACTTTACTCAAGAATATTTTCCAAGTATAACAACTGAAAATATTTTCTTAATATGACAATTATTCTCAGGCAATATAATTTTTCAGGAAATCCACCCAGAGATAAAATGCCAAACGTTCTGTGCTTTAATTTATGACAGTGTTCAGCACAGCTCATTTTCCTGTCTCATACAGAATCACAGAATTGTTGGAAAGGACCTTATTAGGTTAACCTCATTTTTTGCCAATAATAGCTCTGCTAATCCAAAGCCTTGCCCAAGCTGAGTCTCGAAGGTCTCCATGGACAGAAACTCCTGTTACTCCTGTGGGTAACCTATTACCATGCCACTTTACATTCCTGGTGAAGAAGGATCTCTAAGTTGCACAATCTGCAATTTGTGGCTATTGCCCCTAGTTACGTGTTCTGCCACTGCTGAGAACAGTTCAGCTCTGTCTGTAACTACTCTTCAAACAATTGCAGGCAACTACTTGACAGCCCTTCAATCACTTGTTCTTGCTCTTTTCATACTTCACATGCTTTACGTCCCTGACCATCTTTGTAGTCTTCCACTGGATCTTTCAAGGTATTCATACTGAAATGAGAATATCTACATTCTAAAACTTAAGTTTAAAAACCAAGTGATTTATTTTCAAATCACAAAATACATCTCCAATGTATATAATACTTATCTAGTAACAACACAAACATTTATGTATTTGGTGGGACCGCTAGCCAGTCTATTTTGTCAAGTAGTTTTCAGCTGATTTAACTTCCTAAACTAGTCCACAATACAGTCTCACAAATGCTGATAGCAGTCTAGTGAAAACAACATTAATATGCAGTCTAGCACAGACAGCACTCTCCTGCATCTGTGAAACCACAGTCTGGCAACTATCTCACTAAGTATTTGATGGTAGCATCAATTTTAAAGCACCCTCTGAGCTTCATTTAGCAAATTAATCAGATTACCTGGTTACCATCAAGAATAGCTTCTTCTATTTCTGCTTTGTCGAGATTCACACAAGTGGCAACAATATCCAGTAAGTAATCATGCCTGTCATCCAGCCGAGCACGTTTAGCCTCCCTTTCCTCCTTCAGCTTTTGCTGTTATAAAACACAAAGTGTTTTGAGTTACTCAAAAATCACAATTTTGAAGACAAGCATAAGGAAAATCTTGGAATTTATTTAAAAAAAATGAACAGTACTGCAGTCTTCTCTACTTGTGGTTTAAAATTTTAGGCACTTAAATTTTTAGAAGCAGCCTGTTGCAATTTTGCATATGATTTCCTGTGTTCTATTATCATATTTATCATAAAATTTTTATCACTGGCCTTTTATACAGTATTACTTATTTGCTGAAAGTCTCTCTGGGGGGAAAAAAAGATATTTTATAGGTACAGCTCCATTACCCTGCTAGTCATCTTCAATACACTTCAGCTATTAGTTTTGGCTTTTCAGTCTATTCACATAGCACCACCAAATCAACACGGGATTGTGACCCGTATTTGTTACTTGTGGAAGATATCATAAGTGTTTACCAACAAAAATAAATGCTGCTGGAGGAAGCTAAGATTTCATGCATTATCTCTTAATATAATGAGAAGTAGAACAAGCAACAAGCCTCAAGGTACTCAAGTGTTTATAAATGTGCTTAACTATTGCTATTATACCATACTTCAAGCAGTATGCCTACTCTTCTAATTAAATTGAATTCCCATATGTAAGACACCTCATTATATTGCAGACAAAATAGCCTTCTGGAGTAGTTACTGCTACTATTGTGCTTGTGGATTACAAGATTTAATATAATTTCATTTTCAAAAGAAATTTAGAATTATGTTCCATTGGTATTACGTTCAATCTTTATTTCCTTGGTGACTGTCAAAAATCTAGTAACAGTAAGAAGTATGCACAAATGATTTATCTACAAGCTTCTGCAGAGTTAATAGGACCTGCATAACACACTTTACACCATTATGTAAATTTCTTTGCTACTTCCTGAAGGAATTTCCAGATATTTGGTAAACTCATAATTGCTAGGATATCTGCATAAATGCTGAATGTACTGATACTGTTTTTCCAGGTTAATGACAAATATACAAATAGCATTTCTCACACAGATATGCCTGAAGAATGCGTAGAACATTAATTTGTATACATATTTTATGCTTTTTTAGCTGTGTTTTAGATGTAGGCCCTGCCTATATCTCTGAGAAGGGATGAAATTTTTCTACTAATTAGATACAAAAAGCAACCATGTTTTGGCCAAATCTGCTCACAAAAGAGCTTTGCTATTTCAACAGCTTCAGTACAACTGGCTGTGCATCTTGAGCATGGAAAAATATAAGCATTAAGCCAATTAGATAGTTCCTCTTTAATTTACAAAAACTTATTTTAATTTTGCTCAAAAGACAGTCAGATTAATTTTTCTACTCTGCAATGTTTTCAGTACAGAGTTCCAGATACATTGCAGCAAACAGAATTCATCATACACAGGTTATCAGTTCCCCCATATACTCTACCCATACGCATAACCTTTCATATGCTCACAGCCTCCGCTCCTCCTCCAAGGTGCTGTTTATGTAGGCTGAAATCATGAGTATCTTCTCAAACTAGAAAATCATGTCTTGATGTTAATTTCAGTTCTTTCAATGTTTTCTAATTCAATCCTATAATTGCAGTCTCCCAAGTCCTACAGTATTTCTTTTAACTGTTGTGTATAGGAGTTCCCATAGAATTAAGCAATATTTGATGTAGGAATTTGTTAATATATCATAAATCTCTAAAAGACCAATTAACCTTCCCTAGAGAACACAGGCAATTACAAACAAGATAGTAAAGCCACAGTTCTCAACAGACTAAGACAAACTTGCGTTTATCATGTGTCACTTTTGTAAGGCATTTGCATTGTTCTGGTGGATATCTCTCTAATTAATGTTAGTTACATGCATTGTTTTCCCTGATAAATTTTTTTCCCTGATAATTTTCTACAATACGATTCAAGAACACACAGTCTGTCATGCTTCCACATCTTGATGCTTAACATCAAATTCCCTCGGTTGCAGAGCCCGCCCTTGCTTTGTTGTCAAGTGCAGCAAGAAACTGCTTATTGTATTATATTGTACTAAAACATTGGTGATTTTGTACCACTACCAGAGCACCGAAACAATCAGGACAAGATTTAGGTATCAATACTACACATGCAAGGGTGTTCTGAAATTAATGCCTACTGTTTTATGATGTTGGCCCACAGTGTCAGAGGCAGATATTGGTGGTAAGGCAGAAGAGACTGAACCTTCCCACCAATATTCCAGTACATTTTGTTATCATGATAAACGGCAGTAGAGGGGCAGTCTGACAGAATGGCATGTGACATGGAAGTGCAGATGGAGCAAAGGCATGTCACTGAATTCCTCCATGCAAAAAAAGTAGCACCAATGAACATTTATGGAGACCAAACAATGGATGCAAGAGCACTGAGGTTGTGGATGGTGCATTTCAGCAGTGGCAACAGCAACAGTGGATCACTTCCCCTGGTGCAGATTTTTATGAGTGTGGCATGCAGGTTCCCATTCATGGTTGATGAAAAAGCATAGCTAATTGTTGTAACTATGTTGAAAAATAGTGTTTTGTAGCTAAGAATTTGTTCTATCAAACAGTGTTTCAAACAGTGTTATTGTGCTCTCTGTATCTGTTGTAGCTTCCAAGGAAATAAATAGCAAGCATTACTTTCAGAGCAATCAATGTATAAATACCTGAGCACAAACTTGCATTTCCAAACAAACTGTGCAACTAAGCCTTGGTTGATATCCTACCAATTAACTTATCAGACTGGCTGATCCATTTACAAGACTAGACAAACAAGAGAACACCTACTTTTGACATACACCTATCCCAAATGCTATATTTTTCTTTAAAAAACAAAGTGTAATTAGAGTGTTTTATGAAATAAATACCGTCCACTTATACTACTTTAAAACAGACATTAAAACAGACCCTCCACCTCAATTCAAGCATTTACTCAAGCTGCATAGTTACTAGTCTGGACCTAATCCACAGTTCTGTTTTCCTTACCTTTATAACTCTGCCAATGCTCTGCTTCCAAAGTTGCTTTCTTCCAGCTCTAAACATTGTACTATTTGATATAAACATATATTTTCAACATAAACCTTAAACTATTATACAAGATTCTTCATTCATCATTTTGCACTCTCCCCCCAGCCTTTTGTTCATATTTGTTTCATTCCTGTTCTGTAGGAACACAAAAAACACCTAGAAAATACAGCAAAGACCTAAAAAGTTAACAATTACTAAGATTAGCACTGCATCTTTTTTTCCCCCTCAATTCAGTTCTAACATGCATTTAAGTTACTTGAAGACTGAACTGAGAAACTAAAGAATATACTGCCTGCGGATCTGCAGTTGAAAACCACTGCTACCAACCTCAGCGTTGTTAAGGTGATATTGTTTATATATAAACACCACTCAATACAATTCATCATGCTCAAGGGCAACATAACCATTTGCAAAAGTCAATATCTGATTTGTGTTTAGCCTTCTTAAGTAATCCTCATGTCAACAGACATCTCTGTTTCCTTGTCACAGGCGATTGTTTAAACATATAGCAACAGCAGTCAAGCAGCTTTCAAATAGCTATTACCTACAGACTACTAAACTACCAAGTTTTTATTCATAGTTTTAAACAAGCACACAGTCTCAGTCATTTTTCAGTTGTATAGTGGGTGTTCAATGAAAATATTTTTCTTCAGCAATGAATATTGTTTTTTTTCTTCTCACAATCACTTTAATTTTTTCTACATCAGTGACAGAATCCAAATCTGATGTCATGAAAATTCCAAGAAAAACAAGATAATCATCCAATATCAAGAACAAGAAGGCCTTTTTTTTTTTTTTTTTCCCTAACAGCTATTTCAGGCTTTAAATGCTCCTAAATATTTTTGCCCCTACTGATATCAATGTGAATCACATTTACAATCATTCAACAGCCTCCTTATTGATAACATTTTCATGAATAAAAGCCATTTTCCTTCCATAACCTGATTTTCTGTGCAATTTTCCTCATCTACTACAGTCAAATCAGATTTATATATTGATAGATACATAGATATATTTGAAAGAGAAAGATCTAAAAGAATTGCACTTTGTGTAAAATTAAACATTCATTCTCTAAACACTTTATGGTCTCTCTTTACATTAAAGATGTTATTACATATTACACAATGAGTTGATTCCTGGATATATTTGAGAACACTGAAGAATTATTTTATTTTGCGTGTGATTTCTAATGTAAAAAACTCAGCCCAACAGTCTGAACTTGTACCGAGAAGTTATCCCAAGAAAAACATCTCTCAAAGAAGAACCTAAGAAAGTGGAGCTTTTTCATAAAATGATGTAAGATCATAGCTAACTTAAAGAAAAAAAAAACAAAAAAAAAAAAAGAAAGAAAAAAAAAAAAACACATTAGGATATCTGTAAGGCACCTACACAAACAAAATACAATTAGTGGGGGTAGCTGAGATAAGTATGCAGTTGAGTTTTGAATAGATTCAAGGATGGAGATTTTACAATCGCTCTAGTGGAATCTGACCATCCAACATAAAGACCATTCTCATATATCTGACTGGAATCTCCTCTATTCCAACTTACATCTTGTTGACTTGTATTACCTTGCATCTTCATTAAAAGTCCAGCTGTGTCTGTACTCTGCTTTTAAAGGTAGACTAGAATACAATCTCCCTTAATCCTTTCTTCCTAGTGCAGAACAAAGCCAGTTCTCTCAACATCTTCTCATATATCATATACTCCAATATCCTGGCCATGACACACTGCCAAACTTGCTCTATCAACCTGTTGGCTGTTTCACCTCAGCCTGTGGCACCTTTGCTGCTCACAGCGTGCTCTGTCCCATAATTAAATTAACTTTTAAAGGCCCTAAACAATATGAGCCTCATTGACATCCCTGAGAGTCCACTAGCAACTGGCCATCAACTTGGCTTGGTACCACCTGGAGACTGCATGCCAGCCAATTCTCCACCTAAATTATCAGACAATTAGCGCTTATATCACCAGTTTGACTTTAAGGATGCTAAGGGATACCACATCAGGCACCTTGCTAGAGCTAAGACAAAGAACAGCTATTGCCTTTTCTTTGTCCACACAGCCAGTAATCTTGTCACAGAAAATAATGAGGTTGGTCGCACAGGATATGATGCTTGGAAATCTTTTTTGGTGGTTAGCAATCATCATTTCGGTTCTCCATGTGCCATTATGTGTCTTTCAGAACATTAAGTTCTCATATTAGCTGATAAATTATGAAAGTTCATTTCACTGTGCCAAGATTTTTTTGATGGTGTTACAATGCTGAGCTCCGTCAGCAACTTTTCTTTCATTAGGGGTAATTAGCTGCCATCTCGTGGTTGAAAGCCTTAAGTGCACACTACATTTATGCTGTTTTTTCAAAGACCACAAAACAGAGCCACGGTAATATTTGAAAACTGAAATACAAAGTTGTCTTTTATGGAGATGATCACTTATAAATCACAGATGATTACCTGCACTGAATAAAAGTAGAGGAACCTAAAGAAAAGCATAGTATTCTCTGCTGTACTATTTTAATATAACTGCAATGAAAGCAATCAAAGCTCACGGTAGACTTTCTTAATGCACTTGAGCTTCTTTAAAAGTCGAACAAATGGAGGTTTCAATACCTTTAATTGAGACAAGGATATTTAAGCTGCTTTTTTAGGCTGCTTTGAAACTAACGCTTCAACATATTCAATTGATCATTGCTGAAAAATACAATTTCTACTGAGTAAGAATATCTCTTCAACTTATTGGTCTGATGAGATAAAAGATATGGCTAAGGTAAATAACGTCATCTTGCTGCTGAACAGAAGTATTTAACTATCATGTAGGAAGTCCAAGTGTAATTCCCTGTTTTGCTTGACGCAAAACAGTAGCTCTCCAGGCTGAGCTTGCCTGTTTCCTGCACTGCTAAGAAAATAAAACTCAATTCAAAATGCAGCAAAAAATACTGAGTATATAAATAGACATATCAATACCCAAAATAAATTAATTAATGTCCTGTTTACAGGAATAGATAGGATGTTTGGGTCTTACCAAATAATTACTAATTCAAACTATCAGATTGGCAGTCATTACAATGGAGATATTTCATAGAATAACAGCATTCTGAGGGACAGATGGATTTCAGTTCAAGTAGCCATGCAAAGTAATACATTTTCCATTTTGAGAAGCTACAGAATCTCTCACCCTCTCTGCCATTTCCCACTATCAGTTATTTGGACATTGTGCCCATCATGTTCTTCAAGCCCCCCTAACATTGCTCAAATGTCCTTGCTACCTCAAACAGCACTGTCTAGTGAGAAGGATAAAATAAATCCTCAACACGTAATTTAAGACAGAGAGAAACAAGGTCCAAATTCATCAGAAGCTGGAGACACAGCTGAAATTGAGTGGCTGTGAAAGAAGCAAGTTTAGGAATCTCTGACCCTTGAAAAAGAGGTCCAGAGGGGAGTTTTTAAAACCAGCCTGAGGAAAAGCTAGTAGCCATTTAAAAGCACGTGGTTTCAATCAATATACTCACTTGGATAAAATGCCAGAAGCCCTGCATCCTCAAAGCATGTGACAGAGCAGAGGCAAACACTGGTATTTTCCACCAAAATCACCATAGGGCTAGAAAAAGCTTCAAACTCATGCTCAGGCAGCCAAGAAAGCCAGTGGCATCCTGGCTTGTATAAGAAATAGTGTTGTCAGCAGGGAGGTGATCATCTTGTACTCAGCTCTGGTGAGGCCACTTCTCAAGTACTGTGTTCAGTTTTGAACCCCCCAAGCATGTCCAAAGAAGGGTAACAAAGCTGGTGAGGAATCAAAAGCACAAGTAATACAGGAAGCAGCTCAGGGAACTAGAATTGTTCAGCATGGAGAAGGCTCAGGGATGACCTTATAGCTCTCTACAAATGCCTGAGAAGAGGTTGTGGTGAGGAGGAGGTCGGCTGCTTCTCCCAGGTAGCTACCAATACAGTGAGAGAGAATGATCTCAAGTTGCACCAAGGGAAGTTCAGGATGCATATTAGGAAAAATTTCTTATCTGAAAGAGTGGTGAGGTGTTGTCGTAGGCTGCCCAGGGAGGTGGTTCAGTCACTGTCCCTGGAGGTGTTCAAGAAAAGTTCAGATGTTGTACTAAGAGGCATGGTTTAGTGGGAAATATTGGTGGCGGGTAGACAGTTGGGCTAAATGGTCTTGGAGATCTTTTCCAACCTTAATGATTCCCTGATATCAAGACATGGCACTGTATTTTCATAATTCTCAGCAAATGAACACTCAATCTGTTTATGATTTTTGTCATGAAAGCAAATTACATTTCACACAACTCCCAGAATAAATACCAGTTTGCTGATCCCATGAAGGAAGTGCTGCCCTCCCTTAACACTTAGCACTGTAATGCTCATTCAGATGCTCAGCAGCACAACACATCTTGAAGAACTGGACAAGAACTGTCCACTTTTAAAATAAATTTTGCCTTTTCTTGCAGATTATCTTCTTATCTGGCTCAGGGATCAAGTTCAGTATGTCATCACACAGGGTTAGGACAAGGAAAGAGCAAGATGAAGCCCAGTCATTCAGGTTGCAAGAAAGCATGAAAAAGCCTCAGTTTCAACCCAACACTTCATCTTGAAGTTTTGCAGTCTATGGGAACTGTTGAGTCACAGCCTGTTGATTGACCACCTGGGGAAAGGACCGGGTCAGCCTGGCCATACAAATCCACATATTTACAGAGAAATTTTAGTCAAAACATTAGTTGACTTGAAGACAGTCAAAATCCTGTGAGACCTAAATTATTATACAGCTTAATATTTGAACTCCTTCTCAGTTGCCCATGCATTGTTTCAGAGTTCTATCAAACTGCAGTCCCCTGTTCAAGGGGGGAAAATACTGACTTTTACAGTTCTAATATGCTCTATGGTAGATATTCTACCAAGAACAAGGGTCCTCCCATTGGCATCAGTTCACACTGAACAAATTAATAATTCCTCCAAATCATTATGCATACATCAGAATAAAAATGTAGTCAACATTCCTGTTGACCTCTAAGAGTTTTCCTCGTTCATTTTAAAAGCCTAAATTACATCTAATTTTAGTACAAGCAGTTATGCCCACACTGATGGGTAACCAGCACTACCAGAACAGTAGATTCAAAGAGCAACACTGGAAGCATGTCAGCCACCAAATAAGTGGTTCTATAACAAGTCTGAGTTATGCTCTGACCTACCTTTCCACAACTGTGATCAGCTAATCCATTCAACCCATTTAGGATTCCAGTCAGATATTAATTTACATGTCAATGGGTCACATTGTTACCTGAGCAGTAAAACTCTCCAGAGGAGGAGGAAGAGCCACAATACTGAAACTATTAAAGGAGGAAAAAAACACTGAAACAACAAAGCAGCTAATTCTGATTTACAGTGCGGTATCTATACAGCTACAACAGGCTTCTACACCAAAATTCTGCAACATGGCAGTAATATCTGAGATCATGACACTCCTTCTTTGAAATGTTTCTAAGAAACTTGCCAGCAATCAAAACACATCATGTCATGAGTTCTGGAAAGGATGATACTGTGATGAAATTCCTGTCTTCATTGTTCTGCAAGGCATTTCCCTTTCACAGAAAGGGAAGATGCATCGATTCATTTGTATTTCAAAGTCAACAGAAGAGAGCTTTCAATAAATTCATCTCTAGTAATTAGCTAGCTGTAAAAAAGCTGCATATTCACATGAACATGCTTTTATTTGCAACTTAAGTCACCAGACTTTGGCCATTTTTGTTAGACACAGAACTGTCACAAATACTTAACTGAAGCTTGCTTATCTCTCTTGATGGAGCAAGGTGCAATCTGCCCACTTAGCTCACTACAAATGCACTTGCAGTGCTCACGATATATTATCTCTTATCAGATGACATGTTCTGCAGTACAGCCATCCATTCTTTTAGTATTTTTATATCAAGAATATAATTTCACTACTGCAAAACAGCAATGCCTCCAAACATCACGATAAATACTTCCAAATCATGAGGAACTTAAGAAAAGATAATTTCCAATTTGTTATAAACATTCTTCTTGTTCTCCATTCACAGACATAAACGTAACATTAATATGCAGGATTATGACCAGCTAACAAGTCTAAGCAGGAATGACAGTGCTGAAACTCAGACACTGAACTTGTGTGGTTGTTCGTTGGTTTCAGTACATTCAGCTCAATCTTTACGTCAAGCTCTCAAGGTATGCAGTTACTTTACAGTCCTTGAGGGATCCTGCTTGAGGAAGGGATGAAAGTTAGGCTTACTTTAACTACTGTGAAAAAAGTTCCAGAATAAGAAAAGCACTTGAACTCTGAATGAACCTTTCTGTACTCTATACAGCAGAAAGTACTACACTAGTTAGTCAATGATGACAAAATTTATGCTGAGAATTACTCTGTTAGAATGATGGTTACCAACAACTATAACTATCAGATTTCATAATTACACAAATTAACAAATTTGAGTTGTAGTTTTCCAAAACAAATTCCTAATATATATGCTCATTATCTTCCAATTAGAATACTAAGGAAATGGCATCAGTCAAAGCTGTATTGCAAAAATTCCTTTAGCTTGAAGTTACTTTGCATAATCTTTGAGTTATACTATCAACTTGCAAGTACTCAGTTCCTTTAAAAGCTTTTCCTTCAGGTCTTGTTTGCTATATGCCATGGTTCTCTACATTTATGCAGATTAGAACTGTGCTCCATCAAGCTCTCTATTCCACATGTATTTGTTCATGCTCGCTTCTACATCCCTCTACCTGACAGTAATGTATTGCTACACTACATAGCAGTGAAAATGTCTCCATTCCTAATCCAATCTAAGCATTCTTTCTTTCTGCAGTAATCTCCTTGAGATGTGCTGTTTATCACCATTTCTCTATAAAAACTGACCATCTCACTCTATGATATGCAGACAAGTCAGTAAGTACAGTACCAGAAACATAGTTAAGTATATCCTTATCTTTCCTAGACCTAAAATTTCAACTTCTTAACCAGTGAAACAGAAGCTATAGTTCTGTATTCCCGAAGACTGCTTTGTCTTTATGCCATGTGGGGTCAACAATTCAGTGCTAAGAGATGCACCTCTATATTTTCTAGAGAGCCATGAAACATTTCCTTTCCACCATTTGGAGAATTTCAGTATTTTAAACAAAGTATTTCACTATTTTTATTGTAAAGAGTTGCTAACTATCTGTGTAGCATGCAGTGTTAAGCCAAGTAGCATTTCTGTTCTGTCTGCTTCATGTTTGGAGTTAACATTCTCTCCAATGGACTTTCAACAGGGCATATCAACCTAAACAATCACATCTTAAGAAATATTGCTTCATCTGTACATCCAAGAGCTGAAGAACTGGTGTGGCTGTGTTTTGGATCATATCTCTACTCTACAACTATTTAAGCAGCTCACAATCTAAAAGAGTTAGCCACTCTATGTAGCTCTGAGTATGGGTTTCCAAGACTTAACACTGGATCATTTGTTATTGCTTCTCTCCCTATTAAGTCTAAGGTGGCATCAAGTCTGTAAAACATAAATGATTCCTACTGACACATTTCTGAAAGTAAAAATTTGTCTGATTTTTTGCTACTATGCAACTCACATAAGATAATACAAAAATTGATATATAACAGCTTGTGAGTAGCTTGTTATTAATAACAAAATGCCCATTTGAATAGTTTGTTTTCCATGGAACTACCAACAAAAAACCTTATCACTTAAAAGCACACATTTTTGCCTGGTTATCAGTGGCAACCAGACAGGACCACTTGATTCTGACCAGGCAACTCAGACTTAGTTGCCAGCACTAGAAGCTCAGACAAGTGCACACAGAAGTAAAATAATTTAATCAATGGAATTTTTATGTCCCTTTCATACGCAATACCAACATCTTGATGTTGTTAATTACTTGTGCTAAATTCAGGCTTTTCCACTGCATGCACTCAGCAGTACTTCTGCACTACAATCAAAGGTTGTTCAGACACAGCTGAACTAAACTGAGTTAATTTTTTTAAAACTCCACTCACAGCTGCACTGAGATCACAAGGGTAATTATTCCCATGACCTATGGGTCACAAGACAATTGTATCTTATGCTGGAGATCTGAATGCTAACTAAGCACCTAACACATGCTCACTCACATTAGGTAAAGCAGACCATGAAACAATCACAGAATCATAGTATAGAATCATAAAATGGTTTGGGCTGGAAGGGACCTTTAAGATCATCTAGTTCCAACCTCCTGCTATAAGCAGGGACACCTCCTCTAGACCAGGTTCTCAAAGCCCCATCCAGCCTGGCCTTGAATGCTTCCAGGGAGGGGGCATCCACAGCCTCTCCAGGGAAACTGTTGCAGTGTCTTACCAACCTCACAGTATAGAATTTCTTCCAGAAATCTAGTCTAAATCTACTCTCTTCCAGTTTAAAGCTATTTCCCCTCATCCTGCTGTGATGTGCTCTTATAAAAAGTCTCTCCCCAGCTTTCCTGTAGGCCCCCTTCATGTACTGGGGTACCTCCTCTAAGGTTCCCCGGAGACTTCTCTTCTCCAGGTGGAAGAGCTCCAGCTCTCTCAGCCTATCCCCATACAGAAAGTGCTCCAGCCCTCTGATCATCTTTGTGGACCTCCTCTGGACCCACTCCAACAGTTCCATGTCCTTCTTTTGTTGGGGGCCCCAGAACTGGATGCAGTAGTCCAGGTGGGGTCTCATGAGAGCAGAGAGACA
>JAOWBP010002052.1:21563549-21578826 GCA_028571105.1 Tragopan temminckii | reverse complement strand
CCACATTTAATACTAGACCAGGCTGCCCAGGGCCCCATCCAACCTGGCCTTGAACACCTCCAGGGACGGGGCATCCAAATGTGTGTATGTATATTAAAAAGCCTGTTTCTCCAAAGTAGAAGGCTGCCTTTGAAAGGTAAACAAGAACACTTGCTTGACTGATTTACTTGTCTCAGTAGCTGAGCAAAAAGATACAAACTTGAACTTCGTTTCTGTTTCCATTATGGGAAAATTCTACTGCTTGTCTGTTGAATTACCAAGTCAGCAGAGCTAAGTCAAGCCTTCTTGTAAGAAAGTGATAAAAATATAAAATACAGTTTGGAGAGTAGTGAAGATAGCCGTTACATTCTGTTACCTGTTGGTGCAGAAAGAATGGTGTAATTTGTTGGATGCTGCAAGGTTTGCAAGGGTTGCAGTCAAATTCCCTTGTCCTTAACTCAAAATAAAGGTACAACTCAGATAACAATAACCACTCAGCGTGTGTGCTTTTTTTTTGAGCTTGGAATCAAATGCATCCTTCCCTAGCCAAAGGGAAACATTTGAGAAGCTGTGACGCATTTACACAGATGAAGGAAGGAAATGTCCAAAAGAGTCAAAAGATAAAAATAGATCAGTTTACTGAGCTGAACTCTGGACGGGAATTGAAGAACTAAATATAAATCTTAAATTTGTACCTTTGGGACTTACATAACTGAGTAGGATAACCCTTTCCTGTTTTTTCTTATGTTAAACATTATAGTGGACAACCTCAGGTAAAGACTTGCGTCAAGCCTTGTGAGGTGGTTTTTAAGTGGCTTAAATGGGAGACAGTGCTGAGAGTTTGATCTCCTCTTGATTATTGCTATAGCTCAGCTAACTTTCTAGAAAAGTGGATTAAGCATTTTTTTTATGAGCTTTGCGCTGGAGACGATATTTCAGGGCTTCTGTGGACAAAAGGCTTAAGCTACTAGTTAAATAGGGCTAGTGTCTGTGAGGTTAAAGAAAAGGGAATGATGTTTTTGCACGAGCTTTTACAAAGGAATTAAATTCACCTCTGACCCTGATGTTACAAAACAATAAAATAAAAATAATAAAAAAGCCATCAAGTCTCCTTTGTAGTTAAGGAAAAGCAGGCTAGTTCAGGGTGTTTAAAATTTGTGTAATGGAAGAGGATACTGTAAAAACTCTTCATATGCAAAGAACCATCCAAATTACTTTTCTTAGTTGGTCACAGTAGTGCTGTCGAAATCAAGATAAACTTAATTTCTCTCTGGAGAAATGCTACATTTTTGGGGGCACTGATACTTAGCGGGACAAGAAGCGTTACTATTAAAATAGTTTACTAATATGGTGAAGGTAATGGGAATTTATGGATGAAAATGATAGCATCATGATGTAACTTAAAGCAGCAACTGTCTCCACTCCTCGCTGCCCCCCCAGGTATGGTGGGTTAGATTTTTAGTTATCTTTTATTTATTTATCTTCCTTTTTTTTTTTTTTTTTAAGGTACTGCCTAGGGAAGAATGTTTACTTGACAGATGTATTCATAGTTGCAATCTTGTTTGTTTTTGTTTTGGTTTTGTTTGGTGTTCCAGAGGAGCTTAGGAATGTTTTCTCAGGGTTGTTTTGGATGAATTTTCTGTCTTTGATAACTAAAATAGTATCTGTTCCAAGTAGCAATTTATCTGTTAAAGAAGTAAACAGTTTGTAGAAAAATGACCTGACTACTTACAGTAGAGCTACAGTATGTCAATTTAAACTTTGTATTTATGAAATACTTTGTGATATAGCAAAGTATTACAAATACTCATTTTTGTAACATGTCATTTTGAAATGGATTTGTCCACGTTGCTGTTCTCATCGTGCTAACCCACTGTTCTGAAATTAAAGCTGTGAAAACTTGTTTGAAAGATGAGTTGGTTAGCTGAGCTGCAAACTTAGTGAGTAGTGTTTCTGCTTGTAGGCGAATTTATGACTTGGAATCTGAGCCAGGGCTTACCTTGCAATTCATGTCCACTGAAGCAACAAGAAGGAAATCAAAGAACAAGAAGATACTGCTCTTGATAATGTTGTAGGTGGTATTTAGGAAGTGAAAAGGAACTTGTACAAGTCTTATGTTTGATTAGGAGAAGGTTAAGGATGAATTTACCTCAATATTAAGGCAGAACACTTAAAGGACAGCTTTTTAGTTGTCTGGGCAGTTACTTTTTATGCACGTGATGTATCTTTTGTGTAGATATAACAGAGGAAAAAGATCTGTGATTTTTATTTATTTATTTGTTTGTGTTCACAAGCAAGCAGCATAGTATCCTTCTTAGGATTTGTTTCCTTATGCAATGTTTTCCAGTACTTGGCATAGGAACTTTACACCCACTTACTTCCTTTACTTTGTGTTCTGGCTTGTATTCTAGCTACTGACCTTCAGTACTGACTGGTTTGAGTTCTCCTGTTTTAGTAAGACTTGCCCAACTGCGGGAGAGATTTGACAAGGATAGATAGCCATCCTTTTCCAGAGTGGCTTTTTACTGACTTAATTGTTGTCCTCATCTTTACTATCACTTCTTTTGTCTCTTTTGCTCAATAAATAAGACAGAAGCCTGGCAGATAATAAGCTCAATCTGTAGGCATCAGTGTTCATGTCCATAGGAGGTTCATTATGTGTACAGAGATAAGTAGGAGGTCATATGGAAAAGTGTTGCATACTTTGAGTGTTAAAGCATGTGTGCTACATTTAATAAAGGTTGCACAGGCAGCCTTTGTGCTGTATTGCCTAGTTTTTGAGTGCTTTTTGTGACTGCTTCTGTGAAGCCTGGTCCTAGCTCAATTAAGTCATTGTTTAGGGTTTATGTAAAGTTTTCATTATATGCCTTAGTGGATGACAGTAGATGACACTGATTTTAGCAGAATACACAGTATTATCTTGTTAATCAGAGTTATTTTGGGAACAGAAATGCATTAATTGACTATACGATATTAAACAGAGTGGATGTGTAAGCTGTTTTATTAAACAGAGATGTTGATTACAGAAAAGCACATTATGGATGTTAGTACTTCACTAGGAGGTGGGAGATTGTGGGTTTTTTTGTTTTGTTTGGGACAACAACCCAAATACACAAAACCATTAAGCTTGCTAGCTTATTCAAAAAAATCTGGGTCTGATTTCTCTTCCCTGAGCATTAGATTCTGCTGTTTGTTAAAAACTAAGTAAGAGAAGATCTAAACTGTCAAATGTCAAGAAAAAAGGAACCAAATGCTAATTTTGCTTTCTTAAGCTTGCATGTAATTAGACCTAAAAGACACAAACTGCATTTGGTTTTCCACAGCATGATAGATTAAGCTTCATGTGCAAAACCCTCTCTGGAAGAGCAGATGATGCTGAAGGGCTTAAGTGGATATACATACTGATGAGCAACCTAAGTTACTACACTTGTGGGTTTTTGTTTGTTTGTCCAAATACAAGCAGCAAAATTGCTGCTTTAATAAGAAACTTTCTGAACTGTCATGTAATCTCTGAGGAAGGAACCAATGCAGATGAAGGGATGCCTTCCCTTCGGATAGACAGGAATTATGTTGCTGTGTAAAAGCTGTGTTTCTACTGTATAGTGAAACAAAAATTGGCTGAATAATATGGTGAAACAGAAATTTATTATATATATAATAAAAATGCTTCTTCACAGTCAGCTAAATTTATTAGTGCACTGAAATGGCTTCTTTATTTAAAAGGGAGTAGGAAGATTGTTACCAGAAATATGATGCTATATCTCCATAGCAAAGTTGGATACCAAGGTTGGATACCAAGTATCTGGAAATGTTAATCATAACTTCAGTATTCATTGACTTCAAAGTCTTTGTTTTGGAGATTGGTTCTAGCATTTGCACACACATAACATAAGGGCAATATTATTATCCACATTAAAAAGGATGTGAATGTGGCACTAAGGGACGGTTCATTGATGAAACTTGATAGGATATGGTTGATGGTTAGCCTTAATAATACTGAAAGTGTTTTCCAACCTAAATATTGTTTATGTGGTGTGTTTCTCATCCAAATGTTCACTCCTTTTGAAGCATGTTTGAAGAATTATGTCGGAGTCCAAGACAAAGTTCAGATTTCCATTATACCGCTGATACTGTAGAGGAAAAGAGGGAGAAATTAGTAAAACAGTTGCTAACACTGCAATTTAATTGATCAGTTTCTAATCGTTGAGCAGGCCTTTGGTACAGATTGTTGAGCGTCCAGTAGTTGAGGTAGGGCTTTAGAGAATAAGCACTAGTATCCTTATCTTAATTCTGCCAAAATATGCTAAGACTGGCACTGATGTGAGACTTGATCTTTGAGAAAGCAGCAGTATTTGACCTAGTGTATCTGAGATGATAAGAGAGAGATGATAAATCTGGAAAGGTAGAGAGAAAACCAGTGGAATTCTGAGTGAGGGTCAGTTGGCTTACAGAAATACTGAAAATCACCACACTACCTATGTGCTCCTAGAGCCTCTGTCTCTTGTGGTTAAGGTCTTATAGGATTACTAGAACACTGATACATGCAGAGTAACAGACTTAAGGGAGCCTGAATTTTTGCAGGCCATTTGACAGAAAGTGTGCTGTTTCTCTGAAGCAAATACTAATTTCAAGGCCAAAAGGTAGTTGGGTTTTTTTTTTTTTTGTGCGCTTTTTTTGCTTTAAAAAATGATTGTGAGAAATACAAGCCTAAGCAGAAGAATGGGAGGGATATAATGGGTACCTAGAGTAGAAAACTTGTGATTTCTAGTGCTGTGTGGTCACTGGGAGGATTGATGCTTGAAAGGAATAAGGCCTTGTGTATCTACTGTGCTGCTTACATGTTTTTATTACAGTGATAATGTGCTAAAATAAGAAAGAAAAGCTGTTAATAGGCCATGGCCTAGATAGGCCTAACATTTCTTCATACCCTGAAGAAAAAAGCAAGTAAAGGAAAGGAAAATTTTGATAGAAGGCCTTATTTTGTACTGTATAGTACAGTCTTGGTAATTTAACATAAGAATTAGTTATGGTTAACTTATGTAACATTAAAAAAAAAAAAGCCTTTTTCCATATCATTGTTCCTCAAATTTCTGTTGCTCAACAGTAGAAATGTGCTGTTGGGCCTCTGTGGAAAGAGCAGCACAGTTGTTCCAGGAATCCATTGGTAGCACAGTCTTAGACCCAGAAAGAACCCAGGCGTATAAACGTCTTTGTAGTCAGTTCCCTCGGTGTGGACTCTGATTTGCCAAGAGTGCTACGGCGGATGTGTTAAGAGGATATGCTTATCTCAAAAGATAAGTTGAACCTTATCTCTAAGTAATCATCTTGTTGTGTTCAGGTGAGATTATTAATCACATCTTTTAATTAGAGAAATGCTTGAAAGCGTGGGCAGTAACTAAATGTTGTGCTGACAGGGCCCTCAGTCAGCCTGCTTAAGCAAGCTAATCAAACCCTCCTGCATCAAAAAAGTATGGTCTCTAATAAAAAATGTGTCAGAAGCTCTTGGTGAAGAAGTGTGACATAGGGAGCATATACCACCTTGAATTGAACCTATAAAGAGTCAGCTAAGTCTCCTTGATTTTGACTATTGCCTTCTAGTACAGAACATTAAAGGAAAAGCTGACTTTGTCAATGCAAAGACTGGTTTCTAAAAAGGGCAGTTCAAATAGCTGAAAAACTGAAGCTGAGTAAAGAAAAAAGAGTTAACTTGAGTTTACTCCCTGGACTAACAGTAATTTCAAAGTTAACATTCTGAGAAGTTGCTTTGACAGCAATCTTGGGTCTAATCGTGCAGTATGCAATTAGAATTGTCATTCCATGTGATATTTAAAATGCTTATAACTGGCTTCAGGTTAGCACAGCAGCTGAATGTGGCTGAGCTATTTTTTCCCAGATAGCAACTACTGAAGTAGATGTTATCTGTGAAGATTATCTCACATAAACAGCATTCACATTTCTAAAATGGGAAATACATCGCCATAAAGAAACAATCAAATTTCAGTCCGTGTGTTTTGTTTGCTGCCTTTAATTTAAGGAGACATGCATGATGTTACTATTGGGTGTCCTGCTTTTGTGTCTTATTCAGACAGACTTCTGAGTTCATTAAAGTTACTTTGGTCCATATCTTAAAGATGAAATGTCACAGTGCTGATTTTTATTTTCAGCTGATGGAGGAACTTGACAGCCAAATGTATAGAATTACTAATTGGCTGATACCTTGAAAATGGCTCTTAATTAACAACATAGATTTTCGTGGAGTTAGCTATGTATTAATGAGCTAATTTTTTTTGTTTGTTTGTTTAAACCTTTAAAATTGTCATTGCCAAAGGGATGCTTTTTGATAGCATCCTATAATGGTAGAAGTGGAAAAAAATGGCTAATGGAAGGACAATAGAGTTGTGTTCACACCTGGAAAAAAAAAAAAAAGGACTGAAAAATGCTGTACCTGTAGAGCCATACTAATAAAAAGGAACAAATCTGTAAGAGCGGTAATTTACAGCAAACAATGCACATTCTAAACAGCATCACACTCTTCTCAAGCCTACCTTAACTGTAAAACTTGAAATAAATACTGTTGTTCCCTTTGTGCTGCTGGTGGTTCTCCCTGTTAAATTGCTGTGATCTGTAAGTTGTAGTTGCTTCTAAAGCTAAAAATGACTATTAATTATGTTTTGCTGAGGAATGCTGTCTGATAATACTGTACTTTTTTCTTTTTTGTCTTCTTCAGATATATGACATTACTTACCTGTTGCCCTACTTTTTAAAGCTGGTGTGAAAGTGTTTTTTCATTTTTTCCTGAAGAAGAGGTGGTATGCTGGACTTCACAGTGTGTAATACAAGGATCTTGTGGTTTCACTGGCTCCTAGATGTTGAAGAAAGAGTTAAATATAGGCTACGCAACTTGAATTCCCGAGAAAAAAGAGGTCATACGTGTGTTCTTAAAACCTTTTTAGTCACTGCATCTCTGTCTTTCCCTTAAGCTTTCAGAGACTTGTCTGATTATAGCCTCAATTAAATTCATGTCCTTTGATGAAGTAAGTCCTTTACTAGGTAGTTGTTATAGTTGGAACATGAGGGCGTCAGGATCCAAAATTAATTGCCACTTGGGACTGGTAGTGACGCTGAGGTATTGAAAAGAAAATGGTCTCTCAAAAATTTCTGAAACGATAAGCTTAGAAAATGAGGCATATCCTTATTACATTAAAGAAAGTATTGTTAGTATTGAAAATGAGAAGCAACATTCACTTTGTTACAATATGAGGAAATACTTTGTTGAAGATGACCCAAGCTGAGAGAGGACAGCTATAGACTGCTAACTTGCTGCTATCTTGTTCTCTATCCTCCAGTAGCTCCCAAGTGCAGAAGGGAAAGCCCGAAGCTGACACCAAGGGAAGAGGGCATTTCATTCCACAACCACTAACAGATGTGTCAGTGTTAGTACAATATGGTTTCAACGTCCTGTTCTTTGCTTTGTACTGAATTCCTTCCTGTTTTAAGAACATGATCTTTAAAATACAGCTAATCAGCTTGAGTTGTAGGAATGTTGTGCTTATTACCATAGCATCTATATTGAGTGATTGGTGCAGCTGTTTCAGTTAACAGAAAAAGAAGAGCTAAGTAGGCATTGGCTGTGGGTTAGCAGGACCATTAAAGCTGATCAGGTGCACAAGAGTTAAAAGAAGGCAGAACTTGGGAGGGGTTGAAACTCAGTTTGCCTGTGGGATCTCAGGGGTGGAGAAAGGACCAGTGATCAGGCCTGACTGTGCTAGGTGACTCGGATATGTGCAGGCTGCTGCCGGTTAATCAAGATGAATCTCAGCCAAGTAAACAAGGGCTGCTAAGAAACTTGGTGTCAGCTTTCACAGCCTCTTGCATAAAATTGGTCAATATAGAAGGTTAGGCTTCACTTGCTCATTTAAGGGAAACACCTAATTTTCTGTAGTTCTGGAGCTAATATCCACGCACTTTTTTAACGTGAACTTCAAAAGTAAAATCTGAGGTATCTAGTATACACTTTCTTTCTGACTAATTTCTGTGACTTGTACTGGACTCATTGTGGGCAAGCAAGGAAGGGAGAGCACTATGTTTTTTCAATAATTGTATAATTAAATTCATTGATGGTAGGCCAAGAATAGTGATCACAAGGGTTGGTGCTGAATCAGAAGGAATACTTTAAATGGTACTCTGTTAAACAGAGACATAATTGCCCTCTCTTTCCCCTTCTTGGCTTATTGGATGACTGAATTGCTCATTTCATACTTGACTTTGAGTGTGACTGGAGCTGTGAATCAGTGTTTGTGAGAATTCTGTGTCTGGCTTGTGTTCTGACTTTCCTTTTATGAGCTGGAGAGGCTTGCTGTGTTATTCCTAACTATGTAGTGAAAGTCCTCTTAAAGTCTCCTTGTTATGAGTGGGTGAAAATGTTTGGCAAACACACAAATCAATAATGGCTTATTTTCTTCACTGCTGCTATTCAAAAGCTGCACTGTCCTTTTTGTATTTGTACAGATAATCAATGTCTGTCCCCAAATGATAATTAACAGGAATAGATAACTTTGGGGCTTTCCTTTGCAAAGTCATCCTGCAACTACATGTATTTCTGAAACTGCTCTTGTTTTCATACCTGATCTTTCGTCAGCAGTGGCAAGGATTGCAGCAAAATTGCAAGAGCTTATATGCTCTTGATAAACTTGATAATTATTTTTGTTAAAGTTATTCACTGTTTTACCATGCTGCTGAAGTGTCTGGAGCCCTATACATCATAAAAAGAGTAAGTAAACTAAGTGAAGGCTTAACAGTTAACACTGTGTATAATTAGATCTGTTTTGTTTTCATGAAGAAGAGACTGACTTTTTAATGGCCTAGCCTAACGTGTCCATTTTGTTTGCTGACTGAAATTGAAAATTAAAATGAGGGAAAAATACTTTCATGATTATAGTTTTCCCTTGGGAACAATTTCAATTGTGGCTTTCTCATAAGAGAGATGGTGGCTTCCTTTCTATTTTTGTGGCATGAAAATTCAGATCTGTGTAGCCTGTTTCTAAAGTTAAGAAAATTCTAGATGTCAACCATGGAAGTTATAAACAACTTCCAGGTGTCTGCAATTTGAGGAAGTCCCTGAATCAGATTGCCATCTTGATGTGACCTTTACCAAAAATAACTGTAGTAGTATGTGCACAAAGTGCTTATGCAGTGTGGTGAAAAGAAGACAAAACAATTTATTTTAATGTACAATATCTGTTTGTTTTTTTAGGTTTGCGTTTCTGTAATGCAAAGACAAACTTCTGAGTCTGTCTTGGTTTGATATTCAAATCAGTAGCATCTTATTCCACAGAAGGACTGCAAGGTAGGCTGCAGCTGTTTGTGCTGTTCCAAATCAGTAGGGCTTACTGTTATTGGGCAGCTTGCTTCACTCCAGTATTTCACTTCTTGGTCTATGGAAAAATTACTTTTTAGTACTATAACTTATACTAAACGGGTGATGACAGAACTAAAGCCTCAGACTGCATTGTTCCGTAAGTCCAGGTGTGCTATAGATACAGTACCTGTACCTGCCCAAACCTTAAAGTATAGGCAGTTTGTTTATGTTTCAATGATGTGATTTAAAGGAAAGGAAGTCTTCAGTGAACAGAAATTAGGGAAGGATTACTTTTCCCTGCATTCTGTAGGCCTGATACTGCATGTAGTCTGAGTGTCTAGAGCCTTCAGTGGCTATTTCCCACTGGGGTTTTAATTCAGCTCAGAGTGTGTTTTTGAAGTGCATCTGTTGATTGACCCATTTTATAGCTCTTTGCTCTGCACTGTGGAGCATCAGAGATGCAAAAATAGGATTCATTTCAGATACTATTTAAGTAGACGACACACTCTCTTTACAAATAAATACTAAGTTCATACAACCAGGAAACAGCTGGTTCAAAGTAAACCTCCTGCAAAACATAAATCCTTAGCACCAAGGTTTTGCTGACTGATCTTCTGTTGCACTGCACAGCATCTCTTTTTCATCCTAGAATTAGAGGTGTGAAGGGGGACATATATGAAGAGAGGGAGGAAGTCTTGTCTTTAGAAAGAATTCAATCTACCCTTGCTTTCTTTTGCTTGCGTTTCTGAATTGCTGTTGGTTTCATAAAGTTGTTTGTAGAACTTAGCTTGAATTGTGTATTATCTAAGGGCATAGTTACAATATGGAATGACAGGGAACTTCAGGCATGTCTTAGCCTTTTCATTCTCAGAGAAAAGAAAATGATGTGACTGGAAGCCAGCCTGTAACCTCTCAGTGAAAAGGGCTTGTATGGATAAACATGCCTAAATCTCTTCCAGAAGAGAATAGAGACTCTCCCATTCTCTTATTGTACCTCCTCATTCAAAGATGGTGCAACAAATTTCTGGGTTTATTTAACATCAAATAAATCTGTGGACTGAAAAGGGTACCTCAAACTGCTATATATTCTGACTTGTGTGGCTCCCAATATTCTAAATTTCAGTGCATTTTTCTGTGTTGGTGGATAAGCTTTTTGTGCTCATTTGCATGGCTCTCTTAATAGATCACTTGTAAAATCAAAATTGTCAGGCATGATTGAAAACACTCTCTACAGAGTCAGAATTGCCATGTTTGGAGTTGCCTAGAAAGAAGTAAGAAAAAGTATCGTTTATGGGATGATTTTCTTGCCTCGTCGTACAGCCCCTTTCTCACTGCCATTCCATTTTGCAGCTAACCCTACAAGGGCAGAAATGTCTTGGTGGCAGAGCTACTGAGTTCTGCAGATGTGTGTTGATACCAAGGAATAGATCTCAGCAGAGGTTTTATTTAAGCATGCAGAGCTGTAGCAGGAATGTCACCTTCTGTTACAATGAATTCTGCTTGTACACTGATGGCCAAACCTTATGTCCAGGAAAATCTCCACAAGGTTGGTGTAAAGCTCTGTAGTGGTCAGCATTGAACTGGGTCTTCCAAAGCCAGATGGTATTTATGTATTTTCAGTAACCTGCAGAATTTATTGTCCATTAAATTTTCAGTATCCCCTTGGGGTTGCGTACACTTTTATGTCTTGGAAATCCAGTGGTAAAGAGTTTCATAGCTTTTACTGTATTTTGTTAGAGAGGCCACCTCCTTAGTTGTTTTAAACCTGCTACCTCCTAGTTCTCTTTGACTGTTCTATCTCTTGTGTTGGAAGAATTGGCCAACAATTAATTTTCTTTGTCCAGATCAGTCATGGCTTCAGAAAACTTTCTTATGTTGCCCAGCTTTTCCATGCCGAGGAGACCTAGCCGTATGTTTTGTGTGGGACTTGGTGGTTCTTTGCCAGACTTCAACTACTGTTTGTATCTTGTTTGAGAAGGTGGAACTAGATTGTGTTCAAGATGTGAGCACACAGCAACTTTACATAGCTTTTTAGCATTATTAATTTTCTCTTTACCACTAATATTAAGCATTTGTTCAGATTTGTTGCTTTTCAATCTTTTTAAGTTCTTTCTTTTGTGACTGCTATTGTTTTTGTCTACACTGAGCATATCCTTGAAGATAATGTGATTAAAATACTTGGCAGACTTGTAAATTAAACAGTCTCCAAATCAGAGCCAATATAGTTTGGGCATTAGGTCTGAGTTAAACAATATCCCAGTGTGAGAAAAGTTCAGTACTTAGAAATCAGTTGTCGTGGATGTAAGTGAAAGTGTTAGTGACCTTGTATCGCCTGACTGCAGGAAGTAAGCCTTGGGTCCAAGAAATTCTTGAAATTAGTTTTTAATCTTTAAAAGTAAGGTGTTTTATTTCTAGTCTCTTCAAATCCTGTCTCTCAGTTGTCGATAACTCTTCTTTGAAGTAACTGACCTTGGAAAATTTTTGAGCTCAGGTATGGGTTTTTTTTTCATTCCTTTTGCACAATAAATGTAGTACAAATTACCTTGTTTAATACATCTTTGGAATGTCTGCACACTTTTGCATCTGTTGCTGGGATTTGTGATCAAGGCGTTAACGCACTGTTAGAGAATATAGAAACAAAGGGCTGTCAATACTCTAAGGTGATATTTGCTTGTAAAATAATTGCAAGGAAAATAATAAAATGTTAATATACAGAGACAGCTTTTATGGTTTAGGTTCATTTGGACCAGTGCTATCAGAATCTTCTTCTATTTGGACACAAGGTCAGGTGAAACGTTCATGCCTGATGGTTTATAAATGTGTCAGTGCCATTAGTAATGACATTTAAATGGTTCTTGAAACTGAACTTGATATTTAAGCTCTGATGCTAGTATTCAATTCCAAAGATGTTGGAAATGGCCTCAGCTTTCAGAAGAATGTGCTGTAAAATCTTACTGTATGTATTTGTGATCCCGCATCAGGTAAGTTGATTGCTGGGAATGAATGGAGTTTTCTTATGACTGCTGGCACATTTATTTGTAAATACATGATTATCTTTGAGAAATGGAAGAAAATAGGAATGGTTGACTTGATAAAGGGCACACTGTGAACTTGCAAGATCTTTTCCATTTCATTTTATTTTTCTCCATTTGAGTTTGGAGGGCTGTTTTCTGGTGAAGCACATCAAATGAAATTGTTGGGAGTATTTCATGCAAATTGGTTGCTGCTGAGGAAAGCAATGTTAGCAGAGTCTTGGAGAGCAGTGCTGACCATTCTCTGGTAGTTCATCCAGTTGTGAAAGAATTCCAAGGAGTCGATGTTTCACACAAAGCGTTATGAACAAGAAGAACTTTGGGTGGTGCAGTTGTAAAAATAGATTTCTTCTGCAGGGTTCATATAAGAATATCTTACAATAATATTAGGCCTTACACTGTGTGTATTCACCCTAGAGAGTACTTCTACAGCAGCTGAATTAACTAGTTACTGTTCGTTTTAAATACCAAGTTCCTTAAATATTAAGTACAGTTTATCATTATTTTGTAATCATGATGATTATAATAATATAATTTGTGAAGATAAGCATTAAATATAATAAACTTGTAATGATAAACTTTAGTCTAAATGCCCTTAAAATACAAAAAGTGATAACAGAGGGAAAGGCAACTATAATCTTCAGTCTGCTCAAATTACCATATCCTCTAGGCAGTGTAACCTACATTCATTTTAGTCCTGCCAAATTAATTTTGGAGCCTAATGATGAATGAGAATAGCGATGAGTTGAACTTTAATAATCTGTAGGCTGTCCTTATTATATAGAGAAGCTAAGAAATCTAATACAAGTTCTTATATAAATCCTTTTTTTTTTTTAGTCTACACCACCTGTATTTGGTGATAAAATGATGTCGCTTGATTAGCTGGTGATACTTAAAATTCAAGTTTGCTGTCTATTTTTAGTCAAGTACACCACCAACTTTGCAAAATGCCATCTTTAACTGTACAATGCAAAGCAAATGAATGAGGAAAAAGCACTTGCAAAATAGAAATAATTTCTATTTAAGGTTCTTTTTTGGGGGGGGATTCCTTTTCACAGGATATTCAGTTGACAGGATATATAATATTTCTAAATTATAAAGGTAAAAGAATTTGGAATGCATGCATAAGATTATTCCCACTGGTTCATACTTAGATATTTCCTGGATGTAGAACAAAATTATTTGTGCTTCATGTGCAAATAATGTGTTCTTTCTACTTTTAAATACTTGTTCACAAAGAAGTTTGAAAAGTCCATTATTATTCTTAATCATACTGTATTTCTCATAAAATAAGTTTAATACCAGAGCTACTGTTCTGGCTGCTAAGGAATATTTTTGGATTAAGCTTGACTCTGAATGCATGTAATTATAGAAATAAATGCCGTCTCTTTGGTCTGTGGAAATTTGGAAAGCTGCTGATCACATAAAAGAGTTACTAAGTCCTAGTCAAGGTTAGCTCTTACTGAGGTTATAGTTTAATTCTCTTGATGTGATTTTTCTGAGGAACCGCTTGTTGATACCAATTGATCCTCCTAGTGTTCTTGAAACACTTGTTTATGTCTCCTGCTGAAATGTCTGTGTACCTGAACAGTTAAAAGACTTCTATCTTAGTGAAAAATGCTTAGATCCTGAATGCTAAGAAGATAAATGTTAAGTGTTTAGTTATCGCAGTTGTAAAGGGGTCTGCTTTATTTATTTATTTGTTTTAAGCATTTACCTCTAACTTGTAATAATATTTATAGCTAGTTTGGAATTAGCGAGGCTGAAGGCTGTATTGTCTTTTTTCACATAACCTTTTCTTATAACTTTTTATGAGGAGGGGTTTGACTGATTGTATATGCCAAACAGCTCAAAATATAGTGCACGTGGGGAAGTGCCTGGTTAGAACAAATAGTAGGAAGCATTCTGATTAAATGCTTTAAAGAATGAGAGTGGTTTCCAGCCTTTCCACTCTGAAAGTGCTTTTTGAGCAGTATTGCAATGGCTCATATAAGTCGTAGCAGTATGTAAATTATCTAGTCTTTTTTCTTTGTTTTTCCTTCCAACTGGTCGTATTGCTTGGGATGAGGAGTTGGTAACTTTCTTGTTTCTATTTACAATAAGAGGTAGAGGGAAGAGTGTTTCTTTTCAGACTAAAGTTGTGTTATAAAGGACTCAGGGAGCATAAGTGATGAATAAAAAATTGATTTGTGTGTAGTTCAACCTAAACTGTTATTCTGGATGTTTCAGTAACAGCACTACTGGTTAAGTCTATCTTTACAGCATACAGAAATAATCTCAAGCTTTAATTAAACTTGTTAGTTGCCCCTGACTGTACTTTATAAAAATGTAAGCAGCTTCAAGTTTTAAATAACAAATGAGATTAGTAATTTGTTGACCCGGTTGGGTACTCCAGCAGCAATAGGCAGTCCTTTAATTAAATGTTTGTTTGTTGTAGTTGTTGAAATCAAATTGTTATTGATCAAATGCAATATATGTAGACCAATTTGCATGCTATTCAATCAGTGTAGCATCTGTACAGTCTTTAAAGCATTCTCTATTACGGGGAAGTGTCTTAAATGCATGTGTGCTATGTGTCATGGCAAGCACTCCTCAGGGCACGGGAGAAATGGGTATGTACCTTTTATGTTGCATAGGCCTAGGAAAGCAGGAGCGTAACGGAACTGTCAGTTCCAACTCCTCATCCCAAGTTAAATGTTAACAGTTTAGTAAAGTGAAGAAAATGCTCCATTTTTAAATGCCCCATTTTAAAATGCCTAATCATGATGCTGATGTTGGCTGCCTTAACATTGAGATCTGAAAGGAATAAAAACTACATCTTGTAACTGTGCTTATGTAAAAGTACCCACCTAGATATTTTGGACTGTGGGCTAGATTAATCCTTAGTGATTTCATATGTAAGAGTGGA
>JAOWBP010002052.1:21495110-21523990 GCA_028571105.1 Tragopan temminckii | reverse complement strand
AGTGAGTCATGGAGAATGTGCCCAGAGCACGCTCTCTGGGATCCTGAGCTTTGAATCTGCAGCAAGCATGCAGAAGCTGCACTGGAGAGGATACTGGTGGATGTCTGAGTGACTGGTTCTATTCATTTGCTTTTGGCCTGCCTTTTTAAGGAATTCTTTAAGACTGTTAGCAAACCTGCTTTTACAGTGAGGAGTTGATTAAATGAGAAAACACTTGGGGCACAGGGTGTTGTTTATGGTGTTTCTATGTGTTTCTTTGGGACAGGAGAAAACAGCCCATGCGCGTCTGTGGTTGAGAATGTATATATGAAATTTAGTTTGTAGGTATGGGTTTATGCTGTTGTGTGAGTGTCACAGAGAGGGGCTACTAACTTAAATGTCTTACTTACACTGAGTAACAGTAACATTTTGTTTTCACAAACAAGGCAATGAAAATTGCATTTTCATTTTGACTACAGTAAATGTGTGCAGTGTAACAAATAAGATGGATACCGTGTTGGCATTTAACATGAAATCTTTTTAAAGTGGGTATGCATTCAGTAGCATAGGAATTAGGTTTTCTAAAAGCATTATGAAGACTGCATTTGCAAACCATAATGATGTTACACTGTTTTTTTTTTAAATGTATTTTATTTTTCAGGTGGCAGAGATAAGCGTGGAGGCCCCATTCTAACGTTTCCAGCACGTAGTAATCATGATAGAATACGGCAAGAAGACCTTAGGAGACTAATTTCATACCTAGCTTGTATTCCAAGGTAAGTGCTGGACTCGAAGACTCTGCAGAAAGACAAATGTAATGTACTTCAGTACACTCACAAGCTAGAATATCTTGTGTGGACTGAGGTTATCACAATGCTTCTGTCTGTTATTCATGTCAGATAAGTTATTGCATCCTAATACAACACAGGAATACCCAGGGGAAATATATGTAGAATTTCTTGTACAGGTCTCAGATAAAACTGCAGAGATGTCTTTGAAAGTATTGATGTTAGTGTATTATAAAAAAAAATTAAGCAATTTATTACAATACATTATTTAAACAAATCACCAAATCTAGTGCTTGTATATATGTGTGTATGTACATATATATATATTCACTCATTGTTCAATGTGTATATATTCTTCATTATATATATATTGTTCAGACAGAGCTTTGTTCTGAGTGGTACAACTCGGGAGAAAAGTGAGCCTAAGACCCTGATTTTATGTTTATCTCAGATTCTGCCAGCGTCTGATACAGAGTGAAGCAACTCTGAATATGCTTGAATATGTTTGCTTATGACCTAGCAGTTGTCATTATAGATAGAAAAAATCCCTGGTCCAGCATACCTCAATACAGTTTCTTATATAATAATAACATTTGTTGTATAATAAAATAATTTTTCTGTGAGTTGCTAATTTGTAGTCATTTTTCTTTGCGTCTGATGTATCAGATGTCAGTTTCAGATTGGCATAAGTACTGTCATTAAGCTAAGAAAGACAACTCCCCCAAAAAGAAACATTCTAAAAGTCTAGTTAAATGTGGCTGTGAAGTAATTTTTGGTAATTCAATTATTCTGGCTTTTATTTCAGTTTTAAGCGCAGAGGTTTGTTTGTTTGTTTGTTTGTTTGTTTGTTTGTTTTAAATCAAGAGATTTGGAGAGATATAGGAAGGAAAAGAGGAAGAAGTCTTGAGATTTTAACCTCTGAAATCACTGGGCTTCATATTTGAATGTTTGATGTATATTCTGGAACTCTAGAGCTTCAAGTTACTAGAGAAGTTAGTAGACAAATATGCATCAAAATAGGCCCCAGAGAGTTTTCTAGAGATTATCTAGCAAAATGCAGCCATGTTCTCGTGAATGGTGTGTGGTCATTTAGCAACAAAATATATTTAAAGTAGAAGCTTGGTTCAGAATTTTATATCTCTGCAAGCATGGCAAAGATTTGATAATGAAAACAGCTTTATTAAAAGCTTGATTTATTTTCATATAAGTAAAGTGTTAGGGACTGGTCTTTCAACTCCTTAACTGAGAAGGCGTAGTTGGTGCAAATAGCCCCACACAGTTTGTCTGTCAATTAATTACTGCAGTACAGTTACTGTACATAGTTGAAAGTTTTTGGCAACAGATCAAAACACCCAGGGTAGTATTCCATCTTAAATTTACATTAATTTAAAATTTATCTGATTTTTTAAATGTTGCTAAATTTAAGTCATCTGCGCTGACTGGACAAAGTATTAGTGTAGGTCAGGTTTACCGAAGAGATAATTTTGTCTGACCAAGACCTGCAGAAACAATTTTTGTGATCCTTAGCTGAAATAAATTCATCTTTTGTAAGATGACAAGCGCTATGTGGTTGAGACTGGGGGGCCCGTCTGCATCAGATGGTGGGGGGCTGCTTTGTGCAGCCTTGTAGATGACTAGGAGCATGCCTCATGAATCAGTGGCGTCCAACTTCATGGATAGTTTGTGTGGTAGGATAGGGATGGGCTGAGCAGCACTCAGAAATCATGTGAAGCCTTTCAGTAGTGGCTGTGTCTTCACTTCGAAACAATATTTGTATTTGTCCTTTTAATTTTGTGATGCTTTTAAAAAATATATACAGTGTGGTCAGAAAAATTTGAAGTTATAATCTGCATGTATTCTTTAGTTATCATTGCTATTTTTGGGCAGCTGGAAGAGCCAACAATTATCTTAGTAAAGTCCTTTATAAGCTGTTTTTTTAAAGCCAACATTAAAACAACTGCTCTTCTAAGGAAGTTATATTGCTACTCCTTTCAGCAGCACTTCAGCTCTCCAGCGTCAGTCATAATTCATCTATCTCATAGTGTGACCAGTGAGACTGAACAAAGCATGCCAATGAAGTGTTCTTACTTCCTGGATGCTCTAAAAGTCTCACCACACAAATTCCAGAATTGCCTTTATGTTAGTCACATCCCTGCAAGTGACTCATGTACTCACACAGTGGACATTTGGTTCCTTTTGATAGTCTGTTGGTTATGACTCGATTTCGAAATACCTTCTCCTTTCATGTTAACCTGTTCCTGTAGTATGTTCTCCTGGAACAAAACCAAAATTTCTGGTGTTGGTGGTGATTTTTGCTGTTGATCAGCAGTACAAAGTGTACTATGTGCACAAAAGAAATGAAATCTGCTGTTCTCAGAAGAGTTGCCAGGAAATTTGAGTATAAGGTCTGCCAACTTTTGGACAGCAAAAATGAGCTCAAATTTTGTATAAAGATGTTGATATGGTTTTCTTCACAATGATAAAATACTTTTTATTCATTATATATCCAGATACTGATCTTGTTACAGAAGTGATTGTCAATAAGGGTTTCCATCTGCAGTCTTACAATTTTTAACTCTCAGGTAATCTGGGATATCCAAAACGGTTTACCAAACATTGCAGAAGTGGTAGGTAAGAACAGCTTAACAACTTCTGTCTTGTAGAGGTTCCCCTCAATGATTAGGAAAACACAAACGTTATTATCAGTAAAGTATGTGTTCTACAGAGTCATTTGTAAATCAATTACATATTGGTACTTCTGTAAATGGTGACTTCAGTATATGTGTTGGGTGAAAGAGATGCAAGACTGGAAGAAGAATCGTGCATATATAAACAAGGAAAATGAAAGAGGAGATAAAAGCAGATTGTCAAATCAGCAACAAGTTTAAAATATCTCCCAGCAGGAGTTTTGCAGTGGAGTGAGAACAGGCTTCCAGAGAAGTTCTGCACTGCCTTGATGAGAGTTGCTGTGTGCATGAGATAGTCAACAGCGAGGCCCTAGGGGTGTGATTGTTCTTTAGGTTAGCACACTTTAATTAGGGAGTGTGTTGCTGTAAAAGTGCTGTCTGTGTTTGAATTTGTAACACTTGCTTGATAACCTTTTCTTCTTTATTCTGCAGTGAGGAAGTATGTAAAAGAGGATTCACTGTCATTGTAGATATGCGTGGGTCAAAATGGGACTCTATAAAGCCTCTGCTGAAGATTTTACAGGAATCCTTCCCATGTTGTATTCATGTTGCACTGATAATCAAGCCAGACAATTTCTGGCAGAAACAGAGGACTAACTTTGGCAGCTCTAAGTTTGAGTTTGAGGTAATTTCCCCTATGCTATATGGGCTTATATTTACTTCATGATTTAAGTGTACTCACTACTGATTGACATCTTGAGCATTCTCAGGTAAATAATGTGGATGAGAGAGAGGTAGATGAGGCCAGTTGTTCTAGAGGGAATATAGTTTCTTTAACATACTTAAACTAGATGTGCATATCATCATATGTACTTTCTCTGAGCATGAAAATGATAGACTTTGAGTTTTATCCCCAAAAGTAAATCATTAGGTTTCATCTATATTTTGTCTGCATTATAGTAATTGTTCTATCATGTATAGAAGAAACCCAAGTAAATAAATCTTGCCATTATCCTGCTGCTGATTTACAATATGCAAGTCAAAAATTAATCAGAATAGTAGTCAGAAGGGTGGTTTCTTCAATGTGGTGAGATAAAGAAACAGCATTTCTCTCACTGGGGGGCAATACCAGCAAGACGGGAGGCTGATCAGAATTGATGTTGGAGAAGAAGTCTATAAAAGAAGTCACGTGGACTTCATAAGCAAAACGATCAACTTATAAACAGAGAGAACCAAAAACTTGAAAGATAAATTCAAATTTTCAGTAGCAGCATTTTTTAATTTTCATCTTTGTTTTCTTTTAGACAAATATGGTGTCTCTGGAAGGCCTTACCAAAGTAGTTGATCCTTCTCAGCTAACCCCAGAATTTGATGGCTGTTTGGAGTACAACCATGAGGAGTGGATAGAAATCAGAGTTGCCTTTGAGGACTATATTAGCAATGCAACCCATATGCTGTCCAGACTGGAGGAACTGCAAGATATATTGTCAAAAAAGGAAATGCCTCAGGACTTGGAAGGTGCTCGCAATATGATAGAGGAACATTCACAATTAAAAAAGAAAGTCATTAAGGCCCCTATTGAGGACCTTGATGTGGAAGGACAAAAGTTGCTCCAGCGAATACAGAGCAGCGATAGCTTTCCCAAAAAGAACTCTGGGTCAGGGAATGCAGACTTACAGAACCTTTTGCCCAAAGTATCCACCATGCTGGACAGGCTGCACTCAACACGGCAGCATCTGCATCAGATGTGGCATGTGCGGAAATTGAAATTGGACCAATGTTTTCAGCTCAGGCTGTTTGAGCAGGATGCTGAAAAGGTAAGAGGTTGGGGAGGGGAAGGTAAGTGGGCACTGTCATTAAAAGGAACAGCAATAGACTGACTGGAGTAACAAGGATAACTACAAGTACTAATTTTTGTCTTTAGAGTTATGCACTAGTCCTTTAATAAGAAATAAGGTGGGATTTTTTTTTATTGATAGTGAATCTTAGTCTCCTAAAGTAGAGGGGATGGAGTAGTAATTCTAAGCTGTAAAGAACACAGGTAACTTTCACTGAAGGTAAATTTAAGTGGTGGTGACTTTAAAGCTTTTGCTTTGGTACATTTTTGCTCCAGACAGATGCTTTTGCAGGTATCAAATAAAGATGAATGCTTCATACTTTATCAATGCAGATGATTAAGGATTACATCAGTCTCTTTATGAGTGACCCTTGGGATTTGAATGACAGGCAGTCAACAAAGTCTGAAGAGGCTGACATGGGAAACTGCTTCATTGATGCCAGATTTAAGGTCCCAAGTTAAAAACTGATGTATCTTTTTTGACAGTGCATATGTTGTTAACAAAGGACTGACTGATTTCAGAGTGTTTTGGGTTAACCAGTCCTATTGAATAATAAAGCCCTTGATTGTCATGGAATTTGAAGAACCACTTTAGCAGGCAGTGCGCTGTTAGATGAGATCAAATAAGATCTGTTTTCATAAGGAATGGTTTTATAATCGCTTATTAACTTGCTACTGTGGAACAAATAGCTTTGAGGAAAGATGGGGAAGTTTTCTATGGGAAAAGAAATAGTAGACTATGCAGTCAAGTGGTAAGTATGGTCTTTGTAAGATTTCTTGAAATATTTGTCATAAGAATGCCTGAGCTGGGTGAGACCAAAGGTGTGTGTTAAACTAGTGTTCTTCTCTCCAGTTGTGGTCATTAGCAGATGCCCAGGGAAGAGTAAACACAGAGCAAGCAGATACAGTACTTCTGCCTCTGTCTTCCTCTGTTTTCTTCCCCTGTACTTTCCTGTTCCCTGATCAGGGACTTTCATAACAGGACTTCAAATGTTTTCTACTGTGTTTAAAAAAGAAACTTCTGAACAATATAAAGCAAGTTTTTACTGAATGGATGTAGCTGAAAATAGTAGGGGCATGTGTAAGGACTGTAAGGACTGATGAAAAAATCCAGTCAAGTAAATTTAGAGTCACAAAGTTAGAAAAGAATAAGCCAGTGCTGTATTATTGTTCTTTTAGGACCCAAGTACTTTTTAGCAACTCTTCAGTGATTTTTTTATGACACAAACAAAATATATTTTGATGATGCTCAAATGGTTTTGAATGAAATGTTCTACATTTGCTCATCTAAAAATTGCATACCTAACTTGCGCTTTAAGAAGCTCCTTGTCATATACTTGAGCCTGGGAAATTGATCTCTGTCCTGCCATGTGATTATATAAGCTCATATCTGTATTTTCTAGATTCCTGATTCCAAGAGTAATTCTATATTAGATTCATGCATTCATCTTTCAAAATAAATGGGAATATTAGACACCTCAAAAGGAAGTTGACAATAGCTAGAGTACTTGGGACTTCATTCCCACATCAACCAGTAGAGTAGGATTCAAAAGATGGTTTCTGAGGTATCCTAGCCCACTTCTTGGTTAAGGCTCATGTCTCAATGTACTCGTAGCCTTTGATAATTGATAATATTACTCTGCACACTGTTCTGAATACTTTAACAGGTGTTTAAATGAGTACTTAGTACTCATTGCTGCCATTTCTTTCAGAACAACCTTTTTCAGCTAACACAGAGAGTAGCTAGGGAGGTCTTATGAGCTGAAATATAGCAAGGATTTCAAGACCTGTATGTGTTAAACCTCACCTTTTACTGTGCTGCTTGGTCTGTGAAAACTTCGTCTTTCAGTGCCACTGCTGACATACCTGTGAACTTCCAGTGATGGCCATTGCGAGATAAGATCTTTCCTAAATTTTGTTTGAATATTAAAATGCTTTTCACATAGACGTATTTCAAGTTTATTAGTAGATTTTTTTTTTTCTGGAAGAAAGTTAACTGTAACTCTGCTCAAGTTTTTTTTTTATTTAAATTTTCTGTGGAGTACAAAATTTATTCTCCAATCTGTCATAAAGTTATGAACTAAAAATATCAAACATGCTAAAGGACTTTATCAGCAGGAACAAATTTATAATTGATTTTCATGAGTTGCCATTTTCATTCTAAATTACTAAACTGCTGACATAATGAAATGCTGACACTAAAGACCTGTATAAGCTTAGCAGCACAGGGCTGTGCTCCAAGTGTCTTTGTTTACTATGACTTCCTATTAATGAAATTGATTTTATTGTAGTTTGAGATAAACACCTAAATGAACGGTTCAGCAGCCTCAGCTGTTGGTCCAAGAAGTCAGATTTCAGCATTCATTTGTTTAAAATATACAGTAACTTACAGGAGAAAGAATATCAGTATGAATTTTAATGGCCTTAGATTCTTTCTGTTGTCTTTGTTCACAGATTTCTCATGTTACTTGCATATAATATAATTTGTTCCGTAACAAATGAGTGATTTTTTTTTTTTCTGTAATATTTTCTTGTAGATGTTTGACTGGATCACACACAACAAAGGTCTGTTTCTGAACAGCTACACGGAAATAGGAACCAGTCATCCCCATGCTATGGAACTTCAGACACAGCACAATCACTTTGCCATGAACTGTATGGTAAGAACAGGCCTTACTTGACAGCACTGACACATGTATTTGCTCTTTGTAGAGGCAGAACTCAGAAATCATACACACAAGTCATCTCTTTTGTTACAACTATTGCAAAGCTGTATTTGAGCAGTGAAATCATATGATACAAGAAGAAAATAAAGGATAGCTAAGTACAGAGGTACTGTGATCGAGCAATTAAATTGTTTGGATCACTGGCAATATTTGGTGCTACCTTGGAATTTCTGAAATACGTGAATCCAAACTTAGAGAACCTGGGAAAAGTGTTTAAGTATGGTGTTACATCTCTGGAAATTGTATGTAATATGATTTATAAACAAACAGAAACTACCACCATCACCAACAGAAAAAAAACTTATCAGTATCTTCTAAATTGATTGTATCTTAGGTACAAGAAGTTCTGAGAAGTGATCAATAACTGACCCCAGTGTAATAGTTTTCCTTTTTGATTGGAACACACGCTTCTCATTTCTGATGTAGTGGAATGGAGCTAAAACAAACATTTTTCTTGTCAAATATGATCTTGAGATGAGTCATCATTAGGCTACAATTAAGAATTAAATTTGTAATTGGCTGTGAGTGAAAGCTACTTATTATCAGTTTTATGAATGCCTTGTTTGGAAATGGGGACTAAATTCTCAAGCATACTTTGGTACTTTTTTACAAGCAGGACAGGAGGTGTATAAGTAACTTTGGGAGTCTGGGCCTAAATCCAGTTCCTGGCTTTCAGGGACTGGAAGAAGAACACTGCCACGCTTGTTAGAAATCAACATCTTTGGCAGTTTAAGGATGGGAATTGAATTAAAGTGTTGTTGAAACAATCAACTCTTGCAAGAGTGTGTTCTTGTAGGACAGGACTAGTAAGTGTGGAAAGAAAGCATGGAAAAGTACACCAGGTAATTTGTCTTGCTGAAATTATAGAAGGGATAATAAAGCAACTCTTGTGTCTGGGATTGCCAAATGGGAGTGGAGGAGTACGTTTTCTTCTGCAACTCAAGTATGTTAGTGGAAATTTAAAAAAAAAATAAAATCACTGAAATTTTGAAAAGAATAAAGCAAACATTATGGAACATCGTAATGAAGTTATGTAGTGTGATATCATAGATGGAGGTAATTTTGACCTTTAGGTCTGGAAGGCACAGGTCCTCTCAGTGGGCACAGAGAATTACTCCTGCATGGAGTAACAGATGCTTGTTGCTCATTGCTCTGCACATGAAGTACAGCAGAAGTAAACTCAGAGAAGAACCATTGGTGTCACTGACATGAGATAACTTTTGGAACTTTTTAATTTTGGACAGCTTCCCATGTTGTTCTTGGTCTTGTACTCTAAACGTTAAAGTTACTCAGTCTGTCCAACTGTTAATTACTGTTGACCCTTCAAAACTCAGAGGCTTTTTTTCTTCTCCTTTACTTTTTTTTTTTTTTTTTTTTTTTTTTTTTTAATTCCCTGCCAGGAAACATTTCAGCAGTGGATGTAGCATAAACCTTCCCACTCTTCGCTTTTTTATGCTGCTCTCTATTTTGCCTGTAATCAAGCATGTTAATTACACAGAAGTTTTTCTTACCTTGCCCAGTGACTTCATGAAGCATGTGATGAACTGCTTAAATCTGGGGCAAATAAAATAGCTCAAAAACCATGGGAGGCAAAAAAAAAAAAAAAAAAAAAAAGGTATGCTTTTTCAATGCATTTCTGTAGTGTAGCTTCTATGAAATGGTTCTTTCCCATAGAATGGGAAAATTATGAGTCTCTGGTTTTGATTTGACCAGCTTTCAGGTTTTTGGAGTTCTATTTGGTTAAATGTATAGTTTGGTTAAATGTATAATAGGGGGATAAACTATACTGAATGCACCAAGAAAAAACAAGGAAAATTGATTGAAATTCAGCAAGCCTTATTTTTCATTTATTACTGGAAAAAATGTCAGGCAATTTTAACTCCTCCAGGTATGTTCAACTTCTCCCTGACCAAGTGCTTACCAAGTTGCTGGTTTTTTTAGAGTTGATTTAAGATTTCTTACATGAATATTCTACCGCCAGAGATGGTATTTAACTTTTAACCTATCTACAGAAATGCAAATTTATTCAGTTGTGTGGCATAGAGGAGGGAGGTATGCCAACTAAGTATCATAACACTTATATCCAGGAGATTCTGAAGGCTTTTCCTTGTGACCCTAATTGGACCCTAATAGGTCTTGCTTTTCAGGCAGCATCTTTAGGCTCACTTTAGGCAGGGGAGGTCTGTTCAAAGGATAAATGCTGCCTAAGCAGCTAAATACAACCTCTTGCACTTAGTCACAGCTTAATCCTGATAACTGATGTTGCAGCTGCTTTTCTTAACGCATTGTGATTGCCACAAGGCACATGGTCCCTTCGCAGCAGGTGCTACCCTCCATCAATAGCTGGCCCTCCCATCTCCCCTTCCTCCCGAGTGGAAGCTTGGCTTTCCAGAGGGCACAGGAGGGCAGGTTCTGCAGCTGCTTCTACTGAGCTCGGGTGAGATGCCAAAAATTTAATCTGATCTTCCAGTTCGAAATGAACCACCTGGTTGTAAGCCATCGTGAAAACTACTTAGTTCCTGTCATCAACAAGAGTTTGTTACATCAAGGGCAAAGAGGATTTACTGAATATTTCCTTTTTCCTTATAATGGCTTTCTGCCATTTTTAGAATCAGTACTACAGCAGAAAGTGGTTGAAAGTATAAGCCAAATATGGTAAAACAAAAAGGTGAAGAATACACTGGGGTAGGAAATAGAACTGCACTTTCAGCAGCAGGTATCTTATGTATTAAATGTGTGATAGACTGATGTGGTTGCCCTTCAAGGTACTAAAAGTAAGTTTATGGAAGTCTTTAGCTTAATACATAGTGTGATTCTCATTGAAACTATTCTAGAGAAAATCTGGATAGATGGAGTGATGTACATTGAAGGTGGAAATGTGCTTTGTTACCATTTGTTAACACACATGTGTTGATGTGGCTAGGAATGCTCTCTGAAATGTTCACGTTTAATATAGTCTGCCATTACTGAAATCAAGCACTGATTAGTGGCAAGACTGTATCTTTACAAGTAATTCTCATCTTCCCTGACTGTGGGGAAGAACAATATCTCAGAGATTCTTTCCTCTAAAGATGAGAGTGGTTTTTCACTGTCATTTAAAAGGCCTGCTCTCAGCAACAAAAAACTGCTGTTGTCAAGTCCTGAGATTTATGTGAGCTAAGCAATACTCTGTTTTAGCTTCACGTTCCTCTTTGGATGACTAAACCAATGCTTCACTTCCCAAAACAAGTTTTTAGACCTTTTAAGGTAAAAACTTGCAAATAAGACATCACGGGAGTTGTAAATATATATAAAAAAGATCTCTCTAGTTTTTAAACTGCAAAAATAAAGAAGCCATGATTGTACCTTTAGTCTTGCATGGAAGAGTCAGAGGGGCTGATACTTTGTCTGTCCACTCTTTTTTTTTGCTATTTTCTTCAAGTCCTTCAAGGGATTTAACGGAGACTAAAGCAGCCATGAAATATGTGTGAGGAGTAGGATGATGTTATCTATTTCAATATTTTCTTCTACTTTTCTTACAAGATCAAATGGCCTTGCTTTCATTAAGCTCAACTATGCCCCTTACTATGTAGGTGAGAGTCAAAATGGTTGGAAAGCAGTTTAGTCAAAAAAAATGCTTTCCATAGAGGAAGTTGACTGCCTACTGTTAAAGGGTGTGTTATGACTACTTCTTGTTTCAGGATGCTGACTGGGGCCATCAGTAGAATTTGTGTTTATTAGCTGTAGTCCGAAAAATCCTGTTACTGTGTTAATTGTAAGCATGTTTCTAAGTTGATTCATACTGTTTGCAGAGCAAGCAGTTGGTATACACAAGACCATTTTTTATCAAGATAGCAATTGATTTATTTCACTAAAAAAGAAAGTGCCATAGATGAACATTGGTGGGAGTTTAGGGAACCTAAAATAGAAGTATGAACACAGTACTTGAATCTCACTGGGATTACAGAGTTAAAAGTTGCAGGGATGACGTACTTGGCTTGGCTTGCTCAAATCCAGCCACAGGGACTGGTACAAAGGAAAACATTAAGAAGGTCAGGTGAGGTAAAATTGGCTTAGCTGACAGTTAGTGTGACTCTTTCTTCTACGTTGAACTGTGGACATTTTTCACTCTGGGTTCTTTTTGTATTTCAAATACATTTAATAACTACGCAGATTTGTCATTTGAGGTAGACTCAAGCTCAGTTTGAATTCTATATTCACCTGAGTGAGCTCTCTGAGACTTCAGGAAACAAGACCAAATCCATAAGTTGTGAATTGTGCATTTCTCAGATCACCTTGAAATGCAGATTTTCACAGAAGACTTTATTCAGAGTGGTAAATAGTGTAAGCTAGATCTTCTGTCCTATTTTTTCTCTTTTAAGTAACAGACTGCTCATGCAGGGCTTTCAGTAAAAATACATAGATAAAACTTTAACAATAAAATCTATCACTTGTCCAACCAATCTAACATCCCTAATAGAAAAGGTAAAACCTTCAAAATGGGAATGAGGCAGAAGAGCAGATATTATGTATTCAGTGACCTTTTTATTAGTTCTGAATAATTTTAATTTAAGCGAACCGTAGATTTGTGGTGTTCTTGAAGTTCTCCATTCAAGGAATGCACAATTATGGATATTGATCAGACTGAGAGGATGTTTTGATGTGGATGTACAAGGTATTCTTTCTGGTGCTGGAGTAGTTAATGCTTGGACAAAAGCTTCAAGGCCACCAACCTGAGAAGGGACTGAAAAGGCAAGCTGAGTTCAGACTATTTCCAGCTCCTGCGAGGCAGTCTGAAATCAACAAAATGACATAGAATAAGCTATATGTGCAAAATTTAAGGAAGAAATAAATAAAAAAATGTAAAAAGCAGTCAACTGGAGAGAAGTTAATGCAGTAAGTAGTATGTGCATGTCATGTTCAGATCATGAACTGAAAAAACAGTGGTGTTACTGCAAGGGTGCAGTCTTTATTTCACTTTTGATAATTACTGTGGATGCTAAATGTAAGATTTGTAAAGAAATTCCTTTTTTTTTTTTTTTTTTTAAGTTGGTCCTTCTAGAGTACTGGGCTCAGTTTAGGTCACTATTCTTAATGTCATGATGAGGAACATTGAAGTGAAAATGTCACAACTGTAATGACGGGATGAAGGCATGGGCATTTACAATGAGAAGGTGAAAGTAAATGAAAAGGAAGGGAGGAAAACATGGTGGTGATGGTGTTGGACTAAAGAGTCTTGCGCTAAGTTTTCCCAGGTCTACCATGAAGAGTGTAGGAGAGTGAGAAGAAAAATGTGAAGAAAGTTGAGTAGGGCAAAATTATATTTAACTCATTACAGTACTGATAGCAATAGTTAGTTAACTGAGAATATTTTGAGAATCTGTGTAGTTGAAGTGTAGTTTAACTCCTTCCTTAATTGTGTTTTGTACATTGCTGATTTTATTCCTGTTCAAGGGAAGAGACCAGGTTACATCTTTGGTGGTTCTGCAGCCCCCTTTATTATTGCTGCAAGAGAGATAATAAAAGTGGGCTTTAAATCATTTAGATCATTAAAGCAGCTGTTACTTCATACATTAATACTATACCTTACCTAAGTTGCCACTTTGGTTAAGTGGCAGACAAATTGGAAATTCTGTTGCTAGAATACTGCTAAAATATTTTTATCAAAGGCAATTAGTTTATAACAAACTGCAGTATATTATAAAGGGGCCATTCAGTATCGTATGGATCATGTCACTGAGGTGGTTGTTTTTAACATCAAGTACCAAATTATCTATGTGTCAGAAAACTCCTGCTTGGAATTTTAGAGTAAACATTTTGTAAATGGGTGTGGGAAAATCAGAAAATAAAACAGAGCCTTCAGGGCATCTGCTGTATATTTTGTATTAAGTATGATAAAAGTTCAGTCAAGCTGGCAGGTTGTTGCCTCCATTTTCCTGTATACTCTCTTTTCAGGCACACACCAGGGAATGACACAGTGCACTGCTGCTTGTGTTAAGCCACTAATCGTGTTGCCTTGCTAAGCTGAGCAATCTGTTTTGTTGTTGTTCTTGTTTTTATGTGTACACTTTCTGCAGGGAATAATTCTGCCAATAAGAACTTTCTGGGTATTGTAAGGTGTCTTTTCAGCTTCTGGCTGGAGGGTATTGTGAGAGAAAGAAATTGTACAAAAAACAGTAGTATATTTTCTGTACATACTGCAGTGCAGTGAGTTGAGTTGTTCTCTTCTTACTTTTGTTACAACAGTTATGTGTAACATGATGTAAGAAACGAATATTACTTCTGCATTTCAGCTTTTAAACAGCTGGAGCATACCTAGAAACTGCATTTGCCATGCAGATTCACATGATGTAAATGAGATGCCTAAGAAAATATTTAATTATTATTACCTAATCACTGTTCTTTCTTTAACTAAAACTGGGATGTAAATCCATACAATGAATAAGAAGTCCATTCCTGGAATCAAGGGAGTGAGCACCAGCTTGCTTGAAACAGTGCTTGCAGAAAATAAGCATTGCATAAAATACGCATTTATCATTATAGTAATGACAGCGGAGCTGCTCGTCCCTTCAGAATATGGAACAAAATTGTTAATCAGTTAAACATGGTCTAATTGTAGTGAATTTGTGTTTGATATTCTTTGTCTCCTTAACTAAATCTGTCTTTTTTGGCTCATTGCATTCTAAAATACTGAAATTTAAACTTTTAGTAGATGTATCAGGAAATAAGGGTTATGATAGTGGAAAAAATTAGTTGAGATTATTATTATCTTTTGAGAAAAGAAACATGGTATGAATGGCTTGGAAAATGTTCAACTGTCAGTACTTTTATTCATATTCATACTACTGCAGTGGGCATTCTGTGTTTGTGAAGCCAGACTGCCACGGGAAGCTGAATGCATTTTAACCCCAGCTCAGTTTTGATTTGCTTAGCTACTGGTGCTCTACCCTTCATATCTAACCAACATTTCAGAATTTCAAAAATTCTTGTATTATGGTATGTAGATGGTTCAAGTGGCAGTTTAATATAGCCTTTTTTATTTTTTTATTTCAACACACATATTTTCTTGCTACTGACCACATACTGGTTTTCTGTATTCATTCAGCATTCTGGCATTTATGCTTCGTACACTTGAGTGTAAACAGTCTCCATTGTTTTAAAAATTTGTTTGAAATAACAGTTCTGTTCTCTTACAGTTGTTCAGTTGTGCTTAAGAGGAAGGCATAGGCATGTGAGGCAACAAAAAAGAAAAGATACTATGCAGGAGAAAAATAGGCAACTTAGCACCATTGTGCTCAATTTAAGTGAAGCAACTGAGGTATGAGTTGTCAGGAAAATTTTATGTCCTCCCTTGAGTTGATGCACACATAACTAATACAGATCTGTGCCAATTACCACTCAGACAAGGCAGTGCTGTGAGGCCTGGGGGAACTGCAGCACTCACTCCAGCCAGCTTGTCAAAGGCCCTCAGCAGCAGCTCAGTGCTGCCAAGTAGCGGTTTCACCTGGGGGACAGCTACGTGGTGTTGGGTGCCCACATACCAGTGTTCCCCCCAATTTCTCTTGCGGGTAGGAGAATAGACAGACTTTGGCACAACCTCCTTATCAGATCTACGTGTAGTAATAAAACAGTACAGTTTTCTAGCAATTTCAGGTTTTGTTCTTCTGTCACTTGTTATAATTGTGGCCTTTAGTGGGGGCTGTTGCAAGTGATTCTTGCATGCATTGATCTGTTTTTCTTGTCTCATTACACTGTGTTCCTCAGCCCTTGACCAGGGGCAAGGCTGTGTTGCTGCTACTGCTGCTGCTGACAGGTACCTGGGTGCTCTGCAGCATTTCTTAGGTACTGGAATTTCAGAAAGTGCTGCGCAAATAATGAAGGAGAAGACAAAGAAAATGCAGCTCTGCATTGAGGCTTCAGGGAGTGCCGGGGGCCTCTTCCCAGTACTGGAGAAGCTGGAGGTAGTTTCCTTGCCCAAAGGAAGCTTGCAGTTATTAAGGAGCTTTGTTGCCAAGTAAAGGAGCTGTAGGAGGAGGTCAGCAGACTTGCACAGCATCAGAGATAATGAGAAAGAGATTGACCAGATCTATTCCAGCTTGAAGATATAAAGCTACTAATTGTACTGAAGGGAGGGTCAGGCAGAGTCTGTGCCTGCCTGTTCAGGAAGTGAGGGTTCCCATGATGTTAAAGGTTGGATGATAATGGTTTCTGGCACAACGAGTAAGGTTTCTGCTCCACCTCAAGATTCACAGCTGTAGAATAGGTTCACTGACCTCATAACTGTTCAGGAGCCAGAAGCTGTGTCAAATGAAGCATCTGTGTTCACTGACTATGAGCCACACAGGATCAGAAAAAGGAAGCAGCAAGTGATAGTGGGAGACTCCCTTCTGAAGGGGACGGTTTGCAGATGAGGTCATCTGACTCCTTGTCTATGGATGTTTGCTGCTTATTGGGGGCCTTGGATTTGGGATACTGGAGAAACACTGCCAAAGTTTGTCCAGCTCTCAGGCTATTACCCTGCCATTCTTCCATGTTGGGTATACCAGTGATACTGCTAAGATGATCTGGAAAGTATCAAACATCACCACTTGGCTCTAGGAGCCTTGGCCAAGGTCTTGGGGAGGGGCAGGTGGTGTTCTCCTCAGTCCTGCTGGTGAGAAGGTGGGACTTGAGAAGAAGCAGGCAGATCCTGCAGGTCAACAAATGATTACTCAACTAGTATTTGCACCAGGGTATTTGCTTCTACAACCACTGGAACATTTACTGGGTCTTCAGAATGCTGGAAGATGCTTCCCTTTCACTGGACTTCATCCTCATGGGAGACCTGGTCTATCTGAAGACCTCCTAGAGGGCAAGCACTGCAGTGCATAAGTAATTCAGGAGGCTTCTGGCATAGTTGATTGAGGAGGTAACAGAGGAAGTTTGTCTGCTGGACGTGATTCCCACAAACAAGGAAGAACTGGCTGGGAATATGAAGGTCAGAGACTGTACTTATTCCAGTAACTATGAGATGATGGAGCTCACAATCTTGGTAAGTGGGAGGAAGGCATTAAGTAGGATCTCAAGCCTCACTTGAGAGGGAGTAGACTTGTCCATTTCCACAGTGTGCTTGGAAGAAGCCTTTAGGATGCAGTCCTGGAGAGAATAGAGTTCCAGGAGAGCTGATTAATTTTCAAGTATCACCTCTGTGATTGAGTTATATCCATCACACTGAGCATAAAGTCAAGCGAAGGCAGCAGGAGGCTTGTGCAGGAGCTCCTGATAAGAATGGAAGTGCACAGGAAATAGAGAAAGAATCTAGGAATAGAAAGACACTGAACATGCAGAAATGGGGTTTGGCAAGTCAAAGATCCCTTGGTAAGGAATGAAAAGATCAACAAGAAAAGTTTCTACAGCTGTGTCAGCAGAAAAAGGAAGACTAGGGAAAGAGTAGGCCTGCTATTGAAGGTGATCCTCTGTTTAGCACTGCCGAGTTCTAGGCTCTGCAGTTCATGAAGGTCATGGACTTGCTGAAGCATGTGCAACAAAAGGCAACAGAGATGATGAAGGGTTTGAAGCATTTGTTGTGCAAGAGTGCTGGGATTGGCTTCCTTGGATAAGAGAATGCTCAGAAGGAAGTATATATTAAAAATATATTAAAAAATATAAGAAATACCTGATGGGAGGGAGAAAAGGAAACAGTACCAGAGTTTGTGGCATGGTAGCAAATAACGGAACAAGAAGTAATGAGAACAAGCTGAAATACAATAAATATTCTTTAAACATAAAAAAAAGTAAAAATAAAAAATAGTGTATAAATATTTACTCTGGGAATTATTAAACACTGGAACATGTTGCCTAGAGAGATTGTGGTGTTTCCATCCTTGGAGAATTTCAAAACCCCATTGGATGTGGTCCAAAGCAACCTACTCTAATTTGACCCTACTTTGAGCAGGGAGCTGAACTAGATGATCTCCAAAGCTTTAGCAGTCCTGTGATTCTGAGAACTTTATTCTAGAAATCAGAGCGTCAGCCTGATTAGAAGTCTCAGCCTGGAACTGTGTACATATAGCTCTGGAAGAGCTACTCAGACTTTTTGGTAGTTAAATTATATTTGTTTCTGGCTTTGAAGGAATCAGAAACACTTGTTTGCTTCCTTTGAATAACAGTTCGTTCATACAGAATCGAGAGCAGCTTTTAGATGCTTTAGGCCAAAATACATATGTGAGTTAAATGGAAAGAAAATTGCAGTGTCTGAGAGCCATCATTATGTAGTTTCAGTATGCTAGAGAATCTTTACTGGTCTCTGACCTTTTTTTTTTTCTTATTTTTTTTTTCTTTCTAGCTTTTAGTGTTAGGCTCTAAGCCAATACAATGGCAGGAAAATTAAATCTAAACTATTGAACACCTTAGAACAGAGTTCTGTATTTTGTTACTTAAAAAGTAGAAATGTTTTCAGAAGTTGGTGTGAAGATTTGTAGAGCGGTATTTCACTTATAATGGGGCAATCAAACACCTACTAATTATACATTTTATTTCTTTTATTGTTTGTGCTACTTGTCTTTTTGATCTGAACTTCTGTGGTCAACTCTTCCTCTTTATTGTAATAATGGATTTGTAGCATGACTTTGTTTAAACTGATCACTGAGCTCTCTCGTTTCAAGTTGTCTTTGTCCATTGCCAATAATACAAACAGGCTGCTACGTTATATACCTAGATTTCAAAGCCAGGCACGCACAAATATGTCACACAAAACCAGCCTACTAAGCATAACTGTCATAAAGAATGGTTTTTATAAAAGTATAGCTATACACTTTAGGGATCTACAAACTTCAGTTAATCTTTCCCTTCTTCTTCTCCACAGAATGTGTATGTAAACATAAACCGCATCATGTCAGTAGCAAATCGTCTGGTTGAGTCTGGCCATTATGCTTCGCAGCAAATAAAACAGATTGCTAGTCAGTTGGAGCAAGAATGGAAAGCATTTGCTGCAGCCTTGGATGAGCGTAGCACATTACTGGATATGTCCTCCATCTTCCATCAGAAAGCTGAACAGGTTAGTGAACATGGAGGGAGTCAAAAGAAGTTTCCATGTTTGAATGGTGAATTGTGCTGTTGTACTTAATCCAAATTGAAAGTAAATAGAGTGATTAAAAAGCAAGAATGCCAGAGCATTAATTTCTGTCTATTTCAGCTGATGTTTAAATGAAAATTTGTTCTCTATAGGGCAGCTTACTGCCTTTATATTCTCCCCATACTGTCTTGCCCATACCAATGCAAGATCGATCTTAGCCGAATTACATATATGAATTAAAACAGAAGAGATATCAAAGCTAAGCTGTATGAAGCTTTTGAGTTGGAAGAAAGAAAGATAAGCATTTAGCTTTAAATAGAGTTAATATTATGCTTTTTCTACATCCAGAAATCATTCTCTGGTACTATTGGCCCTACCCCTCCACCTCATTGAGAGAAGTATTCACAAATCAGTCCTTGAGTTGTCAGTATTTAACTCATAGTAATTGCTTATAGAAAACTATCTGAACTGCTCTGAAAGTTAAGAAGGTAATTAACTGTCTTCTGAATCTGAAATAATGGTGGGAAATGTTTACTTAGTATCATGTAAGAGATTTCTCCTAAGTTAAATAAAAAATTTAGCTGTAGGCCTATACCAATTATTTTAATTAAGTCATTATCTGTGTGCAACTGCAAGAGAGGAGGTATATGGAGGAGAACTAGGAATAAATATCCCCAAGTTAATAGTCTTGATGGTGAAAGCATGTTATTCCCCTCAAGGGGATTCAGCTCTGAAGGAGTTGCAGTGTGTTTGCTGTTGAGTCATCCATTGATATTATAGACTATCTGCTGTGTACGTCTCTGGTGAATTTGGAGAGCAGAGGTTCTTGGATGGATATGGCTGACTGAAGCTCTGGTATGCTGCACAGCTGCCATAAATAATTTTCTTTCCATTTGCCATCCTAAGTTGGCTCTAAGAAGAAGTGTCATGTCTGATATAACTGTAGGAAAATTGAACAGACCAATTAGGAGCTGATAACTACAGAAATCAAGAGGCAGCACACCTTATTACTTTAAGAATTTTTTTTTCCTATTTTCTACTATACAGAAATTCTACATAATTTTCCAGAGATTAGAAAAATGAACATAATAAGGTGCAAATACACATTGCCTCTTGGTAGTGATGACATTGGTTTAATCTGAGAAAGCTTAAGGTAAAGTACACGAGCTAGTGTCACTATAATAAATATTAGCAGTTTAAAGAGAGGTCACTTTAAAAAAAAAAAAAAAAAGGAAATGATTTTCTGTTGTAAAAGATACCAACTGGCTTGAAGCATTTGATAGAAACATTCTGATAGTTAAGCAGCATTGATGCTTTTGTAATTCATGGGCTATTTAGCTTAGCGTTCATGCACTGTTGGCCTTATGAGTGGGAGAAAGATGAAGAGGTGGTTGAACTCTGACTGAAGTGGTGTCCTTTTCCATAAAAAATAACTAATCTTAATTGGAAGTCCAGAGAGCAGACTTTTCGTGTGCATGCTGGCCAGCTGTGGTAAGAGTTGGTGTTACCTTCTTCAGCACAAAATGCATACATAAAAGGGGAAACAGAGAAAATCTGCAGAGAGTCATTTGCTTAGTCTCCCTAATTGCTCCTTCTGCAGTTTTCACTTGATGATTAACTATGATGGATTGATATAGTTGCTTTGTAGGCTACCTGGCCATGATGTATTAGCAGTTGCGTTAACAGTGGAGAGTGAGTCTGGAATGAGGGGGATAACCCCTTATGAGACATAAAAATGTCTGAAATATAAGTAGTATATAACATCCTTTTCAAACACATACTTACTTTTGCAAGTAACAGGTATGTGTTGTTGCCTCCTCAGACACAAGTGAAGACTGTGCCCAACTGTCAGTGCATGCTGTCTGAAACAAAAGACTCAGCTCTGTGGTCCCACACAGAGCTTCTTTTGTCATTTAGTGCTTAACGTTAGTGATTTTTAGAACTGTCTCTCAAAGAAATGAGAATTAAGCAATTATATAAGAAGTAAGCATTTTAACACTCTGTCTTCCAGCTGTCAAACAATAATGTAGTACCAGATTACTTTTTCTTCAAAAGGCTACATGTGATCCAGGAATTAAGAAATATATGATGAAAGAAATGGTTTGGCTTCTTAAAACTTTTCGGATTTTTGAACTTCACACAAAGAGAAGATAAATTTATTTTACAGTATACCATGTGTGTTTGGCTATACTAAATTTAACAGCTATGAAAAGTTCTGTAAAAGCAGATTTTTTTCCTCTTTCCTTTCCTAGCATAACAAGGGTATAAAATTCATGCCCCCTAGCTGTCAAAAATAAGTTGACAGAACTTCAGATATGCACACAGCTATGATGACAGGTTCTCTTCTGTCAAGATAACTTAAGCTTCAGAGATAAATTGTCTGCAGAAGAGATTCTGTTGCAGTATCCTCAATTCCCCCTGAAAAACTTGACATGAACAGCTATGCTGACATAGCTGTGTGCTCAAGTACAGTGTTAGTCCTAAGAGACCCCTGCTTGAGTTGTAAATCCCTTACGTGCTTGCTACTGTAGTAGCTTGACAAATGAATTTAATGCTTATGTGTGGAGAACTTAGTACTATGGGGATGAAGGTGTGAATTTCTTGTATTCTACCACTGCTTTGCCTCCTTGAAAGTCACTTTTCAACAAGACAGATAGGAAGTGTTTTAGTGATCAGTTCACCATTAATTCTATGTATGTAAGTGTGTATGCAAAATTATCTGTTTTTCTACAAACATTTAAAATAGGTGAGATGGTGGCTTAATTGATGTACCATGAATATCTGTCTACACAGGAAGCTGACAGGAAAGAACTGAGGGTCTAGACTTGAAAGTTTTACCTCTTTATGTAGACAAGATTTTTGTTGCCTTTCATGCATCTGAAATAGTAGATGCATAGTGAAATAAACTTTTTTTTAGCTACATATTTGAAAAAAGGAGCAAGAGTAAACTTGAACTGTCAGCATTGCCAGAAGTTTAATTGGTCAGGAAGGCTGCCAGAATCTAATTAAGCCTGCTTGTCTGTGAAGGGCTGAAAGAGTTCCATGTAGCTAAAAGCATGAGTGTAGTTAGACTTCAATATTTGTTTGTACTCTATTATGTTCATTTTGGCCAGTTCAGAAAAAAATACATTTAACAGTTTTCACTGTGAAATCCTTTCAGTGGCTGTCACAAATATGCTCATCCTTTTATGTATTTTCAAAGTATATTTACCTGTTGAAGGAACTCCAAATTAAATAGAATGCCTTTTCTCTGTTGCAGTACATGAGCAATGTGGATTCATGGTGTAAAGCCTGTGGTGAGGTGGAGCTTCCCTCAGAACTACAAGATTTAGAAGATGCTATCCATCATCATCAGGGGATATATGAGCATATTACCTTGGCTTACTCTGAGGTATATATCTTGTTTGTTTTCTCAAGTTGCTGACTAGATAATACAATGTGATATTAAGATTGGCTTGTAAACTGCCATCACTTCTTGCACAGTGTTTTATTTAAAACTCAACATTTTTTTTTTCTCCTTAGTTTAGTGTACTGGACGTTACTACTATTATTCATATTTAAACTTGAGTTTCTTAATCTTCTCAAAGAAATTTAAAGATGAGTGCATATGTGGTACAAACAATCCATGTAGGATATTAAGGATTTATAGTTTACATTTGCGTATTACTACATTTTATAGCAGTATGATACTCTTGTTAAAACACTGAGAAACTAACTGGGTGTTCTTCAAGAAAGTATTCTGCTGGTATAGATTGCTTAAAATATGTTTTGAAAAATCAGTCTCTGAAACTGTCTAACAAAAAAGAGATCCTTAACTTAAGGATGTCATTTGACAACCCAGAAGTTGTATACTTAGTTCTACCAACTTTGAAGGCACTTATATGAACCAGCAAGCCTGTGTAGTCAGCATTCGTAAGATTAGCGCATCCTGTGCTGCTGCTCTAATCTTGGATTCACAGCACAATAAAATGTTTTTGACAGTGTTTCTTAGTATTCCTAATATTTGCAAATAGAGCGTAAGATAAAATGCTTATTCTGAAGGTGGCTTAAAAAGTAGTAACTTAAGTATCCAACCTTCAAACTTCGAATTTTCTCATGTACTTCAGTTAGCTGAACTGAGAAATCGCATGGATATTAACTGATCACAGGTTTGGGGTTTTTTGGGTGGAGTGTCTTTTTTTTTTAATTTTTTCCAAGGTTGTTAGTATCACAGAATTAAACTATTTTGGCATTAAATAGCATTAGTGTTACTCCGAATTAAATGCAGCGTGAAACCTTACATGAAAATATATGTTTGATTAAATAATGGTATAAAGTGATCAATGAACACAGGATAATTTCGACTACAACTTTCATATTTTAAAAGGTACTGATGTGGCAATGAAGCAATGTTTGTGATTTATACATTACATAAAAAACTAAACTACTTTCTGATGAACCAATTCTGTGGTGGGCAGCTAAATCATACGTATGGTCACATTTCATTTACAGTAAAGGAATGTAAGGTTAGTCTGATGATTAGAACTGATGATTAGTCTGTATTGATAGTATCTCAAAACTGGATTTTTTGGATACCTGCCATCTTACGGCATGCATAAACTTTATTACTGTTAGTCAGAGGTCCAGAGTTCATGAGTTGTGTGCAAAGCTCATGCTGATATCTCTGTTCCTCATATCATCTTTGCTGATAAAACTTGTGATCTTATTTATGTGTCTTAACTCATTTTTGAAACCATGTTTTGTGAGAAGATTTGTTTTCTCCACTGTAAACTTTCTTCATTGAGGGGATCCCTTTTTTTAAACAGTAGAGAAATATGGTGTTTGTTGTAGATGAATGTGAAAGAGGCTATCTAGGGTGTATGGTCCATGAGAATGCATCCAGGAATAAAGGTTAGGGCTGTCTAGAATAATAATTACACAGCTCAGAAGTTGAAGTGTTTTTTTTGCTGGTATTTTTTTTTTTTTCCTCCTTTTCTTTGGTGTACTTTTTAAACAAGGACATGAATGAACTGGAGTCTGCCATTAACTGTAAACAACTACTGAGAATTACCATAGTTAATACTGTTTGCTTCCTGGTGATGCATAATCAAAATAATTAGATGGGAAGATTATAGGTTTGCTCTCACAAACACCTTGAAAATTTATTTAGGGTTTCACAGTTTTGGCTTAGACACTTTTCTTCTGCTTTTCCCCATCTAGTAAAGGAATAGCTTATTCTTCAGAAACCATGATTTGTGTAAAAATAGTAGTCACATTCAGTGAATGTATGGTTATAATTAAGAAATGTACAAGAAAGTTAGGTTAAAGAAGAAAGGATGGAAAGCTTACCCTTGTCCTAGGCTCACTGAGAAGACTCCAAGAGGAGCAATCTCCAAAAGAGATCCTTCCCTTGTGCTAGTCAGCTCTTAAATGGGGTCTAGGAGAGGTGGAGCCAGGCTCCACCCCTTCCAGTAGCACAGGTGAATTGCCTTCATCTGTGCTCCCATGGCTGGCTCATTGCTCACCTCAGGTGGTCAATCAGAGGTTCAGGCCATGATTCAGCAGTTCCCATACAGGTGACAAGTAACTTTTGGAGACACAAGAATAAAACAACTTTAGCTAAATCCACTAAGATGCCTCAGAGCCAGTTTAATGGTGCATTAAGTCTCCACTAGAGCATACACTTAAATTTCAAAGAAAGAAGCAGTCAACAACATCACTAGGCATGCCTGTGTTCACCAAAAGAGTGAAGCACATACAGACCTAGTAGCTGCGTGTCATGCTCTGGATTCTTTAGAGAATGTGCACGTCTTGAAGTCATTACTTTCACTACTCACTGCTTTTGGTACCCATTCAATGGATACAAGGCACTGAAAGGAGACTTGCTCAGTCCAAAAACCAGGTAGAAGTAAATAAAACTTATTCACAAATATTACAGGACACTCTTGAAACACTAATGAAGGGATCCTAAGTTACGCTTTAGTCTCATTCAGTTTTATTGCAGTGGCTTTGAGGAAGGCAAAGATATCACAACCCAGCTAATAAGATTTTAGCTTCATTGTAAACATCTCACTATACATACCTATGAGTTCACATGGGTAAGCCCTTTTAGCAGTAGAAGGAGGAGAATAAAAGGGAGGACTAAGATTTGCATGAGGCATCTTGTCTTGTTTTCCCTTTCATATTATCACAGACATCTAAATTTTTTATTTCTTTTCGCATCTAGTTCTTCATCTGTTTATACTGACAGACATTAAACCACTTAATGCGCCGTGTTGCTGTACTTCAGAATATTAATAATTTCCAATTTCACTCATCTGCAAAATCCTCTACTTTTACTATCTGTTTATTCAAACTTCTTAAATATTTTCAGCACTAAAATATAATAGCATTGCAATGTGCTAAAACTTCTTAACCTACGAACAATTTAACTTACTGATACTTTCCTGGAGGATATCTGAATCTCCGTGGATTTTCTAACGCTTATAAATGTGACATATGATGTTAAAACTGGCAGCTCCTCTTCAATAAAATGCTACTGCCAAACCATTAGTGGTTAATGTGTTCTAGTTTACATTCTTTCAGGAAGATGGAAAATCAGAGACTGAAGTTTTACCCTGAAAAAGGAAAAAAGCAGCAGAGGAAAATGCTGTTGGTAACATGTTTTATCTGCTTCAGTCTACTCAACCCAGCAGTAATTCAAACATTTCCAGTGTAGGTCAGGTCTAGACTGGCATCCAGAGTGCTAGACAACCTGCAGAAAGGAGTGAGCCAGCCACACTGGTTAGAGCAACATCACAGAACAACCTGGGAACCCACCTGCACCTCCAGCCAGGCTTTTCCTGCAAGGCAATTATAGGACTCCACAGCATTATCTCTTCTTCCCTAGTGCTCCCTGACTGCTGATTGTACAGTTAAATACAGTACTGTAACAGAAAGCACAGCAGAAATAGCAGGGTAGCAAAGTCCTAGGCTGCAGTGAGTGAGGATAAGCCTAAGTGCAGCAGCTGTAGATGCAGAAACAAAAGAAAAAAGAAAAGAAAAAGCAAAAACAAAACAAAAACAAAACAAAACAAAAAAAAAAAAAAAAAACCAAACCAAACCAAACCAAACCTACACACCCTAAGAAGGCAAAGATCTCCAACAAGCTACCCTTAACTCCATTGCCAACCCTTAAATGAGGTCTAGGAAAGGGAGGATCCTGACTCCACCCCTTCTGGTCACTTAGGAGCATTGCGTGGAGCTGAGTTTCCCTGGGTTGGCCCTGCCTTCCTACCAGGTGTTCAATTGCTGTTTCATGATTTGACTAAGCATTTTCATTACATGTACGTTGCTTGTGGCTAATGATTTGTATGAAGATTTTTGTACCGTGGCTGGGAAGCTCAAAAAGGTTGGCCATACTGAACTAGTTTTAGGTATTTTTGTACTTTTTGCTCAGTGTTGTGCTTCTGTGTTTTATGTTTCTGCATATAGATAGAGACACAACTTACTTTCAAGATTTGTACACCTTTACCTTCCATCCCTTTCCCCAAGGAATGGTATTTCTGCTTGAAATGCCAAATGGCCTCATGTGGCTAATAGTATGGCTCCAAACCACAGGGTACTGCTCGGAAGTGGTGGAGTTCTCATTCCTGGAAGATGTGTGGACAGAGCACTGACAAGTTAGTGGTTGGACCTGATTATCTTGAAGGCCTTTTCTAACTTAGATGATTCTACATTAAGCGCAGACCAGATCATACAGGGTTGTTATATTTTTAATGATGTGGCTTTATGCTTAAGAAGAGCTTAAATGATACTTGAAACTATATAGAATTAGATCAATGTAGCAAATTGAAAAAATAATAATTGATTCAGAAATGACAGTTACATCTCCAAACGTTCTCTTATAACGTTTTTCTGATAGTTTATGGCTTTGGGTTCAGTGTTTGCTGTTTTGATGTATGTCAGGTGCCTTAAAACAATACATTCCTAGTGGTGCTGTAGTCTAAGAGCTGCACGATACTAAGATTTCTGCAATTTCTTTCTGCACTAGTTGTGCCAGCAGCACAACTCCTTTCACTTGGTTTTGAATGCTGCCTTTTTTTTTGGAATCGCAGCACCTGACACTGTATAACAATTGGGCCAACACTTAAGATAGCCAGCATGTCAAAATGGAGTTAGAAAGTAAAAACTTAACTCTTTTTCAAACCGTGGTAGAGCACTCTAAGAATTTAAACTGCTATGAGCAAGCACATGAGGTCACACTTGAAATATAAAATAAGCGTATTTGGGATCAAGCTGAGGGAAAATTGCTACCTTCTCCAGCAATTTTCCTAAAGGTTGCAATATATTTTTCCCCTTTGTACCTCAAGAAAAGGGAGGGAATTAATCCTACAAGGCTATTTCATCTGAGGGAGTGGAAATTCACTGTGTGCACTTGGATCAAAGTTTTCACTCTCAAATTCTTCACAGAATAATAGCTTTGTAGCCAGAACTGCAAGGGCAGTAACTGTAACAGTTACTGAATAAATGAGGTCAGTCAGGCTGGAGACCGGAGGTGATTGTACTGCCTGGTCAAACTGGTTGAGGAGGAGGGTGCAGAGCATCAGAGGCTAGCTGCTGGAGAACGACACCTTGGGGTAGGAAAAGGCCAAGTGTCAGTGAGCTGCAGTCACACCTCAGGGATCTAATACAAGAGGGAGCAGTAAATATTTAGGATTGGACAGCTACCTTCATCTCCTACAAGGCATTTTCTGCATGAGTGGTGATTTTTCGTTGGCCATTTTGGCCAGCTCTCCTTATAAATTACTCTTTAAGAATTGTTGGCTTCATCATAGTGTAGTACAGGCTTGTTTTTGCCAAAGTTCACTTGATAACTGGAATCGTATACTAACCAAAATTCTCTTACTTCTGGCTAGAATTTAATGTTTTGATACAGCAAATAAATGGGTAGCTGCTGCTCTAATTTGCAACAAACAGAATACCACATACCACTTCTGGACTCTCAGTCTTGTTTAAGTAATGAGCAATGGGAAGGTGCCAGCTTCTGTGTTTTCTGTCGCAGCTCATTTCATTCTTGATATTTCTTCTCAATATTTGAGTTAGAGAATCAAGGGCTTGCAATAGAACAGAACTTTCCTAAGGAAAAACAAAATAAAACAGAACAGAAACCATAGGCTCTACAGCTTACATAGTACTTGGAAAATGTGAGTCAGGTCCACCCTCAAGTTCAGAAACCAGAAAGCAAATAAAAGAACCTAACAACATTGCTCAGAATAAATGACCTCAATGCAGGACACCTGACTGAGGGTGTGTGGAGGGGGAACTTCTATTTTGTTAATCCTCAAGCTTGGCACATCTGCCACAAGCTAAATAAACAATTGTTATTGGAGTCAGAAAAGGACAAGCTAATGTAAAACAGGCTGGGGACATAAATTAGTAGTCACAGTGGGCTGTCACAGGTGAGTGCTTGTGAGATAAGTTACTTGAAATGCCAAACAGACCTTCTGTGGAATTCTTGGGAACGTACTTTTCCAACTTTAACCACTTTATTTTAAACTAAAAATGTTATTAAAAATGCATACAGAGGAATATCAACACTGAAAACTGTGAAATTTGCTAGAAATCTTTCTTCCCACTTTGGCTTCTCTGCCATCTTAGTGCCTGTGCAGTCACGTGCAGTCCCGGCTAGAGTAAACAGTTATAAAAGTCAGGCTCTCTGCATCAGAAGCTAAGAAAACTTCAAGCGCTGATTTTTATTTCTAAATTCCAATGTATTATGGGTTACAATCACTTTTATTTGAGAACTATCATGAGATAAGCCCTGAGAATTACCTCATAAAGATGGGAATTAATAACAGCAAAGGAAATAAAAGGTGAAATTCTTGCATAATCTTAACTTCAACAGCAAGTCTTTATGGGGGGGGGGAGGGT
>JAOWBP010002052.1:21464827-21495010 GCA_028571105.1 Tragopan temminckii | reverse complement strand
AATCAGAGGTTCAGGCCGTGATTCAGCAGTTCCCATGCACATATATATATGTAAAAGTCATGTTCCTCCTCTGGACATAACATTTTATTTTCCCTTAATTAAACATGCATTCCCTTTCAAAGACTGATGGAGTTATCTTTCTATGTGAAGATATTATAGAAGTCTTACTTGTTATTATTATTATGTGTAGGACTTAATTGCTGTTGCAGCATGGAGCTCTTTTCATATTATTATAAATGGACAGTGATAAGAGTAGACCACTGGCAATTACCACATTTTGTCATTCATTATAGATTGCAATGTCTTGACAACATGATTTCGTTGCTTAGTAGTAGGTTAATTTTAATAAATACATTTAAGACTAGACTTAGACGTAATTTTACTGAAAATAAATACTGTGTATTACTAAAAAGGAACTTATATATGCTTACAATTATAGATGACTGGTGTGCCACCAGGTCTTTACTGGTGGCTGAGTGATACCAAATTGTGATAGCTCTCTGTGCTTCATGCTAAAAGTGACAGAATAGCTAACATTAATGAAAAGTGCTTTCAACAGCCTTGGCAAAAGTTAATGTGACTGGATATGGTAGGACTATGGCTTTTTAATTAGCATGCAAAATAAATATTTTTGCTGTGGTTTGAATCAGAGAAGACAATTATAAATGACTGCTCCTTCTTATCAGCATTGAGCACGTTTTGGAAAAGAATGTATTTGCCCTTCTTGGAAGGGTTTAAAGCAAATCAGGTGTAAGTTTGTCATAACACTGGTTTGTCTTTGGCTTGCCAGTACCAGTAATAATATAAAGGTTGTAAATCAGGTCAGATCAAAGCATGTCTTGTGTTCACATCTGTTGTTCTAAATGCACTTATTAGATTAATATTAACCTGTAATAAGTAACTTCTTTGTTCCCCCTCACAGCAAACAAAGAGAGAAATGAAAACACTGTTCTGGACCAGTTCTGGACCATTGTATAATTTCAGGGGCTTAACTGACAAGAGAGAGAAGTGAAACTTAGAAGAGCTTCTAAGTTAGATTTTAATTAAAAAAAAAAAAAAAAAAAACTGTTAAGAAAAAGCATACTTAGAGAAAGACAGGCTGTTATTTAGAAAAGTGCTGCTTCTTTAAATTGTCTTAGGTAGAGTAAGGATATAAAAAAGTAGTTGTGTGGGTTTTCTTTGGTTGTTGTCTTTTTTTTTAATAACAACTGCCCATGATCATGCCTCGGCTAATAAAAATCTTCAGTACTGCTCCCCAAGTTCTTAAAGAAATCTCAAATAGGAAGCAGAGAGATTGAAAAAGCAGACTGAACAAGATTTTGGCAAGACAAGTAATTCTTTGTTCTTTCTGGTGGACAGGTGAGCCAAGATGGAAAGTCACTGCTTGACAAACTTCAGAGACCTTTGACTCCTGGAAGTTCCGATTCCCTCACTGCTTCTGCCAACTACTCAAAAGCAGTTCATCACGTTCTGGATGTCATCCATGAAGTACTCCACCACCAGCGCCAACTGGAAAATATTTGGCAGCATCGAAAGGTTCGCTTGCACCAGCGGCTTCAGCTGTGTGTTTTTCAACAGGATGTTCAACAGGTAGGTTTTTTTTGTTGTCTGAATGCCTTTCTGTTTTATTGGATTTTGTTTTGATGCTGGTTTCAGTGCCAGCTGGGTTTTGATTGCTGGACCCCGTGTTCTCTCATTCAACGATTGAATAGTACCATGGAATCAGCTGATCAAGGGAGGTGATCAAGTCCCTCTGCTCTCTGCTGATGAGACCTCACCTGAAGTACTGCATCCAGATGTGGAGTCGAGTACAGGGAAGATGCAGACCTGTTGGAGCACGTCCAAAGAAGGGCCAAAGAAAGGATCCAGGCGATGAAACAGCTTCCCTATGAGGGCAGGCTGAGAGAGCTGGGGCGGTTCAGCCTGAAGGAGAGAAGGCTCTGGGGAGACATGATAGCAACTCTTAAATATCTGGAGGAGATTTAATCAGGAAGAAGGGGACAGACTCTTTACCAGGATCTGTTGTGATAGAACAAGGGGAAATGCTTTCATACTAAAAGAGTATGATTTATATTGAATATAAGGAATTTTTTTTTACAGTAAGGGTAGTGAAGCACTGGAACAGACCACTTAGTGGGGTGCCTCATCCCTGGAGACACCTAAGGTCAGGATGAACGGGGCTCTGAGCGGCCTGATCTAGCTGTAGATGTCCCTGTTCATTGCAGGGGAATTGGACTAGATGGCTTTTAAAGGTCCCTTCCAACTCATGCAATTCTGTGGTTCTATGATTGATTGACTAATTTCAAGTTCAGTATGTTAGGAGAGATGTCATGAGTAGAAACTGTATTTAGAAGTTAGCTTTTAGTTAACTTTAGGGTTTTTTTTTAAATTATCTTCTCTTGTTACTTGAATTCAGGTAGGATGACAGGTTTTTATTCTAGACAGAAGCTGTTCTCAGCTTGTGCTAGAAGCTGATATTCACTGATACTCACATTCTAGTTAAAATTCTGGACTTTGTATCAGAAAAGAGACTAGTAGTATTAACATGCAAAAAATGAACAGCATTATCCTTTTACAAAGTAGTTTCGTATCCTCGTTGATACTTGTGTTCTTTTCTTTTTTAAATCTGAACATATTATACTAAAGAGGTGGAAAAAAAAATACAGTTAAGATTCCTTTCTGACAATGTCACCGTCCTGCTTTCAGCTGAAACAGGGTTACTAACACAAGGATGTTTGATTGTTGCTGAATGCTGGGTGTGTGCCTGGGACTGGGCTGGGACCAGCTGCCGCCTTCATAGTGCAGCAGCAGTTAGCGAGGCGGAGCCAGGACAGGCATCTGAATTAGGCCAAATGTTATTCCATACCACGTGACGCTATGCGGAAGGCCACAGCACTGTGGAAGGTCCACCCGGGGTGGCTGCTTCTCAGGGGTTGTGGGCATTAGTCAATGGAGGTGAGAGCTTGCGGTGCTGGTAGACATGGGCTGGTTGTATTGGTGCTGTGTCAGCGGGTAGGTGGAGAGTGATTGCGTTGTGGCTATACATATATTGTTATCATCACACTTTTCTTTCTGTTTTCCTTTTCTGTCTTAGTAAACTGTTTTTATCTCAGTCCATGAGTTCTATTTTGTTTCCTGTTCTCTCCCTCATCCCACTTCAGGAGGGAGTGAGCAAATGGCTGCACGGTGCTTAAAGTACCTGCTGGGTTAAACCTCAAGGATCACTACTGAATTAGTAGTTATCAGCTGCCATATTTTTATTATGATGATGACGTTCATAGAAGGTTAAGTACAGACATTAGTATCTCTTTTGGACTTCGTTTCAGCTTAAAAACGTAAAGCTGTACAAAACTCCTTTGTAAATGGATATTTATTAAATGTATAATGCTCACTTTAGTCTGCAGCTGATAGAGATACTAGTAATTTATTTTATATATCTATTCCATAAAAAGTAAGAAAGACCAGTACTTTCTGATGATGTTCTTTAGTTTCAGTGTACAGATTTTTACAGCTCAGGAATTTCTGAATGTGGATTTTAGATAACCAGTCACACATTCTGTTAAAATAGCGTCGTTTCTTCCACATTTGTCGCACTTCAAGTCAAATTTCATGTACATACCTGTTGCAGGAAGATGTTAGATGAAGACAGTTGGGAGTGAAGTAACCTGGTTTTCATTGTTTGAAATAATTTCAAAAGAAGTTTAAGTCTGGCAGGGGCAAGGGTGAGCAATCTTGTTAGCACAGAGTTCTGTATAAAACGCCTATCTTTTCCTGTAAGTTAAAGTAAAAAGTTTTAAAAATGCCTAAGAGCTAAATGTAAAATTAGTTAAAAAAAAAAAAAAAAAAAAAAAACGCAAAAAAAAAAAAAAAGGCAAATATTCAAGAGGCAAACTGTTTTCCAAACTGTCTACAGTCAGCTGTGACAAAGGATGTGGAAATGTGTGAAAAATGTCAGCTGATCAAAAAAAAAGAAAAAGAAAAAGCCAAATGAATGTTCGTTTATTCACATTCAATGAATAATCAGGAAAGGCAGAGAGAACGACACCAAGAACAGTATTATGCCACCGTGTAAATACTAGCAGCTTCCCACCTAGTTTATAACATTAGTAGTAGCTGGTCATGAGGGTCTTGTGTTTGGTACTTGTATGAATAGTCAATGAGGGGCACTTGTCAAAACTGACAAGACAGAATCCACAAATGAATCACCTGTACATAGTCTTCATAAGAAATTTTCAACAGTTAAAATGATGGTTTGTTTCTCATATGATTAAGTAGGTCCTCTCAGCTGTAGCCTAGTCCCAAAAGTGAGGATTGGGTCCTGAAACTTGTTCCTCTAGTCTGAATCCAGTCCAGGGAGGACCTACTTAGGCAAGCTAGGCCAAATGATCTCCTGAGGTTGTTTGCCAGATGCATAATTCAGGTCTCAGGCCTATAGGTCAGGCTGCAGGCAGTTTATTTCCCGGGGGAAGGCGATCATTAAATGCTACAGTGAGTCTTACTGTGCTGATTCTACTCTTTGATTTGTTATCTTGGGAGTCATAAAATGTTAAATTCTCATTTTCTTTTACTTCCCAATTCACGACTCTGAGTGGAGTTAGCTCTGAAACTGCTTGTTTCTTTTTGCAGTGACATCTCTCAAGTCATTTTAGAATCACGACCTGCTTCTTCAGCAGGGAGCTGAATGTTCCTTTTCTGTCTGAGACCAGTCAGCTGTGAGAGACTGGATTGTCCTTTGTTTTATTTGTGTAATGGCCACTAGCCACCAACTTTGGAGGCTTCTGAAGAGTTGCATGTGATGGTTTAACTTTTTGTCATGTTACTTTAAATTAGCTTTAGATGCTGATGCATTTTAGACACTGCCTTTTAGTTAATCGCAACGTGAATTGTGGTTAGTGTTCCCTTTTGAAATGCAGCTTCTCATTTCATGCTGTAAGACAATGATAATTCAACATCCACGCCAGATAAATTCATCAAACAGTGGCAGAGGCCTTAAAGAAAATGGCAAGCATGTAATGCTTTTTCCTTACTTTGGTAATTTGTAGCTCACTCAGCTTTGAATATCCTCGAGGAAAAAAAAAAAGTGATCTTGTACAACAAAGGTTCTTTTTTTCTTGCAGTAGAAAAAGAAAACAAACCTAAAGCAGATAATCTAATTTATCTGAGAAATGTTAGCTTTTATATTTAATGTTCGCTGGCACTATTCAGTTCTGCTAATATTTATATCCAAGACAGTTCTGGTATGGTTTGTATAGAGCTTCAAAGGAACTTCCTCAAATATCTTGATTTTCATTTGCACTATTTCAAGCTTGTTAGCTTTTTTTCAAACCTTAATAAATTCATTTAAGATTGTCTAGCAGTTAGTGTGAAAATCCTTTTTCATTATTGCCAGTGAAGTGTAATTTTCTTCCATGTTAGAATGGACTAAGTGTAGCTCACTTCAGCTGTCCATAGTTGAAAAGCACATAGGGACAAGCAAACAAGTTACGTTTTAAGTGAGTTTATAACTGCCCTTCAACATGAGTTTGTGCTTTCTTCTTCTTCCTACTCCTGGCTTAATTATTATTAATGAAATAAGTCAGTTTATGAAAATATTGAGTCAGAGCTGATTGGAGGAGGGAATTGGCTGTTAACACATTGTTACTCCACCTCTCTACCTTCAAAAACTATTGTTGTTTTTTTGTTATTTTGTTTTTTTCCTGTTTCTAGTGAAGCTTTCAGAATCAGCAAAAACATCATGGTTCTAGTTAACTATGTACACCAAGAATTGTCTCATAATTTATTGGAGCAAACAGTATTGAAAGTAGCCCTTGAAATTATAAAAACAGTAGGTAAAAATGTAAAAGTAGTAGGTAAGATATAAATTACATCAGATCTGAAAGTGGGAATGAGAAAACTTATGAAGTCTTAAATTGAAGAGAGTTCTGAATTTCATCCCAGGTAGCAGATTCATGCCAGGAAATCTAGTTTCTAGTTAATGTATATTAACTTCAAAAAATGAGAAATTTTTTTAATACAGAAAATTTTAAAATATCAGATCACTGACTGTTGTATTCAGTTGTTCTAAATAACTGTTAAGTACAGAGCATGCTAATAAAAGTATAATGTTATGCTTAAGAACTGACATAAGCTTACCAAGAGCAAAATGCATATTAGCTTTCCACCTAAGAAGAGGAAAGGAAGTGGCTCTCATAATTCTGATAGGAAAAACAATAAAAGTAGTCCAGTTATAGAATACGAAGTTTTGTACTACTAGGCCACAAAAAGTCCAAATTGAACATTAACAATTTTGGTAGAACGATATTGCTGATGCTCATACAGTGAAAGCTTTAGAGCCTGAAGAACTACATCAGTAGTTTGCAGATCAGAAATTAGTAAAACATCCTTGTAGAAGTTGATATAAAACATCTGTTTATTAGGTGTCCACTAACCTTGGATGGCTTCTTTATTTGTTCTGGATAAGTATGTTGCTTCTCCTTCCTTGATCGGCTTACCTCAAGGACTCCGAGTTTTTGTTGTGACAGTCACTGCTTTAGTTTTGACTAATGAAGGGTGGATCAAGAATGCTTTCTAGTTGCTCAGCATCAAAATACTACTTGTTTCACTGCCTGATTCTACTGTGCTGTTTTGAGGCAGTGCCAGTGTGAAATGCTTCTTTTGGAGAGAGAGTATTTCTACGTTTAACTGCTTGAAGATTAGAAATTCAAAGATTTCCACCCTTCTGAGCATAATGTCTGGAAAGTAGCACCAAGTAAATCAGAAAAATGTAAGTGTTCGTAGTAGCTAAGGGGAGTGGGGGGGAATGGACTGGATAATAACATAGGAGAAAAATGGTGAAAAGGAGCATGTTGAATCTGCAAAATATCAGCTGTCTATTGTTTATTTATATGAACAGCATACACGAAACATATTTTGCAGCCATGAATGATGATTCTGTGAAGATGAAGCCATCGTTCCATAGTAATTATGTCTACAATATATTCTGTATCAGTGTTTTAAGGATAAGCATTTTTTTAGATCCTATATTGAGCATAAGAATGGTTCTGCTGAGACCGCAGTTACAGCTTAATTGCATCTTATTAAAGCAACTTGCTGTAGTGGAGAAAAATATTATTCACCCTTTTGATGAAATGAGTTGAGTCTCTGAAATTACTATGCATTACTGCACTGTAAGAGTGAATTCCATGTACTTTCAGTGTTAGTATTAGGCAAGTCCTTAGTGGGTTGGTATAATGTGTGTGATAACTCTTCAGTAACTCTTCCAGAAGGAGAGGGGGAAACGCATTAAGATATAAATGGCTAATATCAATGTAAATTAGTCATGTTATCCTTTGGTTGAAGTGATATGTAAAAGTTCTTAGTGATGTGCAAGTGAAAATTCTAACCGACTCTGCTTTTACATGCTGTGAAATTTTCAAATAAAGGGTTACCTCAGTTTTGTTAAGTATTGGGGTAAGAAGGCTAAGCTGTAATACGTGGTTTGGCTTAGAGACAGCAGTGTTTCTCGAGTTGACTGTTTCAAGTCATGCTCTGCGTACTGGATTTCTATGACAACTCCTTGAGAAGTTACTGAGCATTATATGGCACAAAATTCCTTCTTGCTGTGCTGCTTTTAGCCTCTTACTCTGTTTTTTGGGACAGATTTCACTGTTGATTTTGTTAGCTTATAGTTGCCAGCAGTCTCCAGAATCTTCAGCTTTTTTGATAGTGAGAAAAACAGAGTGGTCTACTGAAACTAGTTAAAAGCATTGATAGTACAAAATTTGCATGTAACTGAATCCAGATTTATCTCCTCATTCTGCCTTCTCCCATCAATTGTTACCCTTAAAGAAGCAAATGAAAATGTATATTGACCTAAAAAGTAATAACCATTCATTTGGCAATACTTAACAGGAAAAACAAGCGTGTACATACCATAGAGATTTAGTGAAGTGCTGGTGATTGGAGATGGCAACATTATGTAGCATTATGGGATTGTTTATTGTTTAGAAGATGTCATATGGAAGTGGATTTGCAAACCAAAAAAGATTCTAACAGTCAAGATAAAATGAGAAAATCACACTGCATTATTTCATTCTATGTACTAAGGGAGGCCTGGATATCTTGTATGGGAATAGTGTATGGGATTAGGGTCCCTTCCAACTCAGGATATTCTGTGATTATCTATCTGCAAATACAGCCAGGATGCTGCAGGAATAGTTCTTAAGTCTGATTATATGGAGGCAAGAAAAATCATCATTGCATTAAATGTCAAATGCTTTCAGTACAGGACAAGTACAGTGGGAGGAAGAAGGGAGAGAGCAACCCCACTCAATTTCTTGTATTAGAGTCAAGGACACCAGCAGATATGGAGAGGGAGAAGGTACAGGTTTCTAGCCAGGTCTGTTTCAAAATGATGCAAAATACTGCATTTTTAGATTTCTTTGGCTTTCTGTTGGGCTGATTGGAAGCTCCTGAGTTTGGCAAGAAGTGCAGAGTCCTGTACCTGCGGAGGAACGAGCCCAGTCACTGGTGTATGCTGGAGCCGCCCAGCTTGGAAGCATGTTGTGGGAAAAGGACTTGAGTGTCCAGGCGGACACCAGTTTGATCATGAACTGACAGTGGCATTGCCAGAAATATAACTAATAGTATCTAGAACTGGTTTAGGCAAAGTATTGCCCACGGGTGGAGGGAGATGATCCTCTCTACTCAGCACTGAGGTCTCATCATGAGTGCTGGTCCAGATCTGTGCTCTTCACTACAAGAGAGACATGGACATAATGAAGAGAGTACAACAGAGGGCCATGGCAATAGGGAAGGAACTGAAGCATCTCTGCTATAAAGAGAGGATGGAAGACCTGGTACTATAAGGCATATAGAAGAGCAGATCTGAGGAGGATCTGATCTTTATGTGCAAATACCTGAAGAGGGAGTGGAAATAATATGGAGTCAAACTCTTCAGTGATGCCTAGTGGCACAAGAGGAAATGGGCACAAACTGAAACACAGGAGGTATTCAAAAGCTGCCTAGACATAGTCCTTGGCAAGTAGTTCTGGGTGTCCCTGCTTGAGCATGACTGGAGCAGATGGTCTTCAGAGGTCTTTGCCAACCTCAACTATTCTGAGATTCTATGATATATTAAAAAGAATGCTGGAGATAAATGTTAAGTAAAGCATTCCACACCTCTTCATAAATACTGTGTAAAAATGATAAACTGACTTAAAAAAAAAAAAAACTCATGTGGAGTTGTTTTTAATTTGGAATAACATTCTTGAATCTTGGAGTATTGAACAAAAAATTAAATACCATATGCATGCTAGTTAATGAAGGAATTAAAATACTGCTAAGATGTATTAGTTTGGAGAGAGACCAGATGGTTTTGTTTGTTCACTCATCAGAAAATTGGTGTATGTGCAGTAATTCTTTGTGTTAACTGGCAGAAACTAATTGCATGTACAACTTACTATTTATAAATATATCAAGCCAATCATTGTGATAGAAGCTTTAACATCCTTAAAATGTCTTTAGTTCCTCATATTTTCAGCTATAAAGTTTACAGTACACAATGATGTCTATTTTATGCTTTTGGAAGATAGTTCTATGGAACTGGGGGACAATTCTTCATAAGTTCTGAATGCAGATGTTATTCTTCTCATAAGGATTTCAATTATATTGTGTTTTAAATATAATATTTTTCTAACAAATCTTTCTTTTTGGCTCCACAACGTGAAGTAAGGGAAAATTCCTCTGATAGAAAACCTGACTGTTATTCAGAAGTGTTATTTGAGAATGTGCAAACATTCATTTTTGTGACAGAAGAATGTGTGCTGAAGGCACAAATCACAGAGAGACCATCACCAGGGGTCCAGCCACTTGAATCAAATTTGCTGTCATATTGATAAATGCGTAGAAATTATACTGTCTTAGGTAGGCTTCAAAATAAATATATTTTTAATCATAGAATTTAGCTGGCTTGAATTAGTTATTGTCTTGATCTAAGTTCATGTTGTTGCTAATAAGAGGATGTAACTAACAGCCTTCAGTAAGAATAATGCATTTTAATCCATTAATATGGTACCTTATACGCTTAGTTTCTTGGATAGTTGTCTTTTTATCACAACAGTTGAATTTGTATTACAACAAGGTGTTATTCAATGTACCCATTATCTCTTGTTTTTCTTTTGCGCTGCAGGTGTTGGATTGGATTGAAAACCATGGAGAAGCCTTTCTTAGCAAACATACTGGAGTGGGAAAATCCCTGCATCGGGCTAGAGCATTACAGAAACGCCATGAAGACTTTGAAGAAGTTGCACAGGTGAAAAGCAGTCACGTGCAGGACTGTGCATTTGTCGTGGAAATATATGAAAACTTTCTGCTTGAAAATGAAGGGCTAGGCATAGAGAGCTCCACTAAGAACAACCAAAAAAAAGTTAAAAAAAAAAAAAAAAAAAAGAAATCACTTCTAATAATGGCCTATTTTGTGTGTCACAAGCTTTTATTTATTTCTCTTCTGTGTTCCTGATTCAAGTAAGAAAAAGACAAACTTTCCACAGTCTTAAAGAATGGGAGCATTGAAGCACAACAGGGCTGCTTTTATTTATTTATCTATTTATTTATTTGTTTGTTTGTTTGAAAAAAAATGCTTTCAAAACAATTTAAAAGAAGAATTAAAGGCTCCTAAGAAACCAGGAGAGCCAGCAAACTGGCTTTACGTTTTTCCTTTAAATGTAGTTGAGTTTGTAAATGCCCTCTTGTTCTGAATCGCTCATACCAGTTCTTTTTTCCATAGGAAGACTCTAGTTTTTGCCTTAGACAGAAATGGTGATTGAAGTTCAAAGCACACTTTTCTGTAGCACTTTTAAAATGTCAAGCTGAATGAAATAGAGAGAATAAAGAACTCACAGAGAAGAACAAGAGGAAATTGGTTTGGATAGTAGCCTTGAAAAGAGACATGAGGTGAACAAAACCCATGAGAATTTGAAGACTTGAATCCTTCCCATTAGTAACATTCACTGTCCATTCAAAATTATCAATAATAATAAACATGCCTGATATTCATCAAGAAAGGTTTCTTTAAGGTAGAATTAATATAATCCTTCACTGAAAACAGAGGGTAAATTACTAGAAAATTTGAAGTGACTTGCAGGAGCTTAGCAGTGACTCCTGGTATAGTGGAAGCATCAGAGGCATGTGTATAGTTTTCCTATTAAACAACTAATTAAGCTCTGAATAAATTCATACTATAACCACGATCTTACAGCACTCCAATGTCTGAGAAACTGAAATAGCTTCAGAAATCTTCCTCAATATTAATTTCCTATAAACTTTTGCAAAATAATATGCTTTGCTAGTTTTAGATATTCATATGCTGGATTTTCCATATGCAGATCTATTACTTCATTTCAAATAAAATCTGTAATGTTTTCCATGTGGATGTACTTACTTTCCTGAGTCAGAGAAGCAAGAATTTATTTGTGTAAGACACTTAAGAAAACGTGAATGATCTCATACTTAATACTGTGTTATTTGAGTTGACCAAACGGTATGAAGTATGTAGAACTATTGGTGGGATATAAGCTGTTGTAAAAAAAATAATGTTAATTTTCATTATATTTAAGCTGGAATATTTTACAACAAATACTTTGCAAAAATTTTCTAAAGCTGAACGCTACTAGAATTTAAAATGATCTCTTGAGGGGATGAGTGGATTTTCTATTTTTGGCAACACAGAAAACTAGACTTGTCAAAGACCTTAAGTATGCTATGGGGAACCATCCTCTCCTGACAGAATAACGGACAAAATGATCTAATAAGTAATCATTCTTAATTTTTTTCATCTTTAACTTCTTGAATTTATAGTGACTGCCAAAAGAGGCACACCCTCTGAATTGTTTCTCTTTGCTCTAAAACTGGATATAAGCAAGCTACAGAAGACATTCCTGTTGTTGGTATTTTAAGGAAGGTTATGTTCAAGTGTAAGAGAGCATGCAATTTGAAATTTCTTTTCATAACTTTCAGATAATTTAATTTATTCTCTGCCTTCATATCTAGTTAGCCCAAGTTTTGTGATTTTGATTTTTTGTGTGTGTTTTTGTTGTTATCTCTTTTTTCTTTTAGCTTGTTTGTTTTGTTTTGTTTTAAATAGGACTCCTGATATCTGGGGTTTTCAGTCACCTCCAGTTAGAAGTTCAGAGAGCAGCATAGCAAAGTTTTATAAAGTTCAGGGGGCCAGTAGAAGTGTTAAAATGTTACTGATTGGAGGCTAACTCCAAAAGTTTCTATACTTGAACCAATTCTTACTTTCCTGTACCCAAGAACGGCTGTAATGCATCAAACTAAACATTTGTGACTCATGGCCATCACTATATGCAGAAAAAAAAGAATGTATAAAATTGTCACTTTTATCCTTCCAATTGTTTGGGTTTGTTTGATGTCTGAAACTGTAAGATGCGTCAGAGCCATTGTTTAGTCATTGATGGACTTCTCTTGATTAGGCTAACTAGTTTTTGAACCCATTTATATTTTTGGATTGTACACCAGTTCCCATGCCAATATGTTCAGCAGTTTAATTGCTCCTTAAATGAAAAGTACTTCTGGTTTTGCTTTGTTTTTTGTTTTTCTTTTTTCATTTCAAATATGTTTTCTGATGCTTAAATCTGATATTATCAGCTGAATTTAATGAGTAATCTGTCTTAATTGTCTCTACCTTAGATGCTTTGTGTACCTCTGTAAATCTTTCTCTGTCCACATATGCATTCATCTCTCTCCCTTCCCTCCGCAGTGCACTAAACTCTACTCATTCCTATTTATTGTATTTATTGTTGTTACCGCTCATTTCTGCACTAATCTCTTAAATTTAACTTTGGACTTTTCTGTACTGTGTCACTTCCTATGCTTTCTAAAAATACAAGGCCTGTTTTTGCTGAAGAATGTGAAGAGAAGGCTTCTCAAGAAGACTAGGATAACAATAGGATGCATTATTTGGGAAAGTGATGGTGTCTCCATTCTAGAAATTTTTTCAATATTTTGGAACAGAATGCTTATTAAAGGCAAGAGTGCAGTCAGTTATGCCTTGGGGCACAAATAGATGAACTAAAGGGCTTACTGGGCTGATTATTTTTCTCTGGCATTCAGGAATGGTATACTGTTGGAGAAATTCTGAGGAAATATTAATTGATTTCAAAACTCTGTGTTGAAGTTGTCACCTTTATCAGTTTAGGAAGGAGACATAAGCAGGTTTGAGGGAAAACTCCTGCCCCTTTTGCCTAAGCTTCCAACTGGTGGCTGCCCTTTGCTACCAACACTTCCAGAATTTTCTCATTGCTGATTTTTCCTCCAAGCATTGGCTAGAAGTAGGCACAGAACTGGGAACAGCAGGGGTTAGCAGAGTTCTTGTATTTGCTATGATTTCCATTCTGAAGGGTAGTTACTAATCTGCCAGGATAAGTATTTGTGTTGTATTCTAGCTCTACTTGGATGATGAATTTTAGTGATAAGGCATGTGTCTGCTGCTGAGATTTGAGGCTTGCAGCCTGCTTTGAAGCACAATGTAGGCTGTGTTAAATTTGAAGCTCAGGTAGATCACCATCTAGTTTACAGAAAAAGAAGCTTGCTGTGCCTGGGCCTGTTATGCGGAAGGTACTTTTGGAATTCATAAACAATGCTTCATATATGAGATAAAGTTTTCATTAAAATGGGAAGCTTTTGCTTCAGCCATCTGTAGCTGGGTGTGGTTCTCGGGGCTGATGAAGTATTTGTTGTTCGAGGAGCGCCTGGAGGATCTTCAGCTTTGCTCCTGAACACGTGTGATCAGTGACTGGGAAACACAAAACATGGAGCGCAGTTCAGACTGTATTCTGGGCCAGCGAGCCTGAGCTGGAGATGTTCAGCACTGAGTAATGCTCTCTCTGCTGAAAAGGGTGGGTTTGTGTTCGTCTCTGCTGGCTTTCCCAGGGAAACTGGGAGGAGTTCTCTGCCTCTAAATGCAATTAAAAAGCTGAAGGCTGAGGAAAGACTAAGATGCACTTAGTCAGAATCAAGAAGCGGCATGGACTAAATTCCTTACATAAATAATATATGGAGAACTCCCCTCAAGTGTGTGAAAGCAGCACTGGGTCATGTAGCTGCCTTGGGCTTCCTTACATAAGTTCTCCCCAGAGGAGAACTTTGATTTCTTACCTATTTAGTTGAGTTTAAGGTCCAGATTTGGATTTAACTTTTCTGGGGTTTATGTTATTAATAAGAGGTGTGACAATGGCAAAGAAAAGCACATTTTCATAGGCTTAATTTATCCTGGCATGCTGTGTTTTTACCTGACAACTGAGATAGGGAAAAGAGAAAGGTGCAGCTTACATTGTCAAGGAATTTTTTTCATAGTGTGTGGTACAGCCATATCAGGAGACTTAACACAGTGACATCAGCAAAGCTTCTATACTGTAGATTTGAACTTGTTTTCACCAGTTTGAACCCTTCTGTGCTGTCACATTGAGAACCATTCTAGTGCATGAAAACCCAAAGTTAGGCTCAGAAAAGAGTACACTCAAATTATAGCACGTGTTTAGAGTCAGTCCTGTTTTGAATTAATGAGAACTGTAAACATGCAGGGTGCAATTTCTAAGCTTTAAGTGTTGTTAAACATCCTCCTCTTTTCTGGACCATAACATGCTCAGCACATCAGATAGCAAATGTCTTGCATTCTGTTTTCTGCTGCGATCAGCTTTTTTTATTCCTGTGACTTACTGGGACAATATTCCACTCCATTACTCAACCACAGCCTATTTCTATATCTTACTTTGTTGCTGCTTTCACAAATGGTGATCCACTTGACACAGGAATTCTGGATATCTCTTTTCTGAAAGGGAATGCATATTAATCGAGAGATTTTCTGTGGCTGGTCACTTTCTGCCTTCTGCTTGGATGTGTCAGTTTGATGCTAGGTGTCTCTATCAGCATCTAGGACTTTCTCAACACTGATAATGCGCATTTGAAAAGTCTTCTGGCCATGATTGTTGTGATTTTTTTTCAGTACTGAGACAGGCCAGTTCACAAGTTATTAGACATTTATTCTAGCTGCGAATATAAAATAATAACTCTGAAGAATAGACTTCCATGTTCTGGATGAAGGAGATATTTAAATAGACATAAAAAGGAGCTAAGAAATGAATTTATTAGCAGTTAAATGAGAAAGTACCTGGAAGTACAGTAACATGTTCAGTAAGATTATATTCTGTTACTTTTAAAAAGAATAAGAAAAATACATTCCAAGGGCCTTTTTATCCTTTTGATTTTCACTCATGAAATGGCTTTTAAAACATAATAGCTGAGTTTTCTTTTATTTAATCCTGTGAAACTAACTTATTTATCTGCAGAACACATACACCAACGCAGATAAACTTCTAGAAGCAGCCGAACAGCTTGCTCAGACCGGAGAGTGTGATCCAGAGGAAATATATCAAGCTGCCCATCAGCTCGAAGACAGGATACAGGATTTTGTCAGACGCGTGGAGCAGCGCAAGATCCTGCTGGACATGTCCGTTTCCTTTCACACACATGTCAAGGAGGTAAAGCCACTGATAAGTCATGTCATGAATTTAAGCCTTAAAACCATTACTGTCCAATGTTACCTTCATTGTTAAAACTTCAGCATGCACAATAATGACCCTCTGTTGTACAGTGAGTTTTGTAATTTGTTGTAGACTGGGGACCAGGAACAGGGCTGTTGGAGATTTTGTAGATGTATTTCTGTATTATTTTTCTTACTAGTACTTTTTTAATAGTGTTTTTTCTTTTTTATTTTTCTTTTTTTTTTTTTTCCCCACAAGCAGTTTCTGCCTTCTTGTGCAAATACACTTGCTTATTCCATCATGGGGAAGGGGAAATGGTTAGAATAGGGAACTGATACAACTGAAGGATAACGCTGCAGACTCAGACATGCTGTGCACTTTTGTTTTTCCTGCAGGAACTGAATTGTCAGACACTTAGTTAGACTGACGCAGTTCAGAAGACTGCTGTGTGTGGATAAAGCATCAGACTACTTAAGTCAACCTCGCTTTTTAGAAAGATTTTTTCTGCTTTAAACATTACATTTTACTCTTGTGTAAAATGCAGTTCTTGAAGAACTTGACAGTTCTTCATAACCTAAAGAGTATGTCTGATGGTTTGCCTCATGTTTTAGTCTCCTTTAGAAGTTGTATTTCTTTTGATGCTAGATACTGTGTAATGAGTTGGTATGTTAGCATGCTGCATCTGACTTGTTTTAAAAACAACAACAACAACAAAAAAATCACAACCCATTACTTCTCCTAATGATTGGTGTGAATGTTATTGTAGTTCAACAGTGAGCTGGACTGGGGAGCTCATACATGAGGGGAGGAAAAAAACAGGCTAAGATGCTTCATTTTCAGCCAAATCTGTTTTGCTCATCTGATTCAGGACGCAGATCATATGTATTTACAGTCTCATGGGAAAGATTAGAATAAGCTAGAGCAAAAATAAAGACTTCAGTAGGAGATTTTGATTATAGACTGTGACAAATCTTGACAATTGTAGGTTATTTGCTTTCTGTTTTGGTCTTATGTTAAATCCTTTCACTGCTCAGATTAGGTGAAAATTTTGAAAGACTTGTGGAGCACAGCATATCAGAGCGTATGTCTTTACCCTCTTCACCCTACATAGAGAAATAATCTGTTTAGTGAGGAAGTATGTTGTTCTAAAGCAGTTTCTTCAGCAAAACCTTTTGGAGGATCACAGTGAGAATTTTTTACATGTGAATCATCTACTTCGCACTTGAAACAAATGCAAAAAGCAGTTGGTCTTTGAAGCAGGTTGGGATTGAATTTCTTGTTAGCTCTAGACGTGAGGACATAGCTCCCCCATCAGTTTTCTGTTAGGTGCTTCCTTGTCAGAGCTCTCCCAGCGCTCTGCATGTTTAAATAAAGGATAAATTCTGTATCTTGAACTATTACAGGTGAACTTTTTTGCTTCATTTTACTTGAGCACTTGGTGCTGCTCCGTTACCTGTTGTAAAGCAGGGGAGCAGTCAGCTGCTGAGACATGTTCACCATTTCTGTAGATGCTTTCATTACTTGTTTTTCTAAGCATTAGGGAGAACAACTGGAATGCTATTTTAATGGACACCATTGATTGTAGTGATGAAGGATAGAGACCGTAAAAAGAGTTGCAAGGAAGGGCCCTTTTTGAAGGGGCCGTAAAAAAAAAAAAAAAAAAAAAGGTTGTTCTATGAGTCAGTGTTGAGTAACTCTGGGTGGCTATCCAGATGTGCTGGAATGTTGCCACTATTCCCCTAGATAATAATGCTTTATTGGAAAAAGATCATCTGTATCTTGATTTATTTCTTTTGTAGAATGGATATTACTGTGACCCTGTAAGTGCACACAGCTGTTGCTATGGCAGCCTCTTTTCAACCCGGAATTTGAGGAAAGGCATTATAGCTGTCTAAACCTTGGGTTTGTTTTGGTGGCTTTTTTTTTTTCTTTTTCTTTTTTTGGTCACGTGGCTGACTACTATACTTAACAAAGCAGGAAAAATTAAAAACAGCATTTAGTTATGTAAGCAAGACTATCTTGTTTATTTATTTGCATTCTACTTAAAAATACAGATGAAAGAGTGAGGCAGGTTGTTCATATTTAGTAGGCCAGTCATTTGCTTAAGGTGCAAAGAAGCAAAGCTTAGAGATGCCCTGTGCCTTCTGTATTCTGTTTTGTTTTCAAGAGCATTTTGTTTGTTACCAAACGTGTGTGGAGTGCTGAGAAGGCATCACAAAGCAGATGGAAGATATAAATGGCCTAAACCTGAAAGGTATCCATACTTTGTTGGCAGGAGAACTACATTTCTCTTGCAGGATATGGGAAATTGCAGCATAAATTAGTGCGTACCTGCAGGAGTGTAACTTTTCTGCTGTATGATTAAGAAATTAATGTATGTGTTTAACTGGTGAAGAGAGGTATTCAAGTAGTAGGATGATACGCTATTTGTTGAACTGAAGAGAGATGATTCAGTTGCTTTAAAAAAAAAAAAAAGTGTTTTGCTCGTCAGGTATTCAAAGCGAATTTTGTATCTTGTGAGTGTTGTCTTTGTGTTTTTCTGAACTGAGAAATGGACATGAAGAAAAAAAAACCCTTCTTGTGTGTGACTGCTTGGAAAGAAATGCAAAATCAAAGAAAGCTGGTTGTCAGAGTCATGGGCTATTTTGAGGCTTTGAAGTCTGGCACTGAAAGACATCCAGTCTCTTGACTGGATGTAGGATGTTTTGTTGTATTTTATTCTTTTCACTGGAAATACTTTACACTGAATGTATGTTCCTCATCTGTATTAAGGAATACCAATATTCATTCTCCCCTGTAGCTTTGTATAACCTTGATACTTTATGTAGAATTTGACTGCATCTTACCACTGCTACTGTGTCCACTCAGTATTTTTGCTCTGTTCACATTCATTAAATCAATTTCTGCAGTTTCTGCTTATCACAGCAGTGTCAAGATCTGTTTGACACATTCCAGAAATAACAGACTTTCACTCTACCTTTGCCCAGAACAGCTGTATAGTGCGTATGCAGCAGCCTGTTATGATGCACTTTGGAAATGCTGACTTTCTGTGGCCAGGTTATTACAAGGTGGTATAGCTTCCTGTGTCTTAGAAACATCATAAAGCAGAGTACAAGTTCTCAGATTCCTCATGAACCAACCTCAATAGACCATATTTCTCACTGAGATCGAAAAAGGGTGGATTCAGGGAAGCCTGAAGTAGTGTTAGGTAATGTTATTGCCGTTACTCATTTTGCTTATTGGTGATCCAAGAAAAGCTGTTGTTTCCTATACATAAATTCTGATTCTAGTTTTGTACATTTGTGAATGTTGATATTTTAGTTCCCAGTCAAACAGTGAGAAATTTCAGTCTTTGCAAAACATTTCAGCAAGTGAAGTGATGTAGTTAAGGTGTATTTAAGGTGTGGGGGATCATAACTGTTCCTATGAGAGTCATTGTATTGAACATACTGTGTTCAGGCTGATTCCTAGCCTGGGGGTGGATAAAATGCAACTGATCACCCAGTGCTGTTGACAAGCTCAAATGAGATGTTGTGCAAGAAAAATCACATAGGTGAAAAATACATTTCCTAAGTAAATAGTTATCATAGAAGCTTGTCTGCAAATCATAGGAGCAAAAGCCACAGTAGTCTTTGTTTTGAAATCTGCCATCAAGTAGAGATGAGCAGAATTTTGGTGTGAGTTCAAATTCTTACATTCTTTCTCGCTCTCTCTTAGCTCCCACAACATTTATGAGTGAGAAGACTGAAATCATGGCCAAACCAGGTGTTTGTAGTAGTGCCAAAGTAGAGCAACAAATATTTTCCTAACTGGAGTGAAGTGTGGGAATACAGACCAGGGCTGAATTTTCATGGAAGAGAATGGTCTGTTGGCTTTTTGTGTATATTCTGACTAGTTGATTGTAAAATAGCTCAGAGCACTTTCTATGTGTACACAATATGGTTACGGGTGTTACTAGAATACATCTCTTTCATCTAAATTCAGCTAAATTTTACAGCAGAATATACTGAGGCTGAAACGAAGACAAGGGAAGTGGAATTGGCAAAGATTTCAAATACAAAAACCACAGTTCCTGAACAAAACTAATGAAACAGAAGCCTATGCAAGCTGCCGAAGAAAGGTGCCAGTGCATGGCAAGGTTGAGGAGGCCTTGCTCTGGCTGTAACACAGCTGGTTCACTCACATCTAACTGTGGAGGGCATTTGATTCAGAAAAGCTTGTTGATATGGTCTTGCTTTGTCTCATGACTCAGTGCCAGAAATATGCCCTCACTGTGTTATCCAGTATAGATAGGCACAGCTTTTCATTAATTTTATCCCAGAGTGAACCTTGAGGTGACAGATCTGCTGTTCTGGTTGCCAGCTGCTCCTGAGTATTTGATTCTGCTGAGCTGGTGATCTGTGGCTTAAATTTGGATGTCATAATAAAGCTGCTGTCTTCTGTGCCGAGAACTGGAGCATGCCCTTTCCAGGCAGCAGACCAGCTTTTTAGCTGATCTGGCAATGTGAAGTGAAGTCTCTGCTCACTACATTGGTATACTAGTATTTCTGAATCTGAGAGTTGGGGAATAAATGCTTCTCACTCTTAAGAGAAGAATTCAGCAGCAGTACATTGACGTGTGTTGTTTTTCTGACTTGGTAGGACTTTTCCAGTTAGCCAGCACAACCTCTCCTGAGTTTGTCAACACTGGTAGCTACTTTGGCTTTAAAATGGACCAAGTTGATGGGTTGCAGTCCAGGTGTTACTGAAATAATACTAAATGCTTTGGAAATGTGAAGCAGAAAAAGACTTCTAAAGCTGTGGTGTGGGCATCTTTTTTTTCTTCTTCAGATAAGGCATGGGGCAAGTGGTGACAGGATACTGTTACTCAGTGTAATTTAAGGAAGATATAAGAAACTTGGTGTTGCTTCAAGGATGAACATAATCTGAATGGGAGATTGATTATAATTGTAGAATAGATTGGAACTTTAAAATATAATTAAATCTGATTTTCAAATATATGCATACATTTAGTATCTTAAATGTCCCTTAAAGTTCATGGAAGATCAGCTCCTGAGGTTTTAACATCTCAACTTATTTATTCTTAAGAAGATGCATTTTTTGTCCAATGCATGTACTGAAAGCCAAGCATACAGATCTCAAAACCCTTCTATGCCCCAACATGCATATTAATTACATTTGGCTCTGTATAGGTAACAGCTCCTTAAAGAAGTCCGTCTGAGGTGATGCACAGACTGCAACACTGTGTTGGGGAGCATGGGCAAAATGAGGAACTGAGTTTTGAAATGCAGAAACTATGGCCTTTACTTTGTCTTAGCCTACTATAATAGTCAAAAGCTATTATAAAATGAAAAATAAAGAAAAATTATCTTATGTAAAAACAAAAGTGAGACTTCATAAAACAACTCTGAACTTGGGAAGATATTCACTTATGAATAATTGTTCTCTGATTATATTCAGCAAAATATTGTATGGTCTTATTTATCACCAGTCCTTCAGGAGATTGCAGGGATGGGATTTAAAGAGATGGAGGCCCATGATGGAAATGCTGAAACTTCCAGGATGTTGCAGACAATTAAAGTAATACGATCTCAGTGACTGATGGCATGCTCCCAAGAACTTAGGAAAGAGGTAGCACAGGATGCAGGCTCATTCAAGCAGATGTTAGTCTGTGCTATGTATAGATCAAGAAAAAAAGTGCTGGGTGAAACATTTGCTTGTCAGGGATTCAGAATTTGATTTCCCTCTCCAATTTTAATTCTGATAGGATGTGAAGAGCAGATAAAGAGAGCAGAAGAACCTCATTCTATGGCTGGATTTAGTTATTTGCGTAGTTTTCTCCCTGTACATTAAAGCTGTTTTGCCACTGGATAAAGTTCTTACAAAGGTCGCAGGACTTAGTGGTTTGGGGATCTTTCTGCTTTTTTTTAGTTTTATTTTTGTAGTAAACAGAAAAGTGCGAGCAGAGATTGCTAAAAAATTCACACTGAGAGAAAGTCAGTGGTATTTTAATGATGAAGGGTTTTTCTTCTATCAGATTATTGTTGCTTTCACTATTGGGTGGAATAATTCATTACCTCAGAAAATCATTGCAGTATAAAATCTGTAGTTCTGCTCTGCTAAACATGCATGGCTAAGCTCCAGTCTCTGTTCTTCTCCCAGCTAACTGTTTGGCTTCTTTTGGGTTTACTGTGCAAGCTCATTCTGGCTCCACCCTTAGGTTTGTATCTGAAAACAAGGTAGTTTACGTAATTTGCAGTATTCCCAGTGCTCATTTTGGTTTTAAAGCTGTATACAAGCCAGCTGACTTGCCACCCATTGTGAACTAAAGTCATCTTAATAAATGGCAGGAATTTATATCCAGCTTTGATAACCTGACAGTTCTGTTCATCTGTAGTGGCTTTATTTTAACTTTTGTGGATGAACTGCATCAGATCAAGATTATTTTCAAGGGAAACTATTTGTCAGAAACTTGCTTATTGGAAAAGTGTTAAAAGCTTACCAGTTTACCTGGTAATGTATTAAAAAGAATAACTTTTGCTATAAAATTGTCACAAAACTGTTCAGTTCAGAAAACTGTTCACTTCAGAAATGGCTTAAGTTGTTCCTCTTTCAACAGTGTATGAATCACAGCTAGACAAGTAATGCATGCTAATTACTATCACACTCTTTCTGCGCATTTATAAATTGCCTTTTCTGCACAAGCAGCGGGTGATCTGGCTAATTAAATAGGCAAACGCAGTGTATTTATGAGCTCCTTGGCTCTGTGGGGCCAGGATACCGTGTTTACAGTTGTGCTGTGCAGCTTCTGCACTGAGAAACTGTTTCTCTGTTCCTGGTAACCAGGCACCAAGCCAGCTAGCATGACATTTGTTGTGCTAGCACCCATGACCACACAGGTAGGTGGTCATGCTTTCAATTGGCTATGTAGAATGAAAAGTTTGCTTGTTCTGTGCTGGTTTGGTCTCCAGTATCCAGGGTGAGCTTTAAGGGAAATATTCCCAAGCAAAGCACGTCACCAGTGTAAACTGACCCTGCCAGGTCTTCTGCCTCTAGTCGCAGTGAGGTGACTGATGCCTTTGTGAAGAATAAGAATCACAGAGGTGAGTTTTTCCCTGAACAGATGAGACCTAACACTCAGCTGAAAAGACGTAGTGAAAAAATTCTTGGACCTACTTAGAGCTGCAGCACAGGTACTTGCACGGGGCAGACTTGATACAGTTCAGGAGACCCAAATTGACTTCAGTTCTGATCTATCTTTGATAAACATCTTTGTAAATTTGGCCTTTTATAGACAGTGCAGTAAGCATGCAGTAAGCTCGTCTAGCTAGCACCAAAGTTCTTAGGTCCATAGTCAACAACAAGTGTTACACTCTCTGAAGTGTGTATTTACACAGTTGCAAGAACTGTATGCACACAGCATCTCCCTTGGAAGATCTCTAACACAGTGTTCTGTTTCCATGGTTCAGACAGTTTATAAATTAAGAGAAGAATAAAAACATGTCTTCTGGCCATTGAAACCTGAGTACAGTTTACAAGTTGTACTGTCAGGCTTCTTGATCTTAAGTTTCATTTGTCTTGAAGTTTGGATTTCTAAGTATGCATTTGAATTATTTATTTATTTATTTATTTATTTATTAATGTTTTAGTGAGTTGTGCTGGAATGAGTGTTGTCTAGTGCTTTTGACACACTTGTTAAGTCCCATTCATTTGTGCTCCTTTTACTAAGAAGGACTGCTGTGACTTGAGCTCATGACTATGGAATTGCATTCGAATGTGTGAGAGGCACTGTCTGTGAAACATATAAGTAGTCAGAAGATCAGAGTGTGTACAAATAGGAGGTTCTGGGTTTTGGAGGGATTGGGGTGTTTCTTTTTAGTAAATTTGTAGAGAAGAGTTTGGTTAAAAATCATGAACTTTTCCTGATATTTGAAAATATAACCAGAGCTACACTAAAAACCTAACTGAAGAGGCACATAAGGCTTTAAGATACTAAAAAGAAGCAAGCAAAACGAATAAAGAAAATACCCAAACCACCAACAACAAAAACCTACCATTTCATTTGAAAATAAAGCTGCAATGGAACTTATTAATCAAAACTTCACTGAATTTTGTATTTTGTTGTAATACCACTGGTAGATACCTTTATGATCAGAACATTATACAAAAGCGTGAAACGAGTATTTCCTAGAGAATGTTAAGCAAAGAAATAAAACATTTGTCTTACTCTCTTTGAAGTTAAGTCATGTGGATTGCTTATTGGCTGCATTTTAATTGTTAACTTTTAATTAGTTTCAAGATTAACAGAGTCTGTTTGTATCTCTAAATTGTTTAAAGACAAATTCAAATGAAGACAAAAGATCTGTCAATCAGAACAGAATTCTACTTTCAAGATAGAAAGGAGATTTCAATCCTTGTTCTTGGAAGTTAGGGCTTGAGATGTGGTAATAAAATGGGGAGGAGAGGCCTGATTTGGCAGCTTCCTGTGAGAGTAGCTGTTGCATTGTGCTGTGAGTGCACACGGGAGTGTTGCAGGGGACAGGCGTGTGCCCTCTTTGAGCACTATGTATTATCACTTGCACTATAGGTGTCTGGTGGTTTTTTGGTGAATAATTTCCACACAGAGCTTAGGATGCAACAGTTTTTTTTGTAAAATTGTGGAAAGAACACAGTGGAATTCAGGTGTCTGGTAATGATACACTGCTCACCTATACCTAGAGATTTTTCCATAAACTGCAGCATGTGAGCAGTTCTGAACAGGGATATGAGGGTGTGTTAAGTGGGGAAAACAAAGTCAAAAAAGTTGGTGTAATTACTTGCAGTGTTTTTTTTTGTTGTAATAGCATGAAATTGAAAACAACAGGGTAAGCACCATAGCTGTAGACATCATGATAGAAAAATAACTTCTCACGGCAGATTTCTCTCTGTATATTGTTTTCTGAAATGCTTTTTCCTTTTTCTGAAGGCCATTGAAAAGTGTCATGTTATCTGTGTGCGTGTGTCAGCCTGGCAGTGTAAATTTGATGGTGGCTACAATACATCTCCCTTCCTTCCTTCCTTCCTTCCTTCCTTCTCTCAGGGAGTGTTACCATAGCATTTCCCTCCCGGTGACTTTCTCGCAGAGCTGCAGATGGGATTCTCGCTATGAGCTCTCTGCTGCTCAGTCGGATACACTCAGTACTGTAGAAGGAAAATGAGAAAGAAAGGGTGACTTAGCAACACGGATAAAGCTTTCCTGGTATTTCCAGGACATGAAAACCTTATTTGAAGCAAAGGCTCATTTTTATTAAATTGAAGATGGGATTTTTCTATGAAAAGAAACAAATACTGTTTCTTCCCCTCCATTTTCTCCTGTCCAAGCGAACTGATTTGCAACAGTGACTGCCTGATCCTGGTGCTTATTCTTCTTTTTTTTTTTTTTTTTTCCTTCTTTAGCTGTGGACATGGCTTGAAGAGTTGCAGAAAGAACTGCTTGATGATGTCTATGCAGAGTCTGTGGAGGCCGTCCAAGACCTGATTAAACGTTTTGGTCAGCAACAGCAGACCACTCTGCAGGTTACAGTCAATGTCATAAAAGAAGGCGAAGATCTCATACAGCAGCTAAGGTAAAACAAGTTTTAATTTAAATCTCTTCTGGCATACATCTGGTATTCTGAAAGGCTTAGTTTCTATTTTGAGAGCAGAGATAATGACTACATGCTCTGACCTATAAATAAAATTTGTAAATATTAAGACTGCTATTATGCTTCATTCTGTTCTGATGGTTTGTAACTTTGTTTGCAGGAAGCTCAGCTTATAAACACTACCTTCATAAGGGAGAGACTTTGTTTACATAAGCTACCTTTGTAATAGGAGCAATTGTATGCCTTTGTAGTCTGGGAGATGCAGGGCTCCAGTTTTTTTGAGTTCTGAGCAGCGGACTTCTCATAAAGAGATCCTTGAAATTGTTTTGCAGTCTAATATGTCACGTTTTTGTAGTGGTGACCATCAGTTTGCAGTCCATTCGTGAAGCAGTAATCTAAATAAACCTGGGACACATCTGCACTGGTACATCTCCCATTTGCTATGGGATTTGATGTTAATATACCTAAATTTGTATAAGTTTTTGTACTACAGTAAAATACTTGTTAATTCTTTTTTAATATCTCATATTGATTTTTCACTGCCAGGAAGATCCAGTGAAGTAAATAGTTATCATATGCCACTTCCTTTTCACAGAGAAAGAGCTTCTCTCTTCTAAACTTTACTCTTCCTGTAAGCAGAATGTCCTTAGATGTTGAAGTGATCAAAAAATGAAAGTAATTGTATTTTCTAATGCTTTTTCAAGTATTAAAACATAATTTGGACTCCTACTAACAAAATATAAAGGCTTAACTTGCATGTAATATGATTAGCACTAACTTTTTCTTTAAAAAGCCCTATATTTCACGGTCATGTGTATCACCCAAACTGTGCAGTTTTCTTTTTTTTTAATAACTGTCTTCCCCCCCTCTCCTATCTCTGCTTTCAATAGGGATTCGGCGATTTCTAGTAACAAGACTCCTCATAACAGCTCAATCAACCACATAGAGACAGTCCTGCAGCAGCTGGATGAGGCCCAATCTCAGATGGAGGAGCTGTTTCAAGAACGCAAGATCAAGCTTGAGCTGTTTCTGCAGCTCCGCATATTTGAAAGAGATGCAATAGATGTAAGTGTCTGCTCTTGAAGCTGCACAGCAATTCTTCTTTTGTTGTTGAGGAACATTTATGCTGAGATGATTCTGTAGTTGCATTGGCATGTGATACAAGTGAATGATAAACCTTTTTTCTTACTGAACTAAGACTTCTGGCTTGTATGTGAAAGTCTCAGAAGAGAGCGGAGCTGGGCTCTTTGATATTAATTCCAGCTCTGATTGCCTCCCAGTGCACGTTTAAGCAATTGTTGTGTGTCTTGTGTAAAATTGTGATGTACCATTTGCTTCATCTGCCAAATGTGGTTTGAATACCAAGGTGCCTTGATACAACTAGTATGACTACGCTTAATATGACTTATAAAATACGCAAGGTGATTTAGTACAAAAACTCTAAACTGTTGCTTTGTAGGAATATCACACTTCTTTTTGAAATCAGCAGCATGTTTTTCAGTTGACAACTGTAAGTGGTATTCAGAATTCTTTGGAGATGTTGTATGGAATCTTCCTTACTCTCGTCTTCTCTCCACCTCTCAAATAAGAATCTTTTCCATCTCTGAAAATATCAAAAAACCGGTGCCACACCCTTGCAAAACTTCAGGCAGTTTTTGGATTGTACAGGTTTTGGAGGAGGGTTGCAGCTATATCAGTTGGAAAGGTTCTGTTTGCGTGCATGGATGTGCATGGAAACAAATGTCAAAATCCACATGGAGCTTATGTTATTTAATTACTTTATAATTCAGCTAAGTTGACCACGAATGCTGTACACAGTGACTGAAATTGAGTTGGTGCTTCTAAAAGTTAATGGTTATCCTCTGGAATGCGATCTTCTTTGGCTATATGATGGTTTACCTTGATGTTCTGGCAACAAGGAATTATAATGTTATAGGAGCTACTAACCTTACCTCTTCCCTTGTACATAAGTAAAAGCCACAACTGTTGATTACAAGCAGATGGTGTAAGGGCAAAGAGACAATTGTCAGAAGTGATAGCTTTTAAGGGTTTTTTTGTTGTTGTTCCTTAAAATCAGGATTAAATACCTTTGCTGGAATCTAGTTTAGTTAAATAAATTGTCAGGTGCAGGCCAGGCACAGGCAGACACAGTTCCTTGATTTGTGCCCTTGGAGGAAGTGAGACTGTACACTCCACAGTAATAATAACTTCAATGTAAAGGAAGACTAAGAAGCTTCTCTATTTTAGTATCCACATTGCGGAGGTGAAACTAGTCTGCAGAGACTTTGCTACTTAGATTGGGAGTTGCTGTCTCGAGTATGGGAGGGAAAGGCTTGGCAGAACTGTGATTGTAGTAATTAATCGGCTGACTGATGTGTGTGGAGGAACGTTAAAGGCATCCCCTTTTATAAGATTATCAGGATTTTTACAATCAATGCAAAAGTGATCTCCAGTGGGTGGTGAGGCACTGACACAAGCTGCCCAGTGAAGCTGTGGATGCCTCATCCCTGGTGGTGTTCAGGGCCAGGTTGGATGGGGCCCTGGGCGGCCTGGTGCAGTGGGTGGCAGCCCACAGCATGGGGTTGGAGATTGGCCATCTTTAAGGTCCCTTCCAATCTAACCCCATTTGTGATTCTGTTATGTGATTCTTTGATTCAGTGTTTGATGGGGTTGGTATGATATTCTCAGAATACTTGTATTGAGGAAGTGACAGCTGTGGGGTGCAAGGCATACTAAGAAAATTAAAGAAAGAGCTATGTTCAGAGTTTCAGTGAAGTTGATAATTAAGGAGATTGCTCTGTGTTGTAGGTTGCCTAAGCCAGAATTGCATAATGCCTATAATGCAGAAAGCTAGATGCAGAAGCCATGCTTTGCAGGTATGTTCTAGTTCTTCAGTGCAGACTGGCATCATGTAGATAGTAGTACTTCTGTCTGTATTGTTTGGTGATGCCCATGAGATTTTACAGTGGAAAACTCTATATCTTAACTTCACAGGTCTTGCTTTTTCTAAACCTGGCACTTGGCATGTTTCACATTTTGGCCTATGCAATATAAAGCTAAGCACCACTTACTGCATTAAAAGAGTTAGCGTGTTTTGGTTATATGGCTTGGAAACAAAAAAATGTCACTTACTTAGGATTGCCAAGGAAGCCTCCCAGGAAGAAACTGGGTTGTGATAATCCTGGCTGCTAAGCATCTTCAGCAAAATGTTGATTGCTTTGCTGTCTTTGCTTCCTCAGCAAAGCATATTTCTCTTTTTCCTCTCCCTGAAGGCAAACATCTGTTTGGAAACTTCCGGGAAGGAATGCAAGGACTAGTTCCAGGTCAATTGTATGAAAGCAGAAGTTCAGCTGAAGTAATGCGATAATGAGAAGGAGCCAGATACCACCTATGAACTTTCAGACATTGTTTTGACCTCCTCTGCCCAGTCAGTTAAGCCTTGGCTGTAGTGGCAACTCACTCAGGGGTGCATCCTAAGAGGATTTCTGAGTTTTTCTGGAAGGCAGGTGGTGTTTCCAGCTTGTCTTACTGTTTGCAGAATGGCGCAATCTAAATTGGAACAAAGGGCTCCCTTAGGCACTGCAGGTTCATATTGTGCAGCTGTGCTCCTGGGGACAGTGGTGAAATTTGCTGCCAGGGTTACTCATTCTCTTTTTGTCCCTTTTCTTTCCTTCAGTAGTGAAATATTCTTTCTTTTAGTTATTGTCTTTTATCCTGTAACTTCCTGGGTTCTCCTGCTCTTCTGATACTGGTATAACTGCAGCAACATCTCCATTTTGCTCCTGCTCTCAGCATGTGGACTTAACCTCCTCTATCCTTGCTGTTGGTCATGAGGTCCTTGAAGGACTCTGTTTTGAATGCCTGTATTGACTAAAGTCAGGAAGGAGCAAAATAATGTACGCAGAGAGTCTGGTGTTAGACTGAAGAAGTGTTTGTAGCATAAGAAGGCTGTATATGGACCTAGTCAGCCACAGAGTAGCTCTGGTGGCAATGAATGCAGCCACATGTTTGTTTCTCTTCTGTTTGCATTTTTCCCTTGTCCATCTCTTAAATACCTCTGTACATATGTCAGGACTTCACACAAAGCATGTTGCACACTTTCCAACTCACAGTTTTATCTCTACTCTATTTTTGGACAGTACTCTGAAGATGTTTGTGAAGTCATCCAGCTGAAAAGGCAAGGATGCAGAGTGCTGGATCACAGCGACTTAACTCTTCTTCCTTTTCAGTTCACCCTTTTTCTTTCTCCTCAGCGCATAGTATTTTCTAGGTCCTACTTAGCATTTAGTTGCTGCAAGGAATGCAGTTAGACTCTTTTGAGAAGAGACTTGTGGTTCTTTATTGTTTTCCCACTCAGTACAAAAGAGTCTGCATCTCTTCTGTGTTATATTCTGCCTTATTTCCTGCCCGTGCTTCCTAAGTTTTAGCATGTAAAAATGCTTGTCAGACATCTCAGTCTCTGCACTAGGAACTCCTTGAACAAATCCTGTGGTAAGTAGTTGCCCTGTGTTTTTGTGGATTGTCCATTTCCTGAGAGCAGTATTCATTTCTGATTGTTTCTCTAGTTGTCTATTAGTCATTCACTTTTTTTTCTGTTTAATTAATGCTAACTATCTTGATAAAACTTTCAGAGCAGGCTCCTACTGAAAAACAAAGTGTCACTTGTAAAGCAGAACTTGCAGGAGAAGCCTTGAAGAATGCAGGCGGGGCTTAACATTTTATTTTTGTCCTTAACTTGGCACTCAGTAAGTTTCAGATTTGCACAGTGCATTCCTAATGGCTGAAATCTTGAGCCACCTAATTACTGCTGAAAGAATATAAGGTCTTCTGCCATTGTTAGGAACCCCAACTGTGATGTGCACTATGACTTATCTTCTGAATGGATGTGAGACCATGCTGACATTATTTATTTGAACCATAGGTTTCCTCATCTTTTAAAGGGGACAAGAAATGTCATGTTCTTGTACAGGGTCTTTCAAACTACTTCAAATGAAGCTTAACCCCACGAAATAGTAAGGGAA
>JAOWBP010002052.1:21450399-21464727 GCA_028571105.1 Tragopan temminckii | reverse complement strand
TAACCCCACGAAATAGTATGGGAACAAGTTACCATTTTTGCTATTGTTCTTTGTTGTTGTTGTTCTTTAGATCCGGTATCAGTGAAACCTCTTAGCTGAAGTTGCACGCAGTGTTGACCTCTTAAAACTACCTGTCATTTTTATCAGGCAAATCCAAGGATAGTGTGAGGGGACCTGATGGCTCTAATCTACTTAAAATAAAACATTTTATTAATATAAAAAACTGAAGCTTAATCACAGCAGTCTCTTGTGGTATGTCAGTTTACAATGTTGATTGCTGTATTTTCACTCAAATTAATAGTATGATAGGCAAGTTGTTGGGCTTGGACCTGAGGGGTGGTGGATTGGATTTATTTTTAAAACAGTGACACAAATGAGCCCCATCAAATCCATTTTTCAGTTATGTTTAGGAACTCAGTGTCTGAAAGACACTGGAGTTTTGCAATCTTCTTTAACACACAGTTTTCTGTTTCACCAAGTCTAACTACATTTCTTGAAGGTAATTTATTAATATTTTTAGCTGACCTAGATGAAAATGAGATGGTAAATCTGATTTCTGAGGTCTTTCATAATACAGAGGATAGTTTGAGGAAGCAACTTTTAGATGTTTTCCATGGTTTTTAGTGAACCATGATCATAATGTTATCCCAAGTGGAGAGCTGCTGGAAAGTGTGCTCTTGTTGTTGATCTTCATGGTGACTATGAGGCCCCAGTGAAGAGTAACACCACTATCACTTGGAACCTTGTTATGAAGTTTGGGCTATTCTGCTCTGTAACGAAGCTTAGAAACTGCTTCACACTCATTGAGCTTTATCAGTGTTAGAAAAAGTATAAAATTAATCAATTTTACAGACAAGAAAACTGGCAACGCATTTTTACAAGAAAAACAAGAAAACATCTCTCTACTCTTTACCCTCTCTCGTATTTCAAAAGGTAATTCATGTAGTTTTTCATTGCTCAGCATTGTTAATTTTGAAAAGGCATTTGCTGGTGTGCTAGAAGGAGGATTTTGGAACTCCTGAAGATTAGCTGGAAGGAGCAGGCCTAGGTGCATGAGAGCAGAAAAGATTATCTGGAAGTAAACAGTTTGTCAGGCTGGATTGTTAACAAGACTGGAAGTTTGTGAAATATTTCAAGTCAGTCAAAAGGAGATGAAGGTCAGAGGGAGGTGATGATGAGACAGGTTGGATGTGGATCAAGTAAAAGGGAAACAAATGAGGGAGTTGTGTAGGACTTTTTGAGAGGGGAAACCTGTGTGCGTGTGGAGGGGAAGCCACTTGTAACTCCTGAGTAAATTGTGTGTGATGTTTTAAGTATACAAAGGAGAGATGAAAGAAGCTTTAAGTGGTAGCTAAAGGCTTTGTCTTGTGTATCTTCTTTCATCCATTGTCCTTCAGCTTTTGTGTTTTCACTGTTACCTCTGAAATGTGAGTCTGTCTGCCTGTAGTGCAGGCTGTTTGTAACTATCCTAATTGTTGGGTGCATTTTTTTATAGTGCCATTTAAGTGGAATGGAAACAAGCCATCAAGAAAGATTGTAGCTGGCTGCAGAAACTTTGTAGAGTTTATTTGACTTTGTTTTCTTTTAAATTCTGGATTTTTCTACAAGGTTTATTTTTCCAGGGTTTCTGTTGAAGTTACTGAGACAGTTAAACTACACAACTGTGATGAACCACTTGGAAAGTGTGGTGACAGACTCCAGCTCACAACAGATATTTATGCAGATAGCAATTTTGCCTCTAATGCCAATTTGGCGCCAGACTCTCTTTTTTTGCGGTGTCTTGTTATAGGAGTGGGTATTTCCCATTTCCATCAATTAACACTGTTCATGTTGATTTGTCCTACTCCTGAAACTGTAGAATTCAAGAGCTAAGATGGTCTGTCTTCTTGATATCTACAGTTTTGCTTTCCCAGTGATCTACAGTAACTTGTGGCAAAATTCTTTTGAAGACTTTGGGAAAATGTATTTGATCAAAGACTTAATGGTAACTAGACAGGCTTGTCTGAAGTAAGTAATGGGTGCGTGAAACCTGTGCCATAAGAACTCATTCAACCCATTCTGATCAACAGAAGTTGTAAGCATTATCTGTTATACCTAAAAACTGTTTTGTATCTCAATTAAAAGAAGTATTTTATGTTTTCAGCCAGGTTTTGGTAAACACACTTGTGTGGATGAGCAAGGAAGGCTTTCCTGTTGTGATACATATATAAAGAAAATTCAAAACAAAACAACAACAAAAAACAATAAACCTTAATCCTCTTCTCTGGACATTTTATGGCGGAGAGTAAATTCCAGAATTAGTATAGCTGAATGATTTATCCTTGCAAATTTAACTGCGATGTATTACTTTTTATTCTGGCTCCATTTACTAAGTACCCTGCCTTTTGTGACATGCAGTGCTTCTCAATTGTTTGTTAGGAGTTGATGGTGCTCACAGAGTCTAAGCTGGCACTTGATGTGTGAATTATTGCTTGGTGTAGTCTGAAGAACAGAAAGGATGTTTTAAGTCAACAGTTTCCTTTAGAAGTGGAGATAACATTTTAACTCTGTTTCACAAGTGATGCGTTGATGAGCAGATACTTCAAACAGTGCTGGGATACCCACGGTGTTGGGGACTTTGAAAAGGCACAGATTGGTTGAAGGAGAGCTGTTGTGTTTATCAAATACATTCTTTTGGATTGTTTGCCACAATTGAAAACCTGTGTAGAAATGAGCCGTGTCTGAACTATATCAAACCTGATCGGTGAATTGAATCAACAACTGCCATCTTAAATGGAACATTGGAAATAAACATACATTGTATAATGGATTAGTGAATATTGTCTTCCTTCTTTTCTCTCAGATAATTTCAGACCTCGAGTCTTGGAATGATGAGCTCTCTCAACAGATGAATGACTTTGACACTGAAGATCTTACAATCGCAGAACAAAGGCTCCAGCATCATGCAGACAAAGCCCTGACCATGAATAATTTGACCTTTGATGTCATCCACCAAGGACAGGATCTGCTGCAATATGTCAACGAAGTGCAGGCATCTGGTGAGATGGCTCCTTCATAAGATTTTATAAGAACTACAATTGACTTTCCATGGAACATCTAAAATGGTAGATGTGGTGGTTAAATGTAAACTGGAGAGATTCAGACATTGTTTTTTTCTTTGTACTCAAATCATTTGATAGCGTTGGTGAATTTATGTTGTCATTATGCTGTGCAATTGTTAAGTAGGAGTTGGCAACACCTGAAAATGTTTACTTTTCTAAAAAACAGGATGTCATTAAAATTAGAGTAAATGATAAGGAGTTGATTTTATAGTTAAGCAGAGCAATTTCACCAAGTTATAATTTTCAGCAAATCTTCCTTTCTGATTTGTTACGGTCCTTCAACTGATATTTTTTACCTGTATTCAGTTACCTAGGCTAAATCTCAGGCTGCTTAAAATAAATGAAAAAAAGAAAAGTAATAATAATAATTTGGTATTTTCAAAACTGTGCAAAAAAACCCCTATACTCGTTTAAGCAAATGCTCAAGGTTACATTTTGAGAGGGAACTGGAAAAGTAAGTTTACAACAGTGGAAACGGCCTTGTATGTCTCGGAAAGCCTTAACTCTATTATAAACGATTGTCTGCTTACAGGTGTTGAGCTGCTTTGTGACAGGGACGTAGACATGGCAACTCGTGTTCAGGATCTGCTGGAGTTTCTCCATGAGAAGCAGCAGGAGCTGGATGTAGCCGCCGAGCAGCACCGCAAGCACTTGGAGCAGTGCGTGCAGCTGCGCCATCTGCAGGCGGAGGTCAAGCAGGTACCCTGCTTGCAGGAACTCATTGTGCCCTGAGCTGGGGGACCAAGAGTGTTTTCATACCTCTTAGAAGTGTAGTCCTATAAGTAGAAATGAAAAATAAGTTATATAAAGTCTTGAATTTGGAGAAAGGAAGGAACGACCTTGATTTGAGAACCTAAAGAAATTTCATCCAGTGTTAATGTTGAAGTGATTTTTTCAATTTGCATTAATAATTCCTGTTTGTATGTGGATATAAGTCACATATTTGAAGCTAATTTTGGCTTATTATTATGTAGGTGGGATACTATCTTTTTTTATCAAAGATTATAACAAGGTTTCCATTTGATTTTTCTTTTGATTTTGGTTTGGTTTGTTGTTTTTTTTTTTTTTGCTGTCAAAACTGACACTACTGCTATTCTATTTTCACACTTTACATAAATATAGCTTTGTAGTCATGTCAGATTACTGAATTGGAACACCATAGGAATTTTTCTACGGAGTTCATCCCTCAAGTTATTGTAGTAAAACCAGAAAACTGTCTTTCTGGCTTCATTTTTTGGTAACATACTTGCAAGGAATCTTTTCAGTACTCACTAGAGGAACTTTAAGTGTAGTTATGTTACGGTTCAGATTGATTTCTGTGACAAGTTAATTCTTGTCTAATATGCATAGGTTTACTGTGAGCACAAAAAAGCAGATGAATACATCCAGTGATACTTCTCCCTCAACTACAGTACCAGTTCTGCTTTGTGGCATCGAATTTTTGTGCATCAAACCTCAAGACTAGAAAGAAGAAAAATAGGGCCAGAAGACAAACAAATTTAAAGAAATCCTACAAAGAATTTTCTTGTCAACCTGATATGTAATAGGTGCAGAGATAGTAAAAACAGACAAAAAATTATGGTGTAGGAAAACCTCAAAAGACAGGAGGAGAAAAGGATGCTCACCAAAGTAATGAAGGACAGCTGTATGTAGAAGAAGCAGTGTGGAAAGGAAAATGTGATCACCTTATACAGGATAGGGACATAAAAGTAGAAACAGAGAAATAGTTGAGAGCATCTGACTCAGCCTGAACTTCACTTGCATTTGCCAGCCAAACCTTTGATCACCTGAGATATATAGCTACTGGATTATTTATTACTGCAAGTACTCCCATATACTCACTTTGTAGAATGAACGCTTTGAGTGCCTTAACGTGCAGCATCTACATGGCTCAGATTCTTTGTTTTGATTATAGCGTATGTTCTTGGATACACCTATATGTTTATATATTTAGAGCAGTGTAGTCCAAGCTTGAATCCTCAGGAATACTTTAGGATGCCTTGGATTCACACATCCAGATCTTATATCTTGGTGCATACACAGTCCACAGTGTTTGAGTCTCCAAGAATACTATTCAGGATGAATATGCTGGCACTCCATGTAGTGCCATATGGATATGGAAACTTCAGTTGGACTGCATGCTGAAACAGGTGTGTCTTGTGATCATGTTTAGTTAGAGTAAAAATCATTTTAGGAAACTAAACTTAAATCAAGCATTTACTAGTACAGCCACTCTTTCAAGTGTTCCAAATTCTCTATTTCATTTCCACAATTTTGCTGTTGTGCTATTGATGCTTTTCTAGCCTGCTGAAGACTAGGAGAGGAAAAGATGCTTGGAGTGTGTGGTCCACTCTAATAGTGAGGTGATGGGAGTATGCCAATAAACAGTAGAAGACAGGCTCGCTGCTTACTGGAGCTTATGTTAGCCCTTTAAGTCAGGGCAGAGGGGAAGAGGAACGGAAAGGAGAAAGCACTGGCAGTAACTTCCTTCGTGCAAATCCCACCTGCATTTCCATCCTAATCTGCAGCAAGCAGGAGTGTAAATCATTGTGTTTGAAATAGCAGGTTCTGTGCTAGCTATCTGTTGCGTGTGCTAGTATGCCAAGTCAAGATGATCTTTGAATTAGTGCTGTTTAAACATTCTACTTCTTTGTAAATTCTCTAGGGAAGGCTAAATGTATTTTAACAGAAAAGCTGTGTGTTTTATCATACTATACCTGAAAGAATTAATTTTTAATATAGAAATTTAGCTTAGAAATGCTTTTATAAGAAAAAGTAGAAATTAAGAAGTGATTTTAAAAATCTGCCCATTATGTTCTTCCAGACAAATCTGTTCCCCTGAGCTTAGTTTCTGACTACAGTCTGTTGGACCCATATAGTTCCTTGGAATTTTCCCTTTTTCTTGCTCTTGATGCCTGCCTTGGCTTGTTTCCTTGAGTGCTAGCAACTCCGAGGTGTCTTAACTAGACTCCCAGTATTTTTCATGACCCTCTTTGCCTGCTCTGTGCTGTGATCTGGAAGCCTATCCTTGCAGAAGAAAAGGCCAGAAACTTATGTTTGTAGATAGAAAATCTTGTGTTGGAGCAGAGATTATGCTTTTGAAGATGAAGGCAAATGAAACTGGAAAAGATACTTGAATTTATGAGAAGACATCAAATTACAGTATAAGATGGTCTTGATGCACTTGATGCAGAATTGTGCTGCACAATGGACATGCATTTTATTAGAGACAAATACAGAGCATGGTGTACTGGCAGGAATAATCAGCTGAACAAACATAGCACAGGGCAACAATTTTGCAGAAGAGTTCACAGACAACAGTGAATAATCTGAATTATGCCCAGCTTTACTCAGTAATTGGAAGTTTTTGACTGGAGTGATGGTTATCAGCTGGAGAGAGCTCATAAAAGATTAGTGAGAAAAGTTAGGAAGCTAAGCTCATACGGGAGTGGTTGAAGACTCTGGAGTCAATGAGGAGTGGTGCCTAGAGAAAAGAGTAGGATAACTTTCTTGAGGGAAAGGAGAAGGAGGGGAAAAATTGATGCTGAAGGCAATAAAGTGTAATTGTATTATTGGTTTTTTTTGTGGACAGGATAAACCAGGTGAGCTAAAACTTAAGCAAGAGAGATTTGAAAGTTAGACATTAGGAAGAAGGCTCATTGTGATAAAAATGTCTGGTGAAAGAGTGGGATGCCTATTACTGGAATTACAAATAATGAAAAGGCACAGAGGGAGGGGCCTTAAGGTTACACATTCCTGCTGTCGACGAGGAATGCATAGATGGTTTTCTGAGGCTTCTCTCCACTATGGAATTCTTCTGAATTTAGTGGATGAGTCAAGAAGGCACATCCTGAAAAGCAAATATCTTTAAGCAATAAGAAAGCACACAACAGTCACATTTTTCTCAACAGTATTTGAAATTATTTTCTTTCTTTTCACTAAGCTGCATGCCCTCAATTTTTGTTACTGACACTGGCTCTTCAGCAAATACTGTTTGTAATTTGATCCTGTTTTTCCAGAGTTCATTCAGAAAACACAACCTTGCTTCAGTAAAAACTGAAATCACAAACATGTTATAGTTGACTGAAAGACACAAGTTGTCAGCTAAGTGAAACAGGCACTTTATTATAGTGAATGTCATTGTGTTATATTGAATGTATAATTGACTGTGAGAATATAATTAATAAATGATTTAGTCAACAATTTCAGAACCATGTTTGTCCATTAATGTTTTCGTCAGTGATGCTTTTCTTGCTAACTGGCAGCAGAACTGCATATTTCAAGGTCTTTTCCTTTGTTACAGGTCTTGGGCTGGATCCGCAATGGGGAGTCAATGTTAAACGCTGGCCTTATCACTGCTAGCTCTTTGCAAGAGGCAGAACAGTTACAGAGGGAACACGAGCAGTTTCAACATGCAATAGAGGTAAAAGTACTGTTTCAGTGACCATCACCAAGAATTCCTATGTTGCATATCATTGCGCTAAGGAGATGTAAGGGATGTTTCCCCTTTTTATTGCAACAATATAACGCTAATTATTAATGTTGAGAATAAATGAAGCTGCACACATCAGTGTTATGTATTCTGATTTTAAAAAATCAAAATGTGTGTGTATTCTGATATGGTCTTTTAGTGTTTCCATTTTTGTTCAGATTTTACTGAAATTTGTGTATAGCCATGTGTCCTTTCCCCTGCCTTGATTTCAAACCGAATATATTGGATTGATCATCTGAACAAAAATTATGCAGAGCTCTTAAGATTCACTGGAACGTGGTTTTAGTAGTTTATACACGCTGTTGAGGGACTTGTGGTGACATTGATTGGATATAATGTTCTTCTTAAAGAACTTTAGCTGAAAATGTAATGTTCTGGTTGTTTGGAAAACTATTTTCAGTTCTTATAGTACTGTATGTTCTGCAGTTTTTATGAAGTTCTGTGTTTCACCCTCCGGTTTTTACAGATTGAGCTATGCGTACCCTCCTTTTGAGAGCTTTGGTAACTCTTAAGTATAAAAAATGTGACCTTTAGGTTTTTGCCAAGTTAAGGATAGGTGATGAGAAAGGTTAAATTCTGTGGTTTGTGGGTCACTCTGGATTCAAATATAATCATAATTAGTGTAGTTTAGTGCTGAAGAATTTAGGCAAGTATATGTTTACACAGAGAGCTAAAATAAAGTTTGTTCATAATGAAGACCTACGTGCTTGCACCTTTGTTTGTTTAATACTAATGCACAGTAGGCTGCCTTAAAGCTCTGAGGACAGAAATAGCAAAGTCAAAATAAGATAAATCTTTTTTTTTCCTCATCCTTATATTGAAGGAAAAGAAAATCAACTTGGAATTCATGATTATTAAGAAATTTACTGTGGCATAAATATGAGGTGTGTGACTGAATACTGTACAGTAGTTTTCATTATAGGCTGCTAATCACTGTTGATTTGCTGATTAATCTCCATAGGATTTATTTTCTTTCTGTTGGCATAGTGAAGCTGTACAATGACTAATATTAAACAGTTCTGTTTAGTTTATGAGCGTATGTGTATAGAAGTGTCACTGACAGAGTGGTAATGTGAGCCTTTGCAGTCATCAAGAAAATGAACTCAACTGCCCTACTGAACTCCTGAATTCCACCTCTTTTCAGAAAACTCATCAAAGTGCCCTTCAGGTTCAGCAGAAAGCAGAGGCAATGCTGCAGGCTAATCACTATGACATGGATATGATCAGGGAGTGTGCAGAGAAGGTTGCTTCCCATTGGCAACAACTGATGCTCAAGATGGAGGACCGTCTCAAGCTTGTCAATGCCTCTGTTGCCTTCTATAAAACTTCTGAACAGGTACAGAAATGCTATTTGATCTGTCAGCTTTGGTTAATTCTTCACTGTGGCATAAAGCAGCACTATCTAGAAGACTTGGTTTACTAGATTTGGTTATATTCACTTTTATTTACTTATCACAAAAAATGCAAAAAGCAAATTATTTTCCCAGCTGCCTTAGGAACACAAACCATGTGTTTCTAAATAAACAGTACACAAATTGTGCTAACTATTAATGGACTGCAGTGAATTTGGTCAGGGTATGTTCACTTCAGTTAGCAAAATTTGAAAAAGGTACGTTACCACGTGCAAAGTGCAGTGGTAATTAGTGAAGATTCAGATGTCTGTCAACCTCTCCTGTCTCTCTCCCCTTTAACATTCTTCAGATTCTTAATTAAAAAAAGGCTTGTAAAACATTTCCAAAGTGAAATACACTCTACGAGTATTTAATTGAGTTTCTGTTTGTATCAAGATATTTTGCTTAAACCATAAGCAAGTTGCACAGAGGTTTAAAGGAAGTACTTCAGATGATTAATGCGGTCTTTTGTATGAAAGTTAGAGAAGAATCAACTTAATTTGATTAGTACGCAGATCAGTTAGTGAGGAGGTTGGTAAGTCTGCTTCCTCTGTAATCATGTCTGATGCTCATCCTGACCTGCACAGTTACAGAGATAGGAGAAGGTGAGCTTCATTAGAAAGAGCCTCTTCAGCAAATGCACTTAAGAAGGCCAATGCTTGTAAGAGTAAAGCCTAAGTTTGTTGCCTCCCTTTAAGTCCCAATCAAAACATGTTTGAATCTAAGTTATGTATATAGGGTAGATTGGTTTTCAAATTCTTTTTTTTTGAATTAGGAATGAATTAGGAATTTTTGTTGTGCTGAATTATGTGTGAGTTGAACTCCTTCTGCCTGATAGGTGTGCAGTGTATTGGAAAGCCTGGAGCAAGAGTATAAGCGGGAAGAAGACTGGTGTGGGGGAGCGGACAAGCTGGGTCCCAACTCTGAAACAGATCATGTTACCCCCATGATAAGCAAACACTTGGAACAAAAGGAGGCATTCCTAAAGGTATGTTTTTTCACTTTTCATTGTCTTCTGTGTCTTAGAAAACTCACAGTTACAGTGCTGAAATGTGTGTGGTACACAACAGTGCAGTGCCCAGTTAAAAGCTAAGTGTGTGTCTGGAACTGCAAAAATGTAGGAAGTGGCATAACTGCTTCTGATGGTGATTAGGAGAACATAGCCAAGTTCATAAAATTGTAGCCAGTTTTATAAAAGTATTTCCTGCTGAACTTGAGTAGATGTCAGGTCTCCCACTGTGACTGAAGTGGAATTGGGAATCACTGCTTTGAGCAACTGTCATTCTAAAAAAATACTTAAAAGCTGCTGCGTTAGAAAAGAAGTGACAGTTATATAGTGTTACTGCTGCCTGTGCAACTCTTAGATTTACTTGGACTACAAGTACAGAAGGAGGAAATTGCTAGACAAGCATCTGGGAATAGTTGGCTTTTCTAATAGCTTATAGATAAGTGAAAGGTTTTCAATCTATCTAATGCCCTAATGAAGGGGTTACTAATCATGCTGAGTAAAAGTGTAGTGTATGCTTGCAGAGCAGCGTAACTAAGCCTATATAACCAAAGTCTTTTTCCCAGTGTCATCTTGAAAGATTTCACAGTATGTAACTTAGTTTTATCGAAAGTCTTTTTGTTCTCAATGAATGGATGATAACATTAAAAAATATGCTAACTTAGCTCCGACTATGCTGCCAAATATATTTTTCAGCTGCTGGCATGTGATTTTTCCAATGTTGTCTTAAAATAATTTGAGAAATGACTTAATATCTTCATTACTGGATCTAACTATGCAACCTTTATCTAACCTTTTAAAACTGTGTTTCGTGTTCTGCTTTTTGGAAATAAGACAGTCAGGCCACATATAATACTTGGTGTATATTAAGATGAAGAAGGCAGCTGAGCTGAGTGAGGACTGAAAGTTCTCAAGGCCTTTAAAGGGCATGTCTTCGTATCTGAGCACTTTTGGTTTCACTTCAGCAGAGCCATCACTTATTGTCTAAAACATTGGTGGATGTTAAGCATATCTAGGTGATGTCAGAAGCATGTGCACTCTGTTTATGCAATAAATCATTTCAAGTGGCAGATACACAAAACAAACTTCTCTGTGATATCTGAGTCATGCTGAAAGCTCTAGAGGTAATTGCTTTTAGGCTCTTCAGATAAAAATTGTTTATTTTGTTTGTAAGTAAGGATTAACTGCTGTTTGTTGGGGAAACGGTTTTACTGGTTAGCTTGACTTACTTGTGGGAGAACTTAATAAGCAGCACTTTTTAAAAGTGTAGAGAGTGGGATATGCACAAAAAGGGAGAGAGGAAGGTCCTTCATATCTTTCTGGTCTTCTACATGTGCATCTTCAAAGAAAGTAATACTGCTGACTCTCTAGGCTTGCACGCTGGCCCGGAGGAATGCTGATGTCTTCCTGAAATACCTGCACAGGAATAGCGTAAACATGCCAGGGATGGTGACACACATCAAAGCACCTGAACAGCAAGTCAAAAGTAAGGGGTTTCTTCTTTTTCTCTCCAGAGAGTCGCCATATGCTGTGGTGTGTTTGATGGGGAGGGACTGACGCCTGCACAAGTGAAAATGGTTCTGTCAGGCCTTGCATGAAATAACTAAAATTGTTCTCACACTTGCAAATAGTTGCCGGTCATTAAATTCTCTTACACTCACATTAATTTGCTCTGAATTTATCCCTTCTTACATGTAATCTTCTTGCAATTTTTCCTACTAGCATCATGTTCAAATTTCTTGTGCAGGTAAGTAGTAGTGATGGTGATGCAGGAAAGAACCATTAGGTGGAGCCTGGCTTTTGTTAGGGGTAATTCAGCGTAGTGTAACATTGAGGTGTAACTTGTGTTGTGGGAAAAGGAGCTGAGAAATCTTCAAGGGTGAAAGTGGCGAAAGTACAGAAATTAATAGGATATGCATAAATGATGGATGAGGTAGGGAGAACAGAGATTGGAGGGAGACATTCAGTAATAATTGCTACACTTCAATCACTTATTTGCTAGTCATGTTCTGCTTGATGCATTTTGAAACTATGGCTGAATGCTCAGACTATGCTATAGACTCAGAAACAGAGAAATACAGTTGTCTAATTAATTGCTGTTCGCAGCTACCCAAAGGGGAGTTGTACAGAAGATGGAGCCAAACTCAGAAGAAACAGTTGCAGAAAGGAAATATCGGAATAAATATAAGGAAAAAATGTTAAAACAAGAGTAAGAAAGCACTGAGTAGAACAGGTAGTCTAGAGGGGTACTGGAATCTTTGTCTTTGCAAATTTTTAATTGCTTTGAAGGTGAGATTGGAGTAGATGACTTCCAGACATCACTTCCATGCTAAACTATTTTGTTATTCTACCAGAAAAGGACATGTAGTCACTTCTTCTTTTTCCTAAAACAGGAAAACAGTTTGTGTTAAGCTTATCCATGTATCTGATGGTGCTCAAATTGAAAATCTCCCACTGTTGAATTTTTCCTTTTAGAGAGATAATAGTATATTGGATATTTCTAAGGAAATAATCGAATTGTGAGAGTTGAAGCTTTCACCACATGAAGATAAAACAAAGGATTACCCCATCCCCAAGATACCTCCATTTAGAGAACTCTGTAAGACAAAACCTCTACAAAGATGCAGACTATATTAAAAAACAGAAAATTGTTGTGGACGTGTCACTTAACTCTTCTAGTAGTAGTAAACAAAACTGAAGCAAAAAGGAAGCAGTAAGTTGTAGCTACAGTGTTTCTTGAGAGTAAGAAAAAAATCTTAGGACTTGTAGACAAACTTCTATAGGATTCAGTTCCAAAAGTGGTTTGTGCAGAAATAGTCATTTTGTTAAAGATAAATGTGTTCAAATGAGGAAAAGGTAGGAAAGTCTTTGCTAATGTCCTTAAAAATAATTATATTTCAGAATGACAATGTTTTGTATGTTCTATGTACATTTACAATCCTAGGTGAATGATATATGTTTAAAATGTCTGTGATGAATTTTTAGAAAATAGAAAAGCAAAAAAAGTCCCCAAGTAGGAAAAAAATAATGTGCTCTTCCACTCTTTTATATATATATATATATAATAAAATTCTGAGAACTAAAGCTTCTGAGAGTTGAGATAAAACTAGCAAGGCTTTCTTTGTTTTGGATCTTAATGGTATAGTGGTAACTGATCAAATGATTTCAAAGTTCAACTCTGCTATTCCTGTTCAGCCAGGTATGTAAGTAAACAAAAAAGTCTTTTTAAATCTATTTTCTAAACAGATGGGGTTAAAAAGAATTAAGCATTTGTTTCATCTTGGAAAAATACAGTGCACATCTGTTCTGCAGGATCATTATATGCTCTTCTACTCAGATGTATTCTTGAAATAACATATAGACTGTGGTCAGTACATTCAGGCATTAGAAAGAACAGTTAATAAAGTGGTGTAACCTTTGAATTTCTGCAAAACTGCTGAACAGAAAAAGAAAAGGAAAAAGGTTCAAAACATCACATACCTTATTCAGTGGCACACTTGATCCTTATTCCCAGATGCAGACTAAGATATCTAGAAAAAAAACCTTTTAGTCTAAACAAAGTTTATCTAAACATGTTCTTCGTGGGAAACTAATCACAATGGATACTGAACTCTGAAAGTTGTCATTCTGTCCCTTCATACCAGTGTAAATAATTTTCTTGACATGTAGTTATAGCTATTCAAATTCTGTATCAGACACCCTGCCAAAGCCAATTTTTTGGAAGCAGTTGTAGCCTGAAACTTTGTTATGGCAGGTGAATTCAGTGACAATTGCTGGAAGCTCAGAAACGAATCATCTTCATCTTTACTGCTGCTGCTAATTTTATGTGCTTCTTTCTTACCTCTGCTTCACAGGCTGCAGCTGAACATTCATGGTTGATGAGGGAACTTTTGTCTAGAGGTGATCATATTTTTAGACAGAGTGCAGGATGTGTAGAGACAGGCTCTGAGAGATTTCAGCTGGTAAGAACCTGAAGAATAAGCTGAAAACTTAGGAACTAATTTAGTTTTGTAACAAATGTTAGAATTGTAGAAAATAACAACAGTACTTCAGAAGCCTTGAAATGGAGCTGCTCGTCTAAATCTGATATTAAATGTCTGTGTTCTGTATCTTCCTATGAGTATTTTATAGAATATTTTTTCTGTTCCTTGTCAGTCCAAGAAATTAATGGTAGTAACACTAATGGGACTCAGCCAAATGTCTCTCACTGGCTTGCCATCTGTATCATGTCCTGACAGAACAAATGCTGTTCCAATTAGTTAAATTCACCTTTCTTGCTGAGTGTCAGAACTACTTCACTTGCGTCATTATCAAGATGTTTCTTTTTATATGGCGTCT
>JAOWBP010002052.1:21430764-21444927 GCA_028571105.1 Tragopan temminckii | reverse complement strand
GAAGACTCCTGAGACTTTGTGGGTAAGGCCCAATGTTAGTGCTTTGGTGTAATGAACAAAATACCTTTGATGGGATCAAAATTCGTTTGTATTAGTGCAAGGAAAATGACCATGTTCTGAAAAGCTTGCCCAGGAGAGTTTAGTCTCTGGATTAGATATGGAGCATGTTTTTACTTCTAGTCGCATAAAACCCAAGAAAATCTATATTACAGAGTCATATAGGTTAGAAGGGATCTTTGGAGATCATGTAGTCCAACCCCTGCTAAAGCAAGAGTTGTTTTAGGTAGGTTACACAGGAAAGCATCCAAGTGGGTTTTGAGTATCTCCAGAGGAGACTTCACAACCTTTCTCTGGGCAGCCTGTTACAGTGCTCTGCCACCCTTGCAGTAAAGTTTTTCCTTGTGTTCGTATGGAACATCCTGTCTTCCAGTTTGTGCCCATTGCCCCTCGTCCTTTCACTGGGCACCACCAAAGAGATTCAAAGAGATTCTCTGGCATTTCTTTAAAGAAAAAGGTGTCTGTTTAAAAGAACAAGAGGTAGAGGCTTGCTCCTTCCATGACTTTTCCACCTGTACTTAGTAGCAGGTAAGCAAAATGATCCCCTTCATGACAGGTAGAGTTAGTAACTGTTTGATATTTTCCTGTTTTCATAGCAAACCAAAGAGAGGGTGAAGTTGTTGATACAGCTGGCTGATGGCTTTTGTGAAAAAGGGCATGCTCATGCAACAGAGATTAAAAAATGTGTCACGGCAGTGGATAAAAGGTACAGAGACTTTTCCCTACGCATGGAGAAATACAGGACCTCTTTAGAGAAAGCTCTGGGTATTTCCTCTGATTCCAATAAGTCGGTAAGTGGAATGTGATGATTGACACATACAAAAAAATATATATACTTGCTTCCTTTTGGTTTATCTGTAGTTTTTTCCTGTCTCCTTCCTTAATCAATTCTTCCTTTCTTTCATGAAGAGCAAAAGCTTGCAGCTGGATATAATCCCAGCCAGTGTCCCTGGGTCAGAAGTGAAACTGCGTGATGCTGCTCATGAGCTTAATGAAGAAAAACGAAAATCTGCCCGCAGGAAAGAGTAATGAATTTATTTATTTTTAATAACTGAGAGTGCATAAATCAATCCTGATAATGAAGCAACTGTCGTGGCTTGTCTGGAAGCTTAGAAATTGGATAAAAAGTAAAAGAGAGTGATACTATTCAGTAGCTCCTACTGCCTTTCATTCACCTGCTCATTCTTACAGGAAATTCTAGCATGTCTGAATCTCAGACTTTCAAAGCCATCCTAGACTTGTGTTAACCTGCTTTTTTTCTTTTTTAGGAGTAATGTGAAATAAACGTGTAAGGGGAGAAAAGAGGATAAGCATTTGAGAAAATTTCCATTTCTTTCCCCATTTCTTTTTGCACTGGTTACTAATGCAAGAGTACTATCTCTCATGTTTCCTTCATGTCTTTTTTCTCATAGCATTTCAGTTCTCAGACTTTCCTAGAGCAGTGGAAAAAGCAAAAGCTGATGAGAAATGTGTATTCTGGTTATTGTGTATTCAAAACAATTATACAGATTGAGATTTGATTAGTCTTTCTGTTGTCACCTAAGGTTTATTATGGCTGAGCTGATTCAGACAGAAAAGGCTTACGTAAGAGACCTCCGAGAATGCATGGATGTAAGTTTTCTTTTTCAATCATCTTTGAAGACAAGATTCAATCTGTTGCTTTCTAAATCTTTCTGATTTTTAAAAACAAATATGTTTAGTTTGTTGTTATAAGACCCAATTAACTATTTTTTCAGCTATTATGAAGAACCCTAAAATTACACCTTGATATCAGCCACTTCAGAATTCATTCTATATGTTTTGCTTTCGTCAATACTGTTTGTCTTTTTTTTTTTTTTTTTTTTTGGAGAGGGAGGCACCCGGGAGGGGTTTAATTTATGTGCTTTGCTTGCAAGAGAGGAGAGCTTTTGTTAATTCTCTTATTATGTGTATCACATGTTCTGCTACTCACTGACTTTTTGAATAGAAATTCAGGGAGATTCCATGGAAAGGTGCCCAATAATTGTTATGCTCAAGCTAGTAATGTTCAATGTTAGCTGTTACACACAACATGAACTTCTAGACTGGAGACATGACCTTGATAAGCAATATCCTGAAGCACTAGAGGTTGTCAAGAGCACTATGCATTTTAAATGATGGAGTTTCAAGGACTGTATTAAATTGTCAGTTTTAGAACTTAGGTTTTCCTGTCAAAATCACAAGGTCTGTGTGACACAACAGACAGTGTCACAACTGGTGTTGATGCTGCTGCATGATCTTCACCAATTTCCCTCGGTGGACTCTTGCTTACGGATACCTGAGTGCTTCTGTTCAGCATTCTAATGACCTTTCATGCATCTTTTTTGTTCTGAGCAGACTTATCTATGGGAAATGACAAGTGGAGTTGAAGAGATCCCACCTGGTATTGTAAACAAAGAGCATATTATCTTTGGAAACATGCAGGAAATCTATGAGTTCCACAATAAGTGAGTGACTTATCTCTCATTTCCATTTTACTAGTAAATCCACATAATGACCTAAGGGATTTCCTAATGAAAATATTGTGCATATGAATAATAGACTCTTTGCTATCAAAAATCTAAAAGATTTCTCCTCACATTGCTAAACTGTTTCAGTTGCTCCTTTTTGCAGCTAGGCATACACCATTAGAAACTGTCTTTTTCAATCTCAGACATCTTTGAGCTTTTATGAAATTATTTGGATGCATTAAAATACTGCTGTAGCTTTTTCAGTTGTCATGAAGAGATGGAAATCACTAAACTCAACAGAATACAGATATAGCACAAACATCAATATCTTCAGTTAATGTGAGCACCCAAAAATAATTCATCCTTTTATTTCTCTTGACATGAAGACTAAACTTTTTCTGAAACTCAAGAAGTAGGAAACTTTCTAGATGGGGAACTACATTCAATTTTGTGTACTGCAAGTATGTGCTGAAGCAATTTCTGGTCTTTGCATCAGAACTTGTATTGAATTGCTTTATATTAGTTCTTATATTACACACTGTCACCTATTCCTTTCTTCCTATGTTAGCTCATGCTGTTAGTATGAATTAGAGTAAGTTTTCTGTCTTCATTCACAGACAATAGATCAATATCAGCTGCTCTAATATTTCATGTGCCTTACACTGTATTTTTTTTCTCTACTCATAGTATATTCCTCAAGGAGCTAGAAAAATATGAACAGTTACCAGAAGATGTTGGACACTGCTTTGTGACATGGGTAATGTACTCAGACTTGCATTTAGAAATAATAAGGGAGATAGAAAGAAGGGAGGGATGGATAATAGATCTCAAATCCCTTTGTATTTTGAGTCTCTGTAAAAGTAACTATTCTTTGAAATTTGAGTAAAATTTTGTGTATCTTTAACTGAAAAATAATTAAGGTATGGTTCTCCGATGCCAGTGCTTTGCTGCTCTGAAAGTTTACGTGGGTTGCCTAAACCTATACGTGGGTTTTTGTTTAGTTCAGTATCTTTTTATTAGCTATGTATTATCTACTTTCACATATGTTACTGTTGTTTTCAGTCTCATTTTTCTGATACATTTTATTGTGCTACCAGACTTGAAAAATAATTCTGTGTCACTTAGTTTCTTGAGACAGAAGATAAGTTCTTTGACAACTGTAGAAAATGTTCTTGAGACAGAAGTTATGCTTTCTGATAACCTGTATAAATTTTCATTTTGATCTGCAGGCAGACAAGTTCCAAATGTATGTTACTTACTGCAAAAATAAGCCAGATTCTACCCAGCTAATATTAGAACATGCAGGAGCATACTTTGATGTAAGTACTTTATGTCCATCTTAAAATTATATCTTGCTATTTTGAATAATGTACCTATATTTATTTATGTCAAGTACCTTATTTCTTAAGATTTGCAAGTTTCCTGTTACTAATACTGCAATTTACTGTCAACTTAAGAAAATCAATCATGTCTCTTGCTCCATTAATTTATATTCCTCAGTTGGTCTCTTAAATCTGTCAAATCAGTGTTAGAAGTTTCTGTCATATCACAACAGTTCAGAACTGCAAGCAGGTTTGGGCAGTAACAGCCAAAACATAAATCTCCTGTTCTCTAAAGCACATTCTGTAAATCTTAGCATTTTAATTTGCTTAGGTTGCATTGTACAAAATAAAAATGACAGTCTTTGTTAAATTTCTTGGGGCAGCTTTAACTTGTAATTGATTGCAGTGGTAATTCAGTTGACTTGCACTGTTTGTAGCTGCTAAACCAACCACACTGCTCCTTCAATCCCCAAAGTTATTTGGTCTACACGTAACATTCCACTTGGGAGAAGACCAAAATGTAGCAGCTATTAGAGTTTTTAGAGAATTTTGGCTGCCTTGAAGGATGTGTTGGTATGGTTGAACACACATCTATAGATGATTCAATTATGTTGCTCTCTACTCCTTTTTGTTTCCACCTTTCCTGTGCTGAGCTTCTAGTAGTGACAACAACATTTTTTTGGGATTGTTTACAAAAGCAGAGAGGGGGGCATTTGAGTAATAATATCACTGAAGCTCTTTCTGTTAATTTCAAGTCTATCACTAAGGTGATAGAGATTCTAAAGGTAAAGTCCTTCTGTGAAGCCTCTGTTTAGTTTTCAGTCATTGTGCAACAGCAGATGGGCTACAGGAAAACAGGCAGATATGACCAAAAAATTTCAAAGAAAAAACTTAGTAAATGCTACTTTAAGAAACAATAAGGGGCTCTGATTAATTTGTATTAGAAATTTATTCTTGCTACCATTTTTGATGCAAGGTCCTTTGATACCTGTATTCTACTATTGTATCCAGGGCTCTGAATTTCCTAATCCACTTTAGGTAGAATAGAAAAGTGAAGACCTGACTGTATACAGGTAGATTCAAGGGGGTGCATTGAAATTCCCATCTTGGGAATTTCTGATACTGTAATCATGGTTTAAAAGCATATAGCTATGGTGCATCAACCTGCTGTTTGAAATTCTGTGATTAAAATACATACAGTATTGTAATAAATGGCAAATGCTGGCCTTGAAATTCAACCATGATTGGTATTTGAAATCTGTAACTATTCCCTGTAATTATCATGTGATTATGTTTTCCTCCTTTAGCTTATTGGAGGACTTGTTTGTTTGTTTTTAAGTGGCTCTGCTTTCTTTTCAGTCTCATTTAACGTCTTTCCTTTGGTTAGAAAATGTTACTTCTTGCTCCCCCTTGTGGCTCTGTAACAGCTCTTGGGGAAATACACTCCATAACTATCAGTTGATTTAGCAGATGATGCCAAGAAACTTATTCCTCAGCCTTTATGCAATAGTCCTCGCTTTTCCCTGGAACACTGAGATTTTTTTTTCTTTTCTCTCCTGAAAGTAAAGTAACAAGAATTACAGATCTTAATGAAATTGTTGCCACTTATTCGATATCCCTCATCACTGCTATTTGAATTTAGGTTTGTTGAAACATTTTACAGGTGTACCCTTGGATGTGTTTATACAAAGTGAGCAGGCAAATGCGCAGTCAAATCACTTGCAGTGGCTGGAATGTATTGTCATCTTCTCATTTATTTATTTATTTACTTCTTGCTAAAATAGAAATGTTGGCTGATGTCAACCACATAGCCATCAGAACAGGCTTGAATCTGTTTGTTGGTGCTCACAAGTCCTCAAATGTTTGCTTTTTGTGTAGGAGATACAACAGCGACATGGACTGGCCAACTCTATCTCTTCTTACCTTATCAAACCTGTCCAGAGGATAACAAAATATCAGCTTCTTTTAAAGGTCAGTACTAATTCAAACTTCTTTCTGAGATTCTGCTGTTCATAAGCAAGCAAAGCTCTTTCTGAAATCAGGAAGGCTTTTTTACTCTTCACAATGAGACTACAGCATCCTGAGCAGGCATACTTTTAAAAATCACTGAAAATGAAAGAAAGAATAAATAAGAGACTTCTAGTCCAGATTTCTGTAAATCAAAAAGATAACTCTCTATTAATGTATACCTGGAAAATATATTTAGCGTTTCTGGAGCAAACAAGTAATTAATGGCTGCATGAACAGGTGTATTTTTTTTAATGATTTCTGCAACAAATTATCACAAACCATTAGCTGTGTTTATGGTATAAACTACTGTAAAATACTGGTGTGTATGTGTATCAAATACTTGTACAACATTTGTTACTTCTGATGTTTCTAGTGATGTCAACTTGGAAACGGATCTACTGTTTTAGTTGAAACTGTTGTCTGTTCTCCCCTTGCAAAAAAAAAATGCAGCTTGATTAAGTTAGAACTTACAGAGAGAGCCTGTTGTGTTTTAGAAGTTTTGGGGACAGATTTCAACAGTTGTTGAATCTAAATATGTCTTAGGTGATGCAGTATTGAAGGGATAGAATAGATTGATTTCACCAGTCTTTTCAGAGCCAGATGGCTTTTCTGCATAGTAAAATGGATATAAATATGAAGAATGTTGGATTTTCTTTTCTTCTACAAGATAAGAGGTGTGAAACATGAAAGGATGAAGAGCCCAAATCCTGAATGATGGCAAAACATTTCCAGTTTCATTCAGAAGTTCTGTTTATATGTCCACATAATATTGAAGCTACCAATCTTCTGCCTCTCAGAGAGGACATTCAGTTGCACTTCTCTGCTATTTTGTCATCCAAAATTTAAGTGCAGCATTGTTCTGTTTTGCTGCAATGATGGATGGTGTTGGTAGTTAAATAGAAATAGTGCAATTATGATGATAGTAGGAATCACTTGGCTTTCTCATTAAAAAGGAATTTAAACTTGAGTGAATTAACAATGGCAGAAGAAACATAATACGTTCTTTTAGTCATGCAAGGTACATTTTATCTTGATACCATTCAAAAACTCAAAGAATGTGAGGAAATTTGTGTATCAGCTCTTGTATCGTGAATGAGCACTGAACTGCATCGCCTTAAATTCCACTGTAACATTTCAGCACATTCCCTTCTCTAACATCTGTCCATCATTTAATGTTTTTTTTGTATGCAAAATTTTTTTGTCTCTAAGAGGCTTTCAGCTGTTTGAAGACAGAGTAGAGTACCTCATTGAATATTGGAAACGAAACAAAGTAAATCCTTTAATCAGCAGTAGTACAGATCAGGTATTTGATGCAGTCGAGTGAAGGTTACATACAGATACTTTTATTCTGTCCCATTTTCCACCAGCTTCATGAGTTAGGACCTGCATTGTTCTGGGTCTTGACGTAGTGCTACATCCAATAGCTGCGTCTGTGCTTACAGGAAAAAAAGTCCTTAGTGTGTTTTCTAAAGATTTATTATTAATCAGATTATTTAAATTAGAGGTGTTCAGGCAGAAGTTTAGGCTGCTCTATGAAGAACAGATACTGATAAGTACAAAATATGCGATCACGTCATTGGAGGAATAAGTTTAAAATAGATTTTACATGCCAAAAATGTTTCTTTGCATGTTAGAAGTGGCATTTAATTGTCTGTCATATTAATATAGAGAGAGGATGCTCATGTCTGCTTATCTTTTGCAGGAGTTGCTCACATGCTGTGAAGAAGGTAAAGGTGAGATTAAGGATGGCCTGGAGGTGATGCTTAGTGTGCCAAAGCGAGCCAATGATGCCATGCACCTCAGTATGTTGGAAGGTAGGATTCAAATCTTCTAATTCAATCATATTTAATAACTTCTTATATTACTGTACACTGAGGAAATCTGAAGAACGTGAAGACTTTTTGTCTCTGTGTTTGTATGTTATATACCTTTTATTTGGAGGTAAATAAAATGCAGACTTACTGAAGAAAATAAATTGTTGGACAACAGATAGAGTTTGTTTGTTTTTTAAAAATGTTCTTTCATCCTACTCAACATCTCTGCCACTGCAGAATTGAAAAATATGTAGACTAACAAAAGTTTTCTACTAGCCTACTAAGTTAATGGTTGTATATAATAACTTCAGCTAGATTTTCCAAGCGGTGTCCTTAACTTCTTTATAAGAGGAAAATAAGCGTATTAGAGTTGATTTTTCTGATTTATGTATCAAATAATAGCCTCCAAGAAATTTGTACTTTTCACATCTGTTTGCTGCCTGTTTCTTAGCAGACTTCTGGTTGAAGTAAAATGTATTTTCTGGCAATAAAAAGTCAGCGTAAGCCAATTTAGTATGAGGCTTAGCCAGTACAGCATAATCATGTTCGTGGCAGACAGTTGATATTGGAAGTAATTGCTTCTATGTGCTGAGAACAACTTTCTGCCAAAACCCATTTTGCTGTTGGCACATTATCATGTATGACGGTGCCATCATACATTTAATAATAAAACTGTATTTTTTTGCAAAATAGATTTCTTTAAAGTTAAAAGCAGAGCAACTTTAGCCTGCCGTTGCAGAGTAAAAACTTACTGTGCTTTCAGTCAAAATTGCTTTTCCTTCTCTGTGCCTTCTTAGAGCTTGTCATAGAATTTGCAGTACCATGCAAGTTACTATAAAATGCACCTTGGTTTGACGGATGATTCTTGGTCATGTGAATGCCATAGGTCATCACTCTTCCCTGATTTTAAACAGCAGGAATATTGGTCAATCTGAAGGATCCATTCTAAATGCTTTGTTCAGGAGATGATGTTAGTAGAAATGCTGACCAGCATTGGTAATGATCTTCTAACGCAGGGAATGTGACTCTGGAGAATATCCTAATCTTTTACATAAGTTGGTTTTATAACAAATCATGCGTGTATAGTTGAGTCATTCCATGTTAAACAAATACAGTGAGTGAGCACATTTCCTCTTTGTGTCTCTGGAGGTTTTTGAATGAACATGCTGAAGCAACTTACATCTGATGCTCTCCATTCTTTTCCCTCTTTAGAACTGTAAGAACTGTTATTCTCTTGAGAAGGATGGTGTTTTTCTGTTGAGACTATTGGCAAGCAGTATCTCTTCAAAATGCAGTTTTATACTGCTCAGAAGAGTATGGAAGACTAACTTCTGTTATCCTGTAGCTCTAAAACTCCATATTAACCTGAGAGAACACTATTGCTAGAATTCATTGGTATTCTCAACCTCCATCTTTGTTATGTATCAAGATATATAATCCAGCTCCTATTTGTTTATTGCAGAGTGGATCAGTGGCAGGCAGATGGCAGATTCACGTGGTAACAGCTTCAGGCTGCCATCTTTTTTCATTCCCTATTGGAATATGTTTGCATGCTTGTTGCATGCACAATCGGGAAGCTGTATCAGCAAAAGAGATGGCATTTGGGAGCCATTGTTGTCAGAATGTTATCTGTTGTGTCTTTGCAATCTGCTCACTTTTTACAGTAGCATAAACCTCACAAGAAAAATAATTTTCTTTGCAGAGGAAGTTTTGAGAAGCCAACAGGGCTTCCATTTGTCAGTGAAATACTGCCAGAATAGTTGATAAACTTCTTAACAGTTAGATTTCTAAATTTAGGCATAGGCTTGAGCTACAGTTTCATTCAGTTTATTACAGTGTCGAGGCTTTTTTTTTTTAGCATTGCTTCCTTGGAATTCTATCTTTTGCAAGCCGTATTTGGAAAAAAATAGATTAATTGCTTAATGAACAGAAGCTGTGCTTTTTAAACTTCTCATATTATCAACTTTTCATGCTGATATTTTCTTCTCCCTGGGTTTTTAGGCTTTGATGAAAATATAGAATCTCAGGGAGAGCTCATCCTTCAAGAATCCTTCCAAGTGTGGGACCCCAAAACTCTAATTCGAAAGGGAAGAGAGAGGCACCTTTTCCTTTTCGAGATGTCCTTGGTTTTTAGTAAAGAAGTAAAGGACTCAAGTGGAAGGAGCAAGTACATTTACAAGAGTAAACTGTTTGTAAGTATGGGAGACCAAGTAACCATATTTAGAAAACTGGCAAGATGAGTATGATGTTCAGATCATTTAAACTTGCCTGACAAACTGGAACAATTGTAGTACACTGTGTAAACTGAATATTCAAACTTTTCTGTTTTCTCATGCTTTTGAGGACAAAAGAGTAGGTGAAAAGCAACTGCTGAAGGCTTTATATTAATATTGGTGTGCTATAGAAAGCAGAAGGGTGGAAGGAATTTACAGAAAGCTTTTATCTTCCTAATTTACTAGTCTTGTTACAGTAATAGCACTAGTTTTATTTCAGTGGGTATTCTACACATACTGGTCTGTAAAGGCCAGAACTCTTTGTTATGGAAGTTAATTCTAGGTTGTCTACTGAGCCTAGTTATCTCATCGTATTTTTTTTTTTCTTTTACAGAATAAGTGATAGCTCTTATGGTCTAATGAAAGAATGTAAAGATGAGAATTTGTGCATTCCCTTTTAAAAATAGGAAAAAAAAATCCCCTCTTGCATTCATCATGTGTATGCTTTACAAGTGTAATCCACATATCTTACTGGATGGCATTGGGTGACAGCAGTGTTCACACTCTGTAAATTTAGCAACAGTAAAGTGAATTTCTCAAGCAACAGTCTCCACCAATTTGCTCTGCATTGCTTGGGGACAAGACTAGTTTTTATGATAGACTATTAAGAACATTTACTTAACCTCTCACTCTAAAGGACTTTATTCCTCTATTGGTCTGTTGGGTTATATGACCAAGTTTAGATGATATAAATACCGAGCCTTTTCTGTCTACTCCAACTGCTACTTTTCTGTCTACTTCAACCCTCTTTCTTTTCCCTTTCCCACCTCCATGTCCACACTGGTAAAGCACATTGGTTCAAAAACTTCTTCTTTCTCTATCATGCTTTGTATGTTCTGCTATTTCATTTCTAATACCTGTTGTCCTTCTTGATACAAGGTAGTTAGTAGGTAACAAAGCTGCAGCAGCTTTTGTTATCATGTCTTCCTTTGGTTCCCTGAAGAACTTGAAATACAAAAGAAACTTCAGGTGTACTGGAAGGTAGCATCAGCTGCCAAGGCATTGTATGGGAGAGGAGGCAGAGCCGCAAAGTGAGTCCCACGAGGTTGTGATGTTAGTTCATTTGGAAAGAACAAATAATTTTCTAGTCTAGAGAAGTTGCTGGAAATATTGAAAACTGATGTTGTACCTCATTTTTAAAATATAGACTTATCTTTTTTTCTTTTTATCCTAATTGGTAAAATATCCTGTGGTGCAGATTACTTACTATAGCAATTCTTATAGCTTAATCTGTAGAAAAGGCATTCATATGGATGTAGAAAGCATGTCTGTTATTTTTAGCCAAAGATCCTTCTTGCAAATTATACTATCTCCCACTTCTTGAAGGTAGTTTTAAGAAAGTGAGACTTACTCTTTTATTTTGAATGTGGTTACTGTCATGGTTTCCCCTGTACAGAATATTCAACACCATGACTTCTATTAGTTGAACTGTGTGCTAATGAACTTTTCTGGAAAGGTAGCAAGTGCCTCGGGAGGTCTATGGAATAAAAGACAAGCAATTGATAATTTGCCAGAATGCTCTCCTAGTCACCAATAATTGGCAGTTTAGGGATTTCCTGACCTGGATGTGGTTTCTCTGCACTCATTAACCCCAAATGGGTTTCTCTTCCATGGCTTTGTCTATGGACTTCATACAGACTTGTAGTGTTTCCAGTGTCCCTTGGCAGAGATGTTTTGCTCAATTATGCATTAAATGCAAGAGAACCTGTACATTGCATTCAAACTTGACTCCTTTAGACAAGTTTCAGTGTCCACCAGCATTGAAAGGAACAACGAACAATCTTTCCCACTTGTTATTGTATAGACCTCTACTGCACAGGCTCTCTGTTCCTGAATTAATAACATTCACAAGTGTACAAACCTTCTAAGTTTACTAGTCCTTAAACAAATAGAATCATAGAATCATTTGAGTTGGAAGGGGCACTTAAAGGACATGTAGTCTAACTCCCCTGCAATGAACAGAGACACTTAAAGCTAGATCAGGTTGTTCAGAACTTGGTGTAGCCTGACATGAATGTCTCCAAGCGTGGGACATCCCTCTGTGCAACCTGTTCCAGTGCCTCACAACCCTTACTGTAAAAAACAAACAAACAAACAAAAAAAACCACAGAACTCTTTTCTTATATCTAATACAGATCTCCCCTCTTTTAGTTTGAAACCATTTCCCCTTGTCCTGTCACAACAGGTTCTGCTATAAAGTCTGTCCCCTTCTTTCTTACAGCCCCCTTTTAGATACCAAAAGGCTGCTCTCAGGTCTCCCTAAAGCCTTCTCTTTTCCAGACTGAAACAATAAACACCAAAACAAACAAAAGCAGCAACAAAAAACAAGTTGACATCCAAATGAGACAATAACTACCCTTGCTCAGTTACTGTTATCTAATATCTCCTCTAATTGATCTATGTACTTGCTGGTGATGATACACATGAGGGAAAAATTCAACTTCTAATGATTTAAAAATGTTTAGCAGCTATCTTTTGGAGTGAGGATTCTTGTAGTTTGAGCTGTATTTCTCACTTGTAATTTATCTATCTATTTATTTATTTATTTTTTGGAGCAGAGCCTATATGGATTGTTTAACTAGAAGCAAATTCATGATTGTTATTCCAGTTGGAAAGCAAAAACATTTTGAATGATAATTGACTATAAAGTTCTGACATCCAAATATTCCCAGAAACTGGTTGTTAGTGTAGTTGTCCCCAGGGAAATTACATTTTTTATTTTTTCATCTATTTCAGAGAGAATGAAATGCTATGAAAGACTTGTTTAGCAGAAAAGAGTTTTAGAAGATATCAAGAGAATTCTTAAGCATATCTTATCTGAAGAAAAACATAAAAATCAATAACTAATGAATGTCCCTGATAAAAATTAGCAAAGAGAAATACCAACATTTAACTTTAACCAAGCATTTCTATTTATTTTATTTAGAGTTATAAGGCTTCTTTTTTTGGTCAAGTCAGAGAAGTAAAATAAGCAATTCAGTATTTTAGAATATAAGTTCTATAGCTACTTTATAAGTTATAAAGCTACTTTACTGGAAAAGTGCTTAGCTTGCAGTCATTGCTTTTGAAGAGGCCTCACCACCTTCCCCAGAATAAAGAATTCTCTCTGATGCTCTGAAGTTAGACTGAAGGTTCTAAAACTCTCTTTAAATGGCAGAGCTCAACTATTGAGAATATTAGCATCCCTTTGTGTCTTCTGACAAAAAAAATTACCATGGAGTCCTCACAATTTTTTTTTAATTCCAGACTTCTGAATTGGGTGTCACAGAACATGTTGAAGGAGATCCCTGCAAGTTTGCTCTGTGGGTTGGAAGAACACCGACTTCAGACAACAAAATTGTTCTCAAGGTAATTTTAGCATATATGCTTAGTGAATATATATATATAGATATACTCAGTCTTGTAGTTGTCCTTGCTTGTTAGGAAGGCAACAAGTGATGATTTCTGCTACTTTGAGAGGGACAGCTGCTGACAGATAACCTTACTTTGTATAGAATTGGCTGTGATGTACATCTAACTAAAGAGACTTGACAGCAGAGGGAAATCTGTGTTGGCATAATGAAGAATTAAACAAACTTGTTTTTGCCAATAGGAATAAATATTTTGATCCACAGATTTGAATTTTGGAGCTCAAATCCACTAGGACAGGGCAGGTGATATCTTTTACTCTCAAGTAGCTGCTGCTTGTTGGTGATGGTTTGTTTTATGGCCTGTGTTTTTATGGAGAAATAGAAATAGTATGAAAGATCTTAATGTGTTTATGTAGTTTGCAACTTTTTATAAAGGTTTTTGCCTGTGAATGGGAGTGTGTGCAATACCTTTAAATCCTGAATCTGGGGAAGTTACAGAATTCCTTGCCTAATTAGGATAATCACTAACGCCATTTTTCATTTGGCTGTTGCATAATCTGGAGCCTACTATTTCATTTTTAATGGCTAATTTGACATACTTTGAGGACTGTGTCAACTGAAACTTTTCTGTTTTATCTCTTAGTTGTGTTGAGATGAGTAAAAAGTTTATTCTCCCATTTACCAATTAATGCACCTACAAATAAACTTGTCTGTTTTCAGATATATTTTGGTGGTTACTCTATAATGTTGCTTTAAAATGACCACTCAAATTTATACATTTTCCTAGTGAATTCCAGACTAAGGAGAAGCTCGCATTAGTTTCTGTATACAAGTACTTGATGAGTGCAGGAAGATAGGATTTAACATCA
>JAOWBP010002052.1:21404267-21415763 GCA_028571105.1 Tragopan temminckii | reverse complement strand
TTAAAAAAAAAAAAAAAAAAAAAAAAAAAAAAAAAAAAAAAGGCATTTATTGTATCTTTGAGATCTTCAGTCTTCAAAATTGTATAATAATTCAACAAACAAATGTTTTGTTAAGCATACAGAAAAGGATTACATAGAAAAAAAGACATTCATTAGGTAGATAGTGTTGATTGCAGATTCCAGACCTCTTGCTTGCTCTGCTGGATATCAGATGTATTTTTATCAGTTTTTTGGGTCATTTAATCAATTTAATATGCATTTTTGCAGATAAGTACATTTAAAAAAAAAAAAATCCCTTGTGTAATGGGGAAAAATACAAACAAGTGGGTAGTGAAGAGGCTGGATAACAGTTGGTGCACTCTACAAAAAATAAATTACTAGTTTTGGAAGAACATGTTTTTCACAAGTAATGCATACGGCAACATTTTTATTTTCAATGATTCCCCACATGTTATTGGGTATGGATGAGAAAGAATGTTCCCACTGCTTTATTTGGAGCTTTTCTTTTTTACCAAGGTTTCTTTTCATTCTGTTGAACATTCTTTTTTATATATGCAGTTTTCTTTGCTTGCAGGACATTTTAACAGCCACAAAGCTTTGGGTAAAAGGCAAGGGACAGGATTCAGTATAGCAAAATTAAGCTTGTCAGTTCAGAAAAAAAAAATTGGCACATGTTTAAAATTGTTTGTAATTTTTTTTTACCTGTTATACTGCAATACGGAATGCTGGCTTTTGATTTTACACTGAGGATGCTGTCTTTACCGGTGCCATAAAATGTCTTTTCAGCAGTTCCTTTGTTCTGTTTTTTTTTTTTTTTTTCCCCACAACTTCAGTATCTCTCAAAGAATTTATGGTACAGTAAGGAGCATCAAATAACTGACACCATCTAACAAGATGGTTGACAAATTTGATTAAAGAGCTGAGTTTGAGATGACAGAGTTCTTGAGTGGATATTTTCAGTGTTTGCTGTGAAAGTAAAGAAGGAAAAAATATATAAACAGCAAGTGTTTGCTTAAAAGCAGAGGAATGCTGCAGAAGGGGAAGATTTGCTGTTTTAAGACTGCGAGCAAGTAAAGTGTGGGCTATGAGTAAGGACAGAGATCTCCCCACCCATGGCTCAGAGCCAAAGCACTGCCTGTGAGACTGTCTGACAACCTCTGCAGCTGCAGGAAATGAAAAAGTTACAACCCAGGCCCACAGGGAAAGCAGCTCATAACAATGACTAGGTATGTTGCTTGCTTTGCTTTGTTGCACTGGGGCCACAGGGCAAAAGGTGCAGGCTGTAGTTTCCAAGACACAAAACAGCAAGGAATCAGCTTCTGCTGCATAACCAGATGTGATCACATGCAGAAAGTGATACTGGGAATGTGGTGTGGTGTACCAGACACTAAATGTTAATTTAAGAATTCTGTTTCTTGATGAATCAATTACCTCCTGATAATATTTCCAAATTGCAGGCTGCCCATCCAGATAATCATTTGATGGAAAGCCTTATGAGCAGCTCAGAGGATACAGAACTGAGCAGTCAGTTGGATTTCACACTCTGCTGGTGTAAATTAGCAAAAGATCGTAAATGCCATGCAGCAATGTCAGGTCAACTTAGTTACCAAGCAAATTTGAGCTTGAACAGAAGTGCAGGCATTTTATTAGCTGAAGTTCAACTTCACAATTATCAGCTGCTTTGAAAGCTTAATAAATCATACATTTCCATGTAATCAGAAATATTTTTTCTAAGAAGCATTACTGGTCTAAGAGCTATAAAGATGATTTGAATAGTGTGTCCGTGTCTATGTGTCCATGTATGTATACGTTGTTTTTTTTTGAATATGTTCTTGTGCTCTGGGCCAGATAAATAAAAGAGCTACAGTATGAAAGTAAAACAAGAATTCTCTATCCTGACTTTCTCACCTAACAGTTTCCAGCTAAATACATGTTTTGAGCATAAGTAAACTTGAATAAAATGTCAGCAATTGGCTGTGGTCTGTTAGATCATAATCATTGCTTTATAGCCTTACTGTATCAGATGGTCAGAGTTTAGTGACGGCCAAATTCTAACTCAGCCTTGAATAAATGTTAAAAGTTGCTGTGAATTATTTCCCTGGGATGGTTCAGTCCTAAGCATGATTTTGACATGGGTTTTGAAGATTCACTGAATCTCACATTTTGATTTTTTGTGTTTTTCGTATGTCAAGTTTATATGCTCTCTGATTTCTGCTTCTAACTTATGCAGTGGTATTATAGCAAAACCAAGTTCAGGAAGATGTGACAGATACCTCTGTATTTTCCATGCTGACTCTAATTATAGGCATAAGTACATGGTTAATTTTTCTCTGGCATTTTTGTACATAGTGAAATCTCTTTGCACTGTGTTGAGGAGTTCGCTATATCTGAGAAAATGAAGAAACATTATAATACTATCTTGAATGTACAGTTGGTCACAGAGAGCTGCCAAATCTCTTATAAATTGCAGTTGGAAAGGAAATCTGTGTGTAAAAAGTATCTGCTTCAGAGCAGCTGGATTTGTACAGCTGATCTTTGGGAGGTAGTAGGTGGATATAAACCAGCAATTCTGATGGCTGTAGGCTTCCCAAGGGGGTTATTTTGCTTGCAAATTAGCCTTTCTCTGACATCAGTTTCTTCTCTGGAACATGGTTTTCAGGCAGATCACGCTAAAATTGTGTGCTACGAATGTTGATAGAATGCTGTCATTTAAGGAAAGTGTTCTGGAGCATTTATTTACTGTAACTGTCCCAGCAAATCCTTAAAGAAGTTGCTTTGGTGTGAAAAGTTACTTGTTGAGCTGTCTTTTTAGCCATGTTTTGTTTTGTAACAGCTGGTGCTGGCCTAGGGAGGGGAGCCACAGATTCCCCCCTTCCTGCAGTGAGCAGCCTGATGGAGCCATGGGGCTGGAGACAGCTCTTAGGCGTGAGGGTGAGGGAGCATCACAGCTGTGTGCTGGCTGCCTTGTTCCCAACAGGCCGCCATCAGTGTATGTTTTTATGCACCTGGGTTGGTTTTTCATTTCCAAGGACCATCTGGGCAATTTCACACAGTTTTTCTTCTCCAAGGGACTCTGAGCCCTCTGAAGAGGCTCTTCACCCTGGAGAAGGCTCTGGGGAGAGTTTGTAGCAGCCTTCCAGTACCTGAAGGGGCCCTACAAGAAAGCTGGGGAGGGACTTCTTATAAGGGCGTGTAATGACAGAAGAAGAGAAAATGGCTTTAAACTAGAAAAGGGTAGATTTAGACTAGATATTAGAAGAAATTCTTTACTGTGAGGGTGGTAAGACACTGGAACAGGTTGCCCAGAGAGGTTGTGGATGCCCCATCCCTGGAAGCATTCAAGGCCGGGCTGGATGGGGCTTTGAGCAACCTCGTCTGGAGGGAGGTGTCCTTGCCTATTGCAGAGGGGTTGGAACTAGATGGTCTCCAGGGTCCCTTCCAACCCAGACCATTCTGTGATTCTGTAAACTATGTAATATGGCTGCCCGTGAGGTCTCCTCTTCCTTTCCTGACTCTAGTTTGCTGCTACTTTGGTACTGTGGCAGATATTCTTAACCTTGGTACTCGGAGGAGTGTTTGTGTTTAGCAGAGAGGAAGAAATGGTTGAGTAACAGGTTTAAGTGGATGTTCTTGTATACTTTTCATATAATCACCTTTCGTCATCACTGCATACAGGTGAAAGCAGTAGGATTTGTCAGGCCAGTGACTTTTCCATTTCTCATTTTGTGAAGTCATTCTGAAAGTATATACCCTGTTGACTTCATTTTGCTTCTCCTGCAATCAAGTAGTAAATTACTGGTCTCTGTTACGTGTGCCAAACCAGAAATTCTGCATCACTTTTAATGCAGCTGTGTTTTAATTTTTTAGTGATGTAGCAGAAAGAAAGTCCCAGTTAAAAGTTTTTAAAAGAACATCAAGTTCTTAAGGATAGACTGGACAAAGCCGTGATTAATCTGGTCTGGTCTCATAATTGTTGCATCCTTTTAATCAGAAGGTTGGACTAGATGAATTTGTGAGGTCTGTTTCAACCTAGGTCATCCTATGATACTATGTTTAAAATTCAGAAATGCTAGTATGGGCTTGTTATGTTCAAAGTATATTTTCAAGTCTTGGTTCCCTTTATTGTCTGTGGATGTATCAGAAATGCTTCAGGTTTTGCCCCAGAATATATATATTAATTCTATGTAAGAAATTGAATCTTAAAAAATGTTTCTCCTCATGAAAAGCGCTAGTTATTTTTGTTGAGTGTAATGATATTTTCGTTAGGCATGTGTTCATTCCTTAATGTAAGCTTTAAGGGATCAGTGATGTGGAGATTGCTTAGACACACAGAGTAAGGAAGTCTAGTTGCATGTCAGAACCTGCAGATATGCTGATGGAAGGCTTCTAAGGCAGCCATCTGGAAAGAACTAGTAAAGCTGATTGGTCATATTTTACTTTCTACAGAAACACTTAAGGGACATGGAATTATACAGAGTCTAAATTCAAGTTCCTGCACTTCCAGGGAACTATTGGATATGGCTGTCTCTAGCAACTGATTGAAAAATGTCCATGCTAAAATACAAAATATTCCATGCAGCTCCTTTTCTTGCTGAAAGAGTAATCGAGCAGAACTTTCTAAGGTGCAGCAAAATCAATGGGGAAAGTCAAAGAAAAACTTTTCTCCTTGAGTGGTTTTTCGTTGTTATTGTTTTCTGGTTTTGTTTTTTAATTTCCTTGGCTCCCTCTTGAGGTTATTTTCACTCTCAGCAGCAGCCATATTACATTGGACTGTGTTGTGATGAGACCTCAGAGCTCTTAGAAAGTAATCAGTTCCTCTGATGAATAATAGGAGGGCTTACTTAAAAATCTTAAATGGAGCGAATTTGTAGTGAAGAATGAGGAAGTAAAAGCTGGGTCCACTAGCAGAAAAGTATGTTAAGGAAGAGTTTTAAAAAATAAATGAATAAACTGGGTAAGTGAATTGATTTAGCAGTATTAAACATGGTTTTAAACAGGAATGTTTGATTGGTGTCTTAGATTTTTTTTTTTTTTTTTTTTTAAATGTTGGTTGCTAATATTTTAAGGAGGATATTCATCATGGCCTGACTGGGTTGGTTCATTCTGGCATGTTTTGTGCTGATTTTTCTCATTGTCTCAGATAACAAAATATGCGCACTCTAATTGCTGGTTGATTTAGTAGGACAGGCTTAGATGTGTTTATCATTTCATTCTAAAAAATGTGGTAGAACTAAGTGCAGTTGCACCAGAATCAGTTTGATTAACTACTGATTAAGAGATCTGGGTACCGGTACAGGTCCAGATTAACATCTAAAGAAAAGGTTATGCCATGCAGGTTGATGCTGCATCCTTTTTGTATCCTGGATGCTTCCATAAAGCGAAAGCCCAAACTGTGGTATCCTGTGCTCCCTCACATCATCTTTGTAAGACTGCTGAGATTAACAATCCTCAGAACTAGAGTAAATTGAGTAGTACTTCATCATCTTTTACTGTCTGTGGAATAACACAGCCTTATTCTGTTATTGAAGCTGTAGCCATGATGAGATGCTTTTGCATTTCTGTGTTGATTTTTATTTGAGAAGTATTATTTTATTGATTTTTACAATTTTGTCCTGTAGGAAGAAGCATTTTATTATTTTTATGAAACAAAATTGCAGAAGGAGATAATACAGTTTTGTCTTGTGAGCTTTTAAAGGACAGTAATACCTTTTATAAAGTTTGAGTTCTTAAGAATACTAAGCTCATATTTTTGTCAGTAATAGGAATATGTATAAGGATATAGAGTCTGTTTTGATCTCTTTTTATAACTCAGTTAAAATATAAAACCAGCATAGAACTTTTACGATGCAGACATGCATTGTTCAGGAGGAACTAACTCAGAAAGGAAAACATACAAAAACTCTGGCAATTAACAACATTTTCTTACACCTAAATTCTAATTGCTGTGCTGAAGAAGCATTATTGTTTCAATTGCCTGTGATTGCTTTCTGAAATATCTGAAGTATGGAATCAAACTGGCCATTTCATAGCTACATTTCACAACTCCGGTGAATGGTGATGGTGTAAGTTGAACAAATTTTCTGTTTTGTGAACTATGTGGACATGTTCATATTTTGATTCAAACCTAATTTTTTTTCAACGGATGTAAAACATGTAGTTGATATTGCAAACAAAACTATTTTACTTTTCCAGAACTGAACTGTTCTACATCTAAAATTCAGAGTAGCTAGAAAAAATGTTAATTACAATGCAGCAACAATCACACATTTGGGGAATTGTTTGGCAGTTTATTTCCTGTAGTGTTTCTGTTTTTAACATCTGTTAGGCATTGAAGAATAATGAACCCCTGTGCTGTGGGCCTTTTGCTCCCTTATTCTCATTGTGGTAAACCTAGCATCTAAATATACTTAAATATGTTTAGTAACAAATCTCTGATTGTAAGAATTCAACATGTATAGTCTTCACAAAAAAATGCCCGTTTCTGATTTTGTTCTTCTGTTAGATGTACTAACAGGAGGTACTGGGTCAGTTGCTTCATTTTTCTGAAGTATTTTTTTAATACATAAGAAAAGAATTTTGAAAGTTTGCAAGTTTTCTGTGTTAAAGGCTAATGCTCAAAATTTTTCAGGTGCATTCAGCACTCATGTGCCTTCCCTGCGTCCAGAAACAGCAAGGTGTTGGGCTGTAGCTGGGCTCCATCTGCCATAACTACCAGTGCTCCATGACTTAAGCTGTACTACTACAGGGACATAACTTCTCTTATGGGGGCGCTCAGCAGAAATAAAAAGCAGAAAGGTCTTGATGAAAACTCTGTGTGAATAACAACAATGTATTTGTACAGTTTGAACTTAGCAGAAGTGGAATAAGAAATGTATTTTGATCAGTAATATTGACCAGCAGGTAGCTCAGATAGATGGCGGAAACAATTCCTTCACATGCATATGTATGGAACTTCAGCAAAAGTACCACTTATTTTTTTTGAATGACCTAGTCTGGTTACTAGAAGTGTTCATTTTCCTTTGAAGTGACTTAAAAGAAACGAATTTTAAATCAGGAATGTATTTCAATATTTTGAAGAGTTTGGATAAATATATTCTAATCCTTTCCTTTTGTCTTTATGTATTTCCAGTTAAGATAATCAGGAGAGATTTATGTTAAGAAGCATCCAGTTCCTGTATGTGCAGTTACAACTGGTTTGGAAAAGTGAACATTGTTTTGACTAGATTTTTTTTTTCTTGCCAACCAGCTGATGGCTTTTATTTTTTGGAGTGGGGAGGAAAGAGAAAGGGTCTTGAAAGAGTGGCAGAGGAGCCTGCTTCAGAAAAACAAAATAAATGAAACAGTGAAAAGGATGATTAAGGGCAACTTGGAGAATAGCAATAATGTTTAAAACCTAGCGTTTCTTCCGTATTTCTCATTAGGACAGCAAGTATTTGTCACTTAGAACACTTATTCTGTTTTCTGCAGAAAACTGTTCTCTGCAAGGCAATGGCATATTTCTTCGTCCCTCCCACCCACTGCTAAGTAGTGCATGTATGAGGAGCTGCATTCCTTGGACTCATCCAGAAGATTTTGTTTGAATTATCTGAATCTGGTTTGTTGTGGTTTTGCTGACAGTGGCTGGGATCCTTCAAGCTGATTTGGCGTTGTGCAGTAGTGACTGTGTTGAGGAGTCAGAATTTTCCCAAAGGCTTTCCAGATAAACAGAAGGCTGGGGACACTGAATGTCTCACCACTTTTTTGAAAAGCGAGTGGTATATGTACTCCAATTCCTTGGCTACAGCACAGAACAGACTTAAACTCAAGAAAATAACAGCTTAATGAGTAAGGAGAGTTTTCTAACGTCATGTGCTTTTATATATTCTTTCTTACTGCAGGCATGAGCAACAGCTAGGGCATGTTCTGCTGAGCTGGAGACAGGAAGGACTTGTTTAGATCCTGGCTTAGAGAACTGAATAGTTGGGTAAATGGTTCATTTCCCAATAGTTTTAATTAAAACCTGAGTACTTCAGTGTCTTGATAACAGTTGCTCTTGACAAATGCCTTACCCGAGATGTAGAAAGGATGAATACTCGCAACTCAGCTGAGAATATCTCTTTACCATCAATCACAAAATACTTTCCTGAGGTTAGTCAACTAAGGAGGTAGCTCCAGCTTAAAAGCATGCCCCCCCCCCCCTTTTTTTTATTATTATTATTATTATTTACTTGTTTATTTATTTTAATTGAAGCACCTCATTAGGTTGAAAGGACTTCTTGGAAATCTCACATTAGGGATGTTCACATAATTCATTGTAGAGTACAGTTTCTGATTCAGTTTAGAGTGTTTTTGGCAGCTGGCAGCTCTGATAGGAAAGAACAGGAAACAACGTGCTGAATGCAAGCGCAGAGAGCCACTGTGAGACGATTCCGCTCCGTGCAGACCAGCAGTGTTATCTGTGAGACTGAGGAGGAACAAGACTGGATTTGGGAACAGGATGATCTTTGTGTGTGGAGCTGAAGAAACAAGATCCTAGTGGCACAGCTGTGCTCCAAGCATTTAAACTGTGGGCACATTGTATGCTGAGGGAAAAGCAAAGTTAGCAGCCTTTCAGAATTTTAATCGTGGTGTGGGAACTCATCTTTTGAAGGCTTGACCTCAAATTTGTTTATTGATACATTTTTGCTTGTGTTAGAGCATTCTGGGGTGAGTAGAGATACTAACTCGCCAAAGATAGGATTTGTGTGCAAAGTCTACCTGTTTATCTTTCAAATGGGAAATTCATCTTGTAAATAAAATTCCTATTGGTTTATGCAGTGTTAATTTAATGCATCAGTTTTAGTAGTTATGAATTTATGCCTAACTTTGGCTTCTAGGTCTGGGTGATCCTTCACAGTTTCGGAGATGTCTGAGTCTTCTCTCAACCATATGCTGAAGCATGACTCAAAATTTTAAGAATGGTGCTCTTCTAAATGATGAAATAATTTGTCTTATAGATCCCTTTGAGAAATGATTTTGAAAATGTGACATTTAGATGTTGGCAGAACTGAAAAAAGAATTCATGTTTCTATTAATTTCAAATATCTTGTGTGCTTTTAATATGAACAAGATCTTTTGAAATAACTTTATAGTGCAGATTACAAAATATAGGAGTTGTTTTTTGTAAGTGGAATGTCTTGATTATGATAGAGAAGATTCCAGAGAAAGACAGATGTAGTTTTGCTTGAGAACAACACTGAATTGTGAAGCTGTTTTCTTTTTTCTTTTTTCTTTTCTTTTCTTTTTTTTTTTTTTTTTTTTGGGTAAAAAAAAAATTGGCTCTTTTGACTTCTTTTTTAGGCTCTGAAGCAACTGAAATAGTTGTTTCAAAATGAAAATTCTGTACCTTATTAGCTTCCTTTTCTTGTTCTGCTTGCTTTCCCCTGGATGGGGCAAAATGTGGTATGAACTTTAAAGGATTAGACTGGAATGCTGTTTATCCTTTTTTAGTATATTGATTCTATTACCATGCAAATGTTTCAGAGAAATGCAGTCAATTTAACTCCAGTTGTCGTCTTAAACATAAGAGATGAATGTTTCCATTCTTACACACGAGGCTCATAGCACTCACAGGTAGCATAGCATTTCCATAAGGAGGTTCATACCATGGCAAACGGTGGTTTCAGACCCTGCAGATCACAGCTGGTACCTGTGGGATGCTGAAGTTGTAGCAAGCTGATTTGTTGACCATCAGTGGCAGAGACTGATAAGCTGTTCTTTCTCTTCTGGGATGAGCAGACAAAATGTTAATACCTTAAATTATTTTTGCCCATCTCAGGTTGTCTACCAGTGAGTCCCAAGAGTAGCTGCAGAAAGTTGATCCTATTCCTTCACTGTCATAATAAACAGGGGTGTGATGCTTTGCTTACATGCATCATGCCTAGTATGTGCTACTCAATCTACTGAGAATATACAGCACTCTTCTAGAAACTGTTGGGCATTTTAGTTTCTTTGTTTATTCTTTGGTGTATAATCTCTTTCATTACGCTGTCTTGAAAGCGAGAGGACTGTTTTAACTGAAATTTTAAAAAATCTTCTTGAAATATATATTGAGATAAGTCTTAAACTGCTAGGGCTAGGATCTGACAAGCCTTTCATCAGTTATATACAGGGTTGTTAACTGTCTACTTCTTTTTTAAAGGAAATAGTATGAAATGTTTCGCCCAGAAAATGCATTTCAGCTTTACACAGCTAAGGTGAAAAAAGTTAATATTTCCCATTAATTTGTACAATTTTTGATGCTATCAGATGGCATTTGTAATTACTTAGTGTTTTTCTTTGTGAATCTATTCAAAGTTTGTCCTTCCATCAGGCAAAATTCTAGAAACATTAAAGCAGAGGATGGAGGTGAGGACGTCTCAGTGCCTCTGTGCAAAATGTGCCATGCAATCAGAGCTATTCTGTGCCCAAGCCTTGTTTTTGCCTGAAGGCATTTTCCACTTAAATATTTTCTTGCCTGCTGAATTAAATTTACCTGACTGGTTCATTATTGCTGGAGATGGGTTCCCACAAAAAATGCCTTATGTGAGAAATCTCAGAACAAGCTCTTAATGTAGACCAGTAGAGCTAAGACAGATTAAGGCACTGGAATACAGAAAAGCTGATTGAGCTAAAAGACAAACAGAGCATTGTAGTAGAGCCTGAAGTAAACCATAGAAAGTTATTGATAGTCTTCTTGTTTGGGCTTAATATTAAATGTGTTGATGCAGGTCACTGCCTGAGATGGAAATTGATATTTATAGTACATTTTGGGGTATTTTGGGTTAATCTAAGAAGATAAATAATGGTGCTAAATAATAGTACCTGTGAGTGGAGGTTTTGTGATGTCGCATCTCTTTTGCTTATACTTCAGGAAATTGCAGGTCCTAGGTTTGTCTTGGCCCGTAGGAAAGCTGCAGCTACTGTTTCAGTATATACATTGAGATGTTTTCTAATCAGTTCTTTACAAATATCCACATTAACCTTACAGCATGTTCGTGTCTCTGCTCCAAAGCTGCTGTGGAGCTTTTATCTGCTGTTGTATATATTGATGTCAACTGTATATCCTTGATCCACTCTTTTTAGTTAAGTAACCTATGAAATATGCATTTGGTAGTAGTTCATGCATTCATTCTCCCTCCACCACCAGCATAATTAAGGTTTTAAATTTGTTTTCTGAGAAGAGAAAGGGCCAAAGGAAAACTTGAAAATGATGGTGTTTGATGCAAAAAGTAAAGGAGGGACTTTCTGCAATAGCAAGCTGCAAGTGCAGTGTTTCCCAGCGTTTGAAATATCTTCCTGAATTTTATTGCTGCTATAAGGTCATCTTATGTGGAGTTACACAAAAAAAAAAAAAAGAAAAAAGCTGTTTATAGAAATTTTGCTGAGTTTTAGTCCAGAGCTTTCTTACAAATGGAAATCGCTATTTTAAAGCTATATGGATAACTTCATTATATTTTTCTAAATGTTAGTTAAAGATTTGTGGATTTAACTAAAATA
>JAOWBP010002052.1:21374390-21389720 GCA_028571105.1 Tragopan temminckii | reverse complement strand
TCCATTTGGGTTAACACAGGTGATGCTAAGTTTCTCTTTTTTCCCCAACACTTTTTAGATATAATTCGATATTTAAGCTGATGCTTTTATGGCAAGGCAGTATTTTTATTCATATTTTATTTTATTCATATTAAGCCTTTTCTTTTTCCTCAGTGCTTTCATGCTTTAAAAAGTGGAACAATGCTATCATTTTGGTGTACTACTTATACTTTTATATACCACTTTTATGATTCCCTGAAGCCCTAATAATGCTTTAGTAAGTACTTCATATAAAACCTTGCAGAAGAGAAGATGAGAAGCAGTTACATGCTGCACGCCAAATGAAAACTAATGCTGTGTGGGAGGATATGGCCAAAGTATGTGCTGTGAAACATGTCTGGCTAGCACTGTTTTGTCTCTTAGATCCTCCCCACTTGAGTGGAGTGTATGCATTTCTTCCTGCTCTCTTCCCTCCTCCTGCCCACAATCTGTTGGCTGACTTAAGAGCAGGAGTAGTACAGCAAAAGTGCAATCAGATAAAAATACTACTTTCCCACAGTTTTAGGGGCGCTGCATCATACAGTTTGGTTTTACAAGAAATGGAATAGTTGGTAAGTGTTGACCGTCAAAAGGATGTGCAAAAATCTGGGAAGGGAACACAGCTTTTTAGAAGCTTTTATTAACTGCAGGCCTGTTAGATGCTTAGAGATAGGCATGTTTATGGAAAAAATAAATCTTCCACCATCAGTTACTGCACCGCCACACTGCCTTTTTCTTAGCAGGGAGTAATTGTGAAGGAAGGAAATGCAAACTGATACAAAAACACAAAACAGTTGGTGCATGATGAACTTCGATGTTAAAGCCTAATTGACTTTTTCTTTTGTTAAATACATACATGAATGTGCTCTGTTTGAGGATAGAACTTGTGTGGACCATTTGAGGGACTTGAAAAATCTCTACAAGTAAAAGAAAAAAATTGGTTTAGTGGTTATGACGTTTTTAAGAGTCTTAAAAGCAAAACATTTAGTTTATGCTTTCAGAAACTTGTTTACAAGAGCACTGCTGTTCTCTGCTCTTCTGTGTTCCATTAGCAGAATGGCAGAAGGGTATTGAAGTACCCATCAGTTGGAATTTGCTATGATTTCTGAAATGAGGAATCTGATGAAAGTTAAAAGATACATGATACTGTGATGGTAAAGTTACATCTGGTGAAAGAGCAGTCAAACTAAGTTCTTACAGAGGTTTACTAGGGGATTGTTTGGATTCCTGTGGAGAGCTTGCAGATGGTTGGGAATTTTGTTTGAAATTTTTTAATAAGCAGACCACTTTATTTAAAAAAGGAAAAATCTGTCATGCTGTGGATGCTGATGGCCAGTAGGCCTGCTTTTCAAACATATGTGCTGAGGACCCTTAAGCAGTAACTCACAGGCCTTCAGGGATCTTCAGACTGCAAGTCAAAAACTGTTATAGGTTATTAATTTTTTCCTTATGTTTCCTGCTTCATAAAAAAAAAAAAAAAAAGCATGTGGTAATTCTGTAGCACTGATATCTCAAGATTTAGAGACAAAGCTGGGTAGCAGAACTCTGCATCTGCTTTTTGGTAGTATGCATTACCATTACTTGAGACCTTGAAACCAAATTGATGGCATCATAGGAAGTCTGCTTACCCTTGTGCAGTGCACTTACAGCTGCGGCTAGAAGGTAATTCTGCATACTGATTCCTGGGTTGAAAGTGTTAGTAGCTAGTTTGGACTGAAATTATGCTTTATTTTCTACTTCATGGGAAAACAAAAGTGGTGGCTAATATCAGTTATTGTTCTGGATATGTTTATACGGAATAGCCTAGTGCAGATCTTGGCATCACAGCTGATGTATTTTAACAGGCACATGTCAACTAATGGAAGCAGATTTGGTTTTATTGGAACAAAGAAAATGTTTAAATCAGTCTGATAAAAATTTTGGATTCCAGGGAAAGGATGGTAATGTTTCTCTCTTCTTTTATTTTTTCCCTGGCATTCTACAATTTATAAGATAATCTTCTTTGAAACACCATGAACAACAATGGAAAAAGATCTTATTATATTCACATTCTGTGTCTCTTTCAGCATGTCAGTTGTGGCTTTTTAAGCTAGAATTTGCCCTTAATATTCTGCGGAAACAGAGCAGACTCACATACTAGTGTGTAGATCCAAGGCATTCGTGTTTCCAGTAAAGTGTATTGCTGCAACAGTGACCATATTATCCTACAAAATGCAAACTACTTCTGGTAAGACTGACAGTATACTTCTTAAGGAAAAGCTGCCAGAAGAGATGACCTGAACATCTGTGTCGAACTTCAAGAAGGAATGCAAACATTGCATTTAATTCCTAGCAATAGAAACATTCAACAAAACATTATTTATGTCATCCTTATGTAAACTATCTATCTACAAAAGTGCACACAGAGGAAAAAAACATACTTAACAGCCTAGCTGAGTCTTGTTAATATGTTGGTGGTAGATAGTAATCATAGGACTGACATTACAAGATTGTGTCTTTAAAAAAGGAAGTATGTTTTTAGGAAAAAGAGAACTACTGAGGGAAGAAACGATATGCTTCATGGGAAGAATAGATGTAGTCTCACAACAGCTAAACCAGTGGACGCTTACCATAAGTATACTCTATGGTTCAATTGACAGGAGCCTCAGTGGGAAAGTAAAACTGACTTCATATGCATATAGCTGTGGTTTAAGAAAAATATATCCTTTGACTATAGAACTTCAGGCATTGTCATGCTAAGAAAAACTGCAGATGCTTAGATTTGAGCAAATGGGCTTTTCAACATAGCTATTCTCTACCTTTTTTTTTTTAAGACTCCAAGATTATTTAAACAAAATAAACATATATTTATGATATAACGTAACATAGATATAACATAGATATTTAACTGTTCTCTTGATTTCTTAACTCTTCTTCCTACATCTTCCAGAGTAGGAGGGCAGGAAATACTTGAACAAGTAGTGTAACTACAGCATTTGTAATAAAGTTTGACATTTTCAAAAATTTGCTTATTTCATTGAGATAATGTTTTTTGCTTTCCATGTCCATGCTCAAAGCAATGTGCTACTGTCAGATGTGCATCAGCAATGCTATAACAATTGAGCCAGTCACAACTACTTATTGAAAGCTTGACTATTGTAAGGAAACTGCTTATGGTCTCATATAGCATGAAAACAGATAGCTGTGGTGTCTATAAAGGCCGAGTTTTAAAGTAATTTGTTCAATTCTTTCATACATTCAATCTGAGTATTTCAGATAGTCCTCAGTTTCTGTAAAACTTCCCCAGTAGAATGTCTTATATCTAGCATAGTAAGTTGCAGGTAAGCTCTGGGAGGTGGCAGGTTTCCAGTAGGGCTTATGCTTGTGGTGGAGTTTCAAGTGACGTTAGCAGCTGTCAGGGATAGTTTACTAGTTTTCATACACGTGATTCTATGGTTAATGCTATGTTACCATCAGTCTTTGACTGGCAGAAGATAGTAACACATTTTCTTTTTTCCCCAAGTCAAACTGGTGGAGAGTTTAAATGAATGGCTATTACTACTGTTCGCCTTGTTTCTCACTTACCAATATCTCACTTTTAACATGTTCTCCTCCCTCTTTTTCAGACTCCCTTTCAGTCTCCAGCAATGATGCCAGTCCTCCTGCTTCAGTAACATCGCTTCAACCCCATATGATTGGGGCACAGAGCTCCCCGGGTCCCAAGCGTCCCGGCAACACTTTGAGAAAATGGCTTACCAGTCCTGTGAGGCGTCTCAGCAGTGGGAAAGCAGATGGGCATGTCAAAAAACTGGCCCACAAGCACAAGAAGAGTAGAGAGGTTCGCAAAAGCGCTGATGCGGGTTCTCAGAAGGACTCTGATGACAGTGCAGCAACCCCACAAGATGAGACTATTGAAGAGGTATGTGTTCCAGGCAGCTGTCTGCAATTTGTTTCTGGGTCTCTGCTAGATCTACGTAGTGAGACCTGCTTAAAGCTATACATGTACCTTAGAGCAGTGGAGCAGGAGAGCAGGAGTTGGCCCCTCAAATCAAAGTGTAGTTACTGTCACCCAAATAATAAACATGGCAGTTTTCACTGAAGGAAAGGAAATAGTGAACTACTGCATATACTGCCTGATTAATTTTTCTTCTGATGTATTTGGCTTCAGACTTGGAACACTGTGAGTTACACAGTGAGGGAGAAAAAAAGACCAGAGACCTGGTAGCATGGTGAAGTGGTACTTGTAGCTTGGGAAAGAATATTGGCATCTGTCCTTGAAGGTCATGCTGTAGAAAGAGGCTGTCTGACGCCGCTGTAGCATTATTTCGAGACTATCTATTATTCTGCAGTTCTGTGAATGAGCGAAAACCTACAGCCAGGTTTCCTCCTTAAAGTGAGGAAAGGGCAGTTATCATCTACGCTTGTTCCTTTAAACGTGCTTAAATTATCCTATGAACTCAGCTGCACTAAAATTCAGCTAATTCATAGTTTCTTATGTAGTTTGAGGGACTGTCTTTCATCACAACTGTAAACATCATACAAGCATTCTGCTTTCACTACTTTAAAGTGGAGGTGGATATGAGAAAAGATGATTGACAGATTACTTTATGTTATAAGGGATTCTTATAGCCTTCAGGCATCTTGATATGAAGCTCAGTGCTTCCAGTACGAAGTCCTTGAATTATTAAGTTAGAGGAATGGGACTCATACTTTGCAGAACTGAACTTGTGAAGCGTTACTTTGGCAGCACCTTCCTGTAGTAAATTTCAAGCTGACTGTCTGCTTCTCAGTATCTTAATCCATCTTCTTTTTCCAGCCACTGAAAACATGATCTACAGCATCTGATTTTTTTTTTCCTGTGTGTGTACGATCATCTTTTTTTTTTTTTTTTTTAAACTGTGTGCATAGCATCATACTGACTTGTTGGGAGACAGGTGAATCTACAGAGCAGTCTTAAGACTAACTTGTGTTTAACAAACTTCATGCTGCTGAGGAGGTAACAGAGCTTGAATGTCTTAATTTTATTTACAGAGGGGTCGTAACGAGGGGCTGAGCAGTGGCACTCTCTCAAAGTCATCATCCTCAGGCATGCAGAGCTGTGGAGAGGAAGAAGGTGAAGAGGGAGCGGATGCTGTACCACTTCCTCCTCCCATGGCAATTCAGCAACACAGTCTTCTCCAGCCTGATTCACAGGATGATAAGGTAGGAAGAGGAAGCAGGGAAGGCTTTGCACATTGAGACAACCACTGTTTGCCCAAATCTTTCTTCTGTTTTCTGAAGTCTTGTAATGTATACTGTATGCCTTTATGATAGACAGAAATAATCACTGTGCCATCATTAAAAGGGTTTCCTGGGGAAAGTGTGTAAATAAAATATATTTGTTTTAAACACATAAGAACAGAAATTTTTCTTCTAGACCTTTGTATCCAGAAGTGGGAAACATGGTGTTTTTGCAGGCCTACTTACATCTATTTAACAGATGCCATGTTTGTGGTTAGAAAATAATTGCTTTATAATCATACCTTTTGGGTACTCAATTTTAAATATTATGTGCATGTAGAGTTTATCTGGAGAAATAATAGTTGTACATTAGAAACCTTTTTAGATCATAGATTGTTTACCAAGCCCTATTACTGTGAATAGCCTCATATCTGGAGGAAAAAGGAAAAATCAACATACATACCTTAGCAGAAAGAGCTGTTCATGTTGACTTTAATGTTTTCTTAATACCTGTATAGTTTTTTTAATTATTTTTATTATTTTTAATGTATACCTCTACAGGTGTGCTAAAAAGTTAATAACAAAGTTAGGGTAATAGTACAGCTCAGGGTTATTTTGCCAAAAAGGATGGTTAATAATTTTGCGTCAACAGTTGAAATTTCTGGGTATTCGTAGTAATTGCATGAAGGAAATCTTACGTGCACATAATCTCCTTTTCTTAAATGTTGTGATGTTCATACATTGGGAGGGTTTATTTCAATTTTCAACACTGATCAAATCTTTAGAGGACTACTGTCAAACCAGGACAGGTTTAGACCAGGATAGAGGGTTTTATAATGCAAACTATCTGGACTTGTGCAGCAAATATTCACATTACAATCATCTCACCATTTTGATGCTTAAAATTTTTAGCTGTTTTATTCACTCTTAGTGAATATTGTGGGTGAATTGTGACTTTTTTGAGTGGTGCAACTTTGGCTGATCTTGTTAATCTTTTATTTCCTTTTATCCCACTGTCTTTCAGTGGGGATCTCAGTGATCCCTGAAGTTGTCATTTGTAGGATAAAACTGTCTGGCTTCTATTTTACTTGTATTTATTTCCCACCTCTTTTCTGAATTTGAAAAGTGTAATAAATGAGTTGGAGCAGGGGGCTGTTAATATTTTGACCTGGAACAAACAAGGCAGAAACAGACATTTTAAAATCTTGCTGATCTTCAGACCCAAGACAGTATTTTAGGGCTAGAAAATAATCTCACTTTGCGGTTTATAAATAGCATAAAAATAATATTGGTGAAAATACGTTAAAGTTCCTGCTAATAAGCCGCCTTATTTGTATGTCCCTTCAGTGATACAAAAAAAAAAAAAAAGAAAAGAAAACTGATAAGAAAGCCTTATAAAATGTTGTCCAGATAAAAGTGGCTTTTGCTTATTATTTGTTCTTTTTTACAGTGCAAGAACAGTTTTGTGAAGGGATATATTTGAAAGATAGTGTCCTTTCACTTTTGCATTTCTCTTGCAAAGTCAAGTAACTTTGAGTAGCATTTAGTTGCCAGTAAACTTTTTTAGAGGTTACATGCACCCACTGCTGTAAAGACATCGGGACAGTTTTTGAAGTAACTTAAACTGCACGGCAAGAGGCAAAGAAGTCCCATTGTGTGGTAGTCTTGGAGCTTGTGTGCCATCCTGAATTCCACACACCAAGACATACCACCAATTTCCAGTACCTAAAGCAAATGCTTTTTAGTACACAGAAGTGAGAAGCCAGAGCGAGGTTTTATCCAGCAGAACTCAGATGACTCTACTGACAGAGCTTCCGATTGATAAAAGGCTTGCAACAAGTTCCCTGTTGTCTGCCTTCTGGGTAGAGTCTTTCACATTTCTGCCACATTAGGTGGTTTCCTCTGGATCCCAAGGAATGTCTCCTCCTTTTCATGACCTCAGAGACTTGGCTTTGGTCTGCACCTCACTTCAAGCATTTCTTCCTCTCTGTGGCTCCTGGTCGTTACTCATGCTGGAAACTCCCTGCTTTGCTAGGCTTCTCCCTCCCTACTCAGGCCTCCAGCAGTATCTCGCACTTGCATGTGCTCCTTTGCTCCCTCTACCTTTCTTTCTGCTCCCAAAGTACATCACTGAGAAGAAGGTCAACTGGCAGACGTCATCTGTGCAGCCCAGCAGTTCCTTCTTTTTCAGATAAATTAACTGCATGAGCTGGAAACAACCAGTGCTGAAGTTTAGCCGACAGTCACGTCATATGTCTAGGGCCCCCAGTACAAGAAAGACAGGGAGCTGTTGGAGAGGGTCCACAAAGATGATCAGAGGGCTGGAGAACTTCCCCTGTGAAGACAGGCTGAGGGAGCTGGGCTTATTCAGCCTGGAGAAGAGAAAGCTGCGAGGAGATCTCATTGCAGCCTTCCAGTACCTAAAGAAAGCTACAAACAGGAGGGGAGTCAACTCTTTACAAGGGTTGATAATGGCAGGACAAGAAGAAATGGTTTAAGTTGAAGGAGGGAAGGCTTAGGTTGGATATCAGGGGGAGTTCTTTACACAGAGAGTGGTGAGGTGCTGGAACAGGCTGCCCAGAGAGGTTGTGGATACCCTGTCCCTGGAGGTGTTTAAGGCTGGGTTGAATGGGGCCCTGCGCAGCCTGGTCTAGTATTAAATGGGGAGTTTGGTGGCCCCACCTTTGGCAGGGGGGTTGGAGATTCATGATTCTTGAGGTCACTTCCAACCCAAGCCATTCTATGATTCTATGATACACTCCCAAGAGAGCAACAGATAGAACAGACTTTGACCAGAGCCTGATGACAATGCTGACAGTATTTTGTGAGGCTGAGCTAAGCTCCATATCCAAAAGCTGCATACCAGCACAGCTTTGAAAAAAACTGATTGGTAGTTAGATGTCAAGAGTATACAATTGCCTGAAAGACATGCTAGCTCTGGGCTTGCCAAGTTTTTGGTATGCATGCAAATACTGTGTGCTAGATAATGCTGTTATGTCTAATATCACTAAATAATACAGCCATTTTCTCCCTTAAGAGCTCATCTGCACAGTACGTATTCTCTTCGATAGAATCATTGCACACTTCATGGATTTACATTTGATGGCAGTTTACAAGTTGTTTGCATTTAATTTTTGGATAAACAGTATTAAGTTTCAAGATCAGTTATGTTAATATGAAACTAATTATTTTTGCTTTTTGTTTTCTCTTTTTTGTAAATTGATGCAGCATTATGTTGACTTGTGTTCTGTCTCTGCTTTGGCTCAGTTCCCATATCTTTCCATTTAAAGTTGTCTGTATTTCCTTTGCTTACCCAGCCCCTATTTTCCTTTCCAAATAAGGCAAATACAAGGCAAACTACCTAAAATATGTATATTGCTTTTTATATTGACCTATGGAAGCCTTGTCACACCCTAGTTGATTTGAGAAGAACCTCCTGTGTTAAGCTGTTATGTGTGCCAGTTCTTTGTCCAATTCATTGGAAACATTTGCAGAACAGCTTACCCTGTGTTACACGATGTTCACTGTGCTGTTTGTAATATGAAGTAAGGTTCATATTGCACTGTTTCCATTTTTCAGTTATTCAATGATAAATGTAATGTGCAAACAATTCTGTTTGCAAATTACTGAGACTGAATTTAATGGCCCTCCCCCAAATCCTTTACTGTGAACACCTTTTGCCTTCAGTTGTATCTATAAACTGGCATTTTATAGCTTGAGGCCAGAGATCTTCTGTACTCTACACATACGATTGGGGAAAATGGATGGCACAAGGAATGGTGAGCTCAATTTCCCCTCTGAATCTGAGCAATGTACTCCAGCTCCTTTAGAAAAGTAGATGCCCCTGAGTTACTGGTGTATTTCTTCTTAGTTTAACTGGTGTTTCAGCTTGTATTTCAAGCCCTCTCGGTTCTCGTTAATTTTCTGCACTTGTTTAACCAGAATAAAATATGTTAACAAACTGTTTGTTGTTCGTTAGGTCAGCTGAGGTGATTTTTATAGCTGTTTGTCAGGCATTATTATATTCAGCAAGATGAAGGATATTTGCTTAAGTTCTATTGCATGTAGGAACAGGAATTTTTATTTCAGTAATTATAATGGAAGGCACAATGTTCTTTCAACATTTAGCTTTTGTGGGCTTTACTTAAAATTTCTACTTCCAGTTGCCTAACTTGGGATGATTTTAGTGTTATGCTGACAATTATTGAATATCTTTATTCTTGAGCAAATGCCAAGCTGACGCTAGATTTTCCTTGCTTTATGTCATTGCACAGACCTCTTCTCGATTATTGGTGCGGCCTACCAGCTCTGAGACGCCCAGTGCTGCAGAACTAGTCAGTGCAATTGAAGAGCTCGTCAAAAGCAAAATGGTGAGACTGACTGGCAGACAGCAAGTCCCAACGTGCTGTTTAGAGAAAAGCTCCATGTTCATCCTCAGCATACGACTTCAATGTGTGAAATGTCATGTCTGTTTCAAAAGTCACTTTTGGGGTTGGAGTATGAGTCACTTTGTACACCCTCTTCTGTGGAATCACTTAGAAAATAGGTGAATGGCACTGTAGAGAGGTGAAATATGAAGGAAAGGTGAACAGACAAAATGCATATCCTACCAGCCAAAAAGAAAATGTCCGAGTAGAAAAACAGATGCTTAGACTCAGAATTACCCTAATTTGCCTCACAGAGCTGCATTAGAAGAATTTCTGAAACTAAATCTAAAACCTAAAAGTAAATCTTGCTAAGTAAAACAGATACTTGTCAAACAGTTTGTGCTATCTATCTGTTCTTTAGGCAATGTGATAATACCTATACAAATAATACCTATAAAGAGCAAGAAAGGATTGGTTTGAATGTTACTGGCTCAATTTGCTAACAAATTAAGTAGGCATAATTTTGTCAGATTTTTAAAGTTGTCGTTTCCTAGTTTTTGTGTTGCTGAAGATTCTCACTGGCAAAGAGTAGATTGTATGGGTAATTCCACAAGTCTTTGTATTCATAAGTCAACTGGACATGGTCCTGGAAAACATGTTCTAGCTGACCCTGTTTGAGGTGGGGCATTGGACTAGATGGTCCTTTCCAATCTATTCCATTAATAATTTTAAGTCTGGCTTTTGCAATATGCAGAAGACCTCTTTGGACTTAGTAGAAGTGCCACTGTGAAAACTCTGCAGAGAGCCACAGTTTGGCAAACCCGTGTTACCAGAAGTTGATATTTCCCAGATTCTTCCTAAATTTAAGCAGCTTTGAATTTCAGAATGAAAAATTGGCCTTTCCATTTTCCATTTCCTCATTCAGAAAGACTTAAACTTCGCTTACGTTACTGCATAAATAATTTCTGCATGCTTAGAGTGTTAGCTTCAATTTTTTCTTCTGTTGCACTGCAAGGGTGAATAAGAAGTCATCTGTGGGAAAATTCAAAGCAGTCTTTTGTAAATGGAAAATGTAATAGTTCGCATCTCTTCCATACAGCCTAGCAGTGGATGTAGATTAATGATCCTTGTATATAGTCCCTGCTGGAGATGTTCTCATTTCACACATGTAGCCAAGGGTCAGTTTTTCCAACTTTTTGGGCCTGTCATGTTATTATTGGATTTTTAATTTTTGTAGGAAGAAAAAAAAAAAAAAGATTATGGCTAAACCACACCCTGGTGAAGTAAATGTGTCTTGCATTAAAGACTGTATCACATGCAAGGAAATGTGATATATAACAATAGCTTGTTCCAAGATTATGGGTTTAGATTAAAGAAGTCCAATAAATATTTCAAATAAATTTGTTCATATTATTTCTCCTATGGCTTCTCCATCTTCTAAACAAACAATAAGACTGAGCAGTCTGTGCGTTGGAAACCATTTATCTGGCAGAAGAGAGAGATCATTTCCTAGGATTTGAACTGTCAAGCTCAAAAGCAAATCAGTATGTTGGCCAGTTAATAAGATAAAATGTTTGACAAAAAATGTCACTTCTGTTGTGATTAAAAATATAACTTCCAAAGAATTCTCTTTAAAGTTGTTCCATTTATTTTTGAAAATAGCTTGCGTGTGAGAGAACTAAATTATGGTAAATATAATTTAACCTCTATCAATAAGTACACGTGTAGTTTCTACTACAAAAGTACTTACGTCTCAGCAGGATATTCTGACTTTTAGCCCGTCCTGCTCAAACCAATTGAACTGCATTCTTCTCCTGTGAAGGAGAGACTGATATATTTAAAATGTGTTGTGCTTCTATGAAGTTAGATTTTCTGTCCTGGAAAACAAAGTTTTTGATAGGTTTCCTCAAAGCTTGAGACCTCTTTTGCCAAGATACGGTCGCAGTAATTGGTATTCCATAGGTTTCCATATACAGCTGTATGTAAACACATCTAGAGAATAAAAGGGAAATAAACAATTGTCATTGTCCTTTCTTGAACACATTTTTAGGCCTTGGAAGACCGTCCAAGTTCCTTGTTAGTAGATCAAGGTGACAGCAGCAGTCCATCCTTCAACCCTTCAGATAACTCTCTTCTCTCCTCATCATCACCTATAGATGAGATGGAAGAAAGGAAATCCAGCTCCTTAAAAAGACGACAGTAAGACCTCATTTTCACTCTGTTCTTACTAATGTTTTGAAGAGAGAAAAAGCCTGTTTAAAGAGTGTCCATTTTGACCTGACAGCAGAAGCTGTTAGTCTGGAAAGAAGAGGACTTGTGTTAGGTGTCAAGCATGCAATTACATTATGTAAAGGAAAAATTCTTTTCTCAAAGACTAGTCACATTATAAATTTCCTATGACTTAATTTCAGTCACACTTTTGTTTGACTTTTGTAACATGTCAATCTCAGTTAAGCAAAAATATGCAAATCTTTAAGTATTCAGAGGTCTTTTAGGCTTCAAAAAATGATCATTTCCCTTTTTCTGTACCTCCATGCCATTCCTCCCCGGATTCTTCATTTCTTTTGTAGTAGTAAAGCGTTACCATGGTAGAACAAAAACATGCTTGTTATTATGCTTAAGAGTGTCCAGATCAGAGATATACTAGCATTTTATTTTAAACAGTAGTTAAATGTTTAATTTAAATGACACATGTAGGAAAACATCTAGCTTTTGATAAACAGAAGCTAGCATGTTCCAGTTCCAAAATCAAAGAAGCATTTTGCTTAGAAACTATGTGCATTAATCCTTCGTTTTCAGCTATGCTTATCAGCTATGCAAATGTCAAAGACTATATGTCATTAATCCTTTTTTAGGGGCATTTTTAATGAAATGTGTGTTCACCATTTCCTTTCCTCTGTAGCTATGTCTTGCAGGAATTAGTGGAGACAGAGCGTGATTACGTACGAGATTTGGGCTACGTAGTTGAGGTATGTTGTTTTTCATTAGTTTATTTTTTTTTAATGTGGTATCAACCAACTGTGCAACTCAACTTATTTATCTATTTAACATTGCTAAATTCAAAAAAGCATTGTAGGCTAAGCAGGTAGAGGAGCTATCCTGAATTTGGAAGACTTGCTCCTTCCCTACTGCTAAGCTTCTCTTAGACTTCGTAGTTTCCTCTTCTGTAAAAGAGATGAGACTTAAGGGAAATGCATAACGTTGAGCTACCAATGAAACGCATGTGGAAAACCAGAGAGAATGCACATAACAGTAAATTTTGGCCTATCTATGTTCAACTCTTGACAGAAGGAGGAGAAGAAAGGTACTAAATTTTCTTGTGTGGCCAAAATTTGATTTTAGCTCTAAATCTTCCACCAAAGAAACATCCATCTCTTCCACACTATGGGGGAACCTACAAATATTAACCTCTGAGGCAAAGGGTGGCCTTTTGATAATATTCCTATGAAATATCATTCTTCATGAATATAATTTTCTTTAGTACTATATTTTGTAACTATACTTCAAGTGAAGTTATGTATAGAACAGTTTTATGATTTCTTTGGCTTTCTGTCCCAAGCAAGTTGTTACCCTGGTCAGCTTGAAAGGCTTCTGAGGAAAGGGAGATTACAAGGTTACCCTCAGTTTTTTTATTTAAGATATTCACAGTGAGTTTCTTTGTATTGTTGCAGGGTTACATGGCACTTATGAAGGAAGATGGTGTTCCCGATGATATGAAAGGCAAAGACAAGATTGTATTTGGAAATATTCACCAGATTTATGACTGGCACAGAGAGTAAGTATATCTAACTTGAAAGCCTGCTAGCGAACAATTCTACCTAAAATTACTAGATTGACTTAAAGAAAATATTTTTTCCCTCAAATATTTAGAAACAAGGTAAATACACTTAGTCATGTGCTTTCACTTATTTATTTAGTAGATTCTGCTCAACAATGTTGGTATGAAGATTTGTTTATATATCACAGCTGCTTTGGATAAGAATATCTAGTATGGATAGCATTGTGCAGAACTCATATGTTTGTTTGAGATTTAGATTGCTCTGTTCAAGAATATAATCTTTAATGAATTTCTTAAAGATTAGCATGGCAATATAAACACCTCAACCACTCTAAACTACGTAGGAGAAAAATTTCAATCAATACATGAATGAAAATTTATTGAATACGAGTATTTTTCCATGTTGGCATGTGTGTCCATTTGGAATATGTATTAAAATATTACACTGTTAATATTGTCATTTTGGAAATATGTTAATATCCAATGCAGTTGACTGGATGCAAAATGTATCTTGTAATAAGATTGCCTTGTAATCACTTGTTGCCATAATATATGCTATCAGAAAAAAATGCTTAACTCTGTTCGTATTCAGCTTCTTTTTAGGAGAGTTGGAGAAGTGCCTTGAAGATCCAGAAAAGCTGGGATCCCTGTTTGTTAAGCATGTAAGTACAAATGTCTTCTATGGCCAAGCTCTAGTATTGTTACTAAAAAACGAACACGTTTTTTAAGAATATATCTATGATATAACATAGGTAAGAATGTGCTATAAAATATTCCTCATTTTAAGAGGAGAGACTGTAAGAGCTTGTAAGTGGACTAAGTAAATAACCTTGTTTTTTTGTTGGCAGTATCTCTCTATGAAAAAATATGAGCATGGGCCCCATTTGTCAATTCAGTTCCAGTTCTGTTGAGGGAATTGTCATTTCATATGATGATACACACCTGTCTTCTAATCCTGGATATCAAATCCTAGATATCAGTGCAGTACTTTGGAAGACAGCAAGCAGGAAATAGGAAAGCAGCTTATTTTCCATAGAGGTTTCTGTGCGTTCTACTTCTGTATTCATTCCCTTTTTGTGAATCACACTAGTGTTTGAGATTCCTCCCTTTTCACCTGGGGAGGAAATAGTGAGTGCCAGACATTAAACAGCGTTTAATTTTAGTCCAACTTTGTACCCTTTATAATTTTATACAATTTCCCCCCACACACTCCAGAAGGAAATTAGATAAACTAGCTATCTAGAAACTAGATAATATCAAAAATTATGTACCACTAGTCAGGCACTCTCCTATCATCTTTTTTGAGGCATATTATTGTGTCAAAGAACAATTGAGTATCTATTTGAGATGAGATCTCAGAGTATTCCAAATCATTTAAGATAGATGAAAAGAAACATGCCTGCTAAACGTGATTGTTTGTACAAGAGTGCAAAGACAGAGGACAGACTAGGTTTAAGCATATTTAGTGGGTTTCAGGTTTTCCCAGTGGTCGTGTGTTTGAAGTCAGTATCAGGATAGCAAAAAAATAGAGAGCCAACCATTAAATGAACGGTAACTGGAAGTCAGGCTTAATTCCTTGACTAATGATGAGGAGCGAGCTGTTTGATTTCCAAGGGATTATTTAAAAGAAAAAAAAAAAAAAGAAAAGCAAAGGGAGAGGGGAGAATCTTGACAATGGTGTAATGTGATGAAACCTCAAGGGAATAATTCTTCTCATTGCTGTTTTACTTTCTCCTGGTATATTTATTTGAACTGAATTGTCTTTGAACGGCACACTTATCACTGCAGATGGAAAGGCATGTTGTGATGCTATTATAACAGCTTCTAGCACTACCAGTTAGAATGTGAAAATTCTTTTCCTCATTTTAACCTATATATATATATTTTTTTTTTATATATTTTAATATATATTTATATATTTTTTTTAACTTTCCATTTGTCATTACTGGTCGTTGCTCTTTAATTCTC
>JAOWBP010002052.1:21353703-21364679 GCA_028571105.1 Tragopan temminckii | reverse complement strand
GTGGTGCTAACGCATGGTTATGCAATATAAACCACAGTAGCATTCAGCTACAGCTGGGTCCGACTTGCTTTCTTCAACTCAGCTACCAATAGGCAATATTGAGCCCTCACTGATAGAAACTGAGACAGTCTGAAGTAAGAACACAGAGACAAAGGACAGGTGAACGCACTTAAACACCTCATGCCATATCATTAATGGGCCATCCACTTCATTTATAATGTGTACCGAGAAATCATTTTCTTTCAGGGAATAGTTTGCATAGTCTGATAATAGATTTTACACTTCTGTTTGTTAGGCCTCATATAAGAAATGTATATATACTGGCATAAAGAGATTTACTTTAAAACATAATAATTTCCAGTGAATTCATGGCCAGGAGAAATCTTTTTGCTTTAAAAAATAGTGTGTCTTTAATGTGCACATTGTCAGCAATAAGTAGCTTCCTGCAAGAGTTCTGTGAGGAAACAGACAGCATTAATGAACACCAGTCAAAAGTGCGTGAGAAGCAGCTAACACACAGCTATCAAAATAATCATTCAAAAGTGAGATTTCCAGCTTTATTCTTAGAGATCGGTGGGCCTATTTTTCTCCAAGAAATAAATAACTTAGTATTTCAGTAATTTACCTCCTTCTGTGCATTTAAAAGGAACAAATGTGATTATACAGTTTCAAACTAGGGAGTGGCCTTGAATTTTTAAGACAGACACTGTTGAAAAGCATGTTTTGTTCTTTGGTACTTTGTCATGTTTTGTGTGCAGAAGGCTGGTGTCTGACATCTGAAAAATGGCGCTAGGAAAGATTGTATGTATTCCTTATTATTGGAGTTTCCAGTGTTTATGAGATGAAGTCTTGATCTGTTCTGATTTTAAAAGTGCATCTACAAGACTTGGTGGGAAGTTGTTATACGTGTTGTACTGTAGCTTTGCTACCTGATAAGCTTCAGTGTCAGAGCTTGAAAGAAAGACTAGTTGAAATCTTTTGTTAAAATGAAGTAATCCTGAATAAAAGGAAAAGGAATAAGTTTCTGCAGCAGTTCTACGTACAGGTATTCAAAGACCAAACTATTTTGCACAAAATAAATATATGCAAGCATCTTTAAAAGAGATACCTTAGTTCTTCTGTTTAACTGCATCTTAAACTATGTGAACTATGTAGGTCACGGTTGAAAAGTAGAAGGCCAAGAATAGACTGCCTTCTCATGAACTTTAAACTTTTTTTTTTCCCTCCTTTTTGGTTGACACTTGCAGAGTGAAAGTAGCAGCAGTAGCAATATCTCCACCATGCTGGTGACACACGATTACACGGCAGTGAAGGAGGATGAGATAAATGTCTACCAAGGAGAGGTTGTGCAGATTCTAGCCAGCAACCAACAGAACATGTTTTTGGTGTTCAGAGCCGCCACTGATCAGTGCCCCGCAGCTGAGGGCTGGATTCCCGGCTATGTCTTGGGGCATACCAGTGCAGTCATCATGGACAACTCAGATGGAACCATCAAGTGAGTGCCTGTGTTTGTTTAGAAGAGGGGGAGGAAGAAAAACTTCAGTTTAGTGAAGGCTTTAAAATTTTCAAGCTAAAATTTGATGTGATCTTTGAGAAATCAATGAGCATCAAGTAGTTTGAGTAGGTCTCTTTGCAAGCATCTTAAAAATAAAATAATAAAAGCAAGGTGGTGAGAAAGAAGCATGTATCTTTTAAAAGCTGTACTAGTACAGTGTTCTGGGAAAATAAGATTAAATAATGCCTTATGTAAGAGAAACAATAGTTACTGGCTTACTCAGTAGGATGAGTTGCTGGGTTAGGTGTCTTTGTTTATCAAACTGTCATTATGTTTGTGCCAAATGAGGTACAATTTCAGAAATTACAGATCTCAACTTTGATCTGCAAGTCTATCTACCATCATTGATTGTGCTAAGATCTCCCTCAGCTCTCCAATGGGAGAATTAATATCCTCATTCTTAACAGGTTTATATAAAGTCTTTATAGGTTGTATTTGAGGTAGATTTTATGCTGTTAGTTCAGTTTGATTGACAGTTTGTATTTTCATATTGAATGTTTACAGCAATTGCAGCAAAGATTTCACAAAATAACTACAGACCAATCTTACAAGCTTACAGTTTTAAACAAAATCAATATTTCTTCAGGAATACTTAATGTATTTTGTTTTAGTATACTTCAATACAGTGAAATAATGCTCAGACCTACTTTTCTAATGCCATTTCAACCTAGAGATTATAACACATCATTGAGAGTTTAAAAAAACAATAATTTTCAAATCATACTGTTCTACATTCAGAAAGTCAACGTCTTGGCACACAGCACTCCGTTTAAGGAAGAAATCTGAGAAAAAAGATAAAGACGGCAAAAGGGAAGGCAAGCTAGAAAATGGTTACCGCAAATCCCGAGAAGGACTTGCCAACAAGGTTTCTGTAAAGGTAAATGTTATAAAGATGTAGTAGTTTTCAAAAGGATTCATGTTAGAATTACTTTAAAACTGGCTCTTAATTTTAGCTTCTGTGAGAACTTCATGTGAAGAAGTTAGAAACAACAGTGGTTTTAATGGATGGTGTTTATAAATATTACGACAAGATTATAAGGTATCTGAATCTACAGGTGTGACACTGCATATGGATACTGCAGAAAAAGTAGAGTAGTACAGGAACTCTGACATTCTTCTGTTTATTGGACATTTGTGGGTACAGATAACTTCTGCCCATCACTGCTTTATTTTCTACAATTTTTTTATTGCACGTTTTTGCAAGGACATTAATTGTTTGATTTCTCCTTTCCAGCTTCTCAACCCCAATTACATTTATGATGGTAAGTTGTTTTAATCTTTAAAAGTCACAGTAAATGTAGTGTGATTTAAACATCATTTACTTTAAATTTACTTGACATGAATTACATCAGAGACTGAGTATTTTCAGTGAAAATGTATGCAAGCTCATTTTGGAGGTGGTTAATGAAATATGTCATATATAGCCAAAATAACATAAAATACAAGAATCATATGACGTTGTTTAGAAAGATTTACACCCTTTACTGCATCTGCACTGAGACATATGGAAGTTGAGCATTGCTGAATTTGCAAAATAAGAAGGTCAGGAGCTGGAGACCTATCACTTCATTTTGTGCTTTGTTCTGTAGCAAACGCTCAGAGTCTCTTCAGGTCAGAGGCTGATCAGGAAAAAGACAGTGACACTGGAATAAGAGTCAGCTTCTTGAGTTTAACCTGTAAGCAAAAAGGGAAAACAGTTTAGTACCTCAGAAAACAAGATGGTTTGTCTTCCCTTCTGCAAACACAGCTGGCTATACAGATTGCCTAGCTGAGCGCATCCTTAAATACTTTTCACTACTGGGTGACTTAGCTTACTTGGCCCGGAGTGTTTGGGTCATCACTGTAGATTTCAGGGTTATCTGGCATTGTGGTAGCATCACGTTTAAGTTCTTGAAGAGGAAAAATTATTAATTCTACAGAGCCCCAGTAAGTGGTGTAGCCATAGACATGGTCCAAGGGTAGAGGGATAGATACACTGGAAATTTTAAGTACTGTGTGAGATTGTCTAATAGAAAAGAGAAGATGAAAGGAGTAGACGTGCAAAATGATGAATTTTAATTGACCTAATGCTGTTAATATTCTTTTTTCCAGTTCCCCCAGAGTTTATAATACCATTGAGTGAGGTAACATGTGAGACAGGAGAGACCATCGTGCTTAGGTGTAAAGTCTGTGGTCGTCCCAAGGCTTCAGTTACTTGGAAAGGTCCTGATCATAACACACTGAGCAATGACGGTCATCACAGCATTTCGTACAGGTACAGTAATTTGTGTAGTACATTTCCTTGTCTTAAAAGATAAAATTGTCAATGACCTCAGTGGCTTATTTGTTTTGACAGGTTGGTTGGTTGCCCAGATCCCCATCCAACCTGATCTTGAACTCCTTCAGGGACAGAGCATCCAGAACCTTTCTGGGCAGCCTGTTCCAGCACCTCACCACTACCCCTGTAAAGAACTTTCCCCTGACATCCAATCTAAACCTTCCCTCCTTGAGCTTAAAACCATTCCCTCTTGTCCTATCACTGTCTACCCTTGTAAAAACTTGATTCCCCTCTTGTGTTTATAATCCCCATTTAAATACTGGCAAGGCTGCAATGAGGTCTCCTTGCAGCCTTCTCTTCTCCAGGCTGAACAAGCCCAGCTCCCTCAGCCTGTCTTCACAGGGGAGGTGCTCCAGCCCTTTGATCATCTTTGTGGCCCTCCTCTGGACCCTCTCCAACAACTCCACATCTTTTCTGTATTGGGAGCCCCAGACCTGGACACAGTACTCCAGATGGGGCCTCACAAGAGCAGGGTAGAGAGAGACAATCACCTCCCTGTCCCTGCTGGCCACCACTCTTCTAACGGAGCCCAGAACACTGTTGGCCTTCCGAGCTGCAGGAGCACACTGATGGCTCATGTTCAGTTTTTCATCCAACAGAAATCCCAGGTCCTTCTCTGCAGGGCTACTCTGAAGGAATTCTTCTCCCAGTCTGCATACATATCTGGGATTACACCAACCCAAGTGCAAAACCTTGCATTTTGCTATTGAACCTCATTAGGTTCACATGGGCTCACCTTTTGAGTTTGTCAAGGTCTCTCTGGATGGCATCCCTTCCTTCTAATATGTCAACCGCATCACTCAGCTTGGTGTCAAGCAAACTTGCTGAGGGTGCTCTCAAGCCTGTCACTGTTGATACTGAAGAGCACTGGTCCCATGGCAAATCCCTTGATCAGACTCCTAGGCCAGCTTCTATATGCTAGAAGTCAGAGGTGGAAACATAGAGTAATGATGGATATTGCCTCAGTATGGCTTCTAATAATTTGCAAGAAATAAAGGGAGCAGGAAGAAACAGGAAGAATTTTATTTTTCAAACACAAAGGAGCCTGGGACACCCTGAGACAGAGTGTCAGTGAGGATATTCTTTAAGGACTTGCAGGACATTCCAATATATTTCATACACATAAAATTCTCGGATTCTGGTAGACACTTCTGAAATAGCAGTGACAGAATTAACATTTGTCAAGAGAGAGCATAGAGCCTGAACAATAAGAAGGATTAACATGATCACTCTTTCTCTAATTTCCATAGTTCAAAGTCTGTAAATTGAATATAAAGTTTATGGATGTCATTGTATTTCCCAGTGACTTAGGAGAGGCTTCGCTGAAAATCATTGGCGTCACTGCAGAAGACGATGGTATCTATACATGTATAGCTGCAAACGATATGGGTTCGGTTTCATCTTCTGCCAGTCTACGAGTTTTAGGTAGGCCCATTTCTGCTTTCTTTTCAAATCTGATTATATTCAAACACCTGTTACTCAATTCAGTATCAACAAAAAAATTTAGATCTGAGGAAAATCTGACTGCAGTAAATGTCTGTATTACCCTTTCTCTCTTTAAATTCTCTGTAGGTCCTGGAAGTGATGGAATCATGGTAATCTGGAAAGACAACTTTGATTCCCTTTACAGTGAAGTGGCTGAGCTTGGCAGGTATGTTCTGTATGCTGATGTTCAAAGATGTCAAAATATCAACTTTGTTTAAAAAATGAAATTTTCTTTGTAAAATATCTACCATATGAGCCTAAAAGTCAAGAATTATGTTGGATTATATAGAAATGGGAAGGTCAAAGTATTACTAGCACTAGGTGGCACTGCATAAATAGAATATACTTAAGCAGATGTGGTATCATAGATTAAAAGGATGAGTGTTCTTCAGGTGTTTTAGAAGGCTACAGAGTCTTCTACAGTGAAGTACACAAAAACTTGGAGAATGAAATTTAAAGCCAGATAAAGTCTGAACACAAGCAAAATATGAAGCAGCTCATGAAGAATATATATTTTTCTGCCTTAATGAATGGACCTGTGAAAGTTTGATGCCACTCTAGTTTGAGTTCTTAGCAAACGCAATATAACAGATCTGTATCTAGAGCTAATTATTTCTACAGACACATTTTGTAGAAGATGCATGCATTTTAAACTCTTTTTCTTATAGCCAGAAACTATACTACAGGGATATCTTACTAGGTGTTAAACCGCTATTTCAGAATTTCTCTCAAGTACATTTTTTCCTTAGGGCAACTTTTGGTTAATTCTTTCCTTTCAACATTGTATTCCAGGGGCAGATTTTCTGTCGTTAAGAAATGTGACCAGAAGGGAACCAAGCGAGCAGTAGCCACTAAGTTTGTGAATAAGAAGTTGATGAAGCGAGACCAGGTTACCCATGAACTTGGAGTCATGCAGAATCTCCAGCATCCCCAGCTCATTGGCCTTATTGATACCTTTGAGACCGCCACCAACTACATACTAGTATTAGAAATGTGTGTAAAACGCAATCTATACACCTGACTTTCAATGGCATTTACTGTGCCTTATGAATAAGAAACTTGAAGATTTCTGGGAGGTTTGACAACATTTAAGCAAAATAATCTAATTCTCTAATGCTGTTACTAAAATGTCGGGTTAAACTTGGAAGGAAATAGTTGTCCTGTTAAACTGATATGTAGGTGACTGTCTCAGTTGGGAGTTCCAGGCATGATTTTATATCAAGCAGTTACAGAACTGAATTAGGAATGCTGTGATCTGATTGCTTGGTAACAGCTCTCCTCTTCCTATCCTCATCTCATGTCTTCTAAATTCTGAAGGTTGTAGTAATTCCCATAGTCTGTGGTAGTATACATCTGATCTTTCTGTCTGGCTAACACGCTGTCTTCCTTTTCTTCTTTGCCTTCACCTTGTGCTCCCATTCCAAGATGATTTCCACTTATTTTAGGTGCAAGTCAGCTGTAAATGACATAGAACCACTTACAGGCAGAAAAATAGTTGATCAAGCAACACTAGCCAAACAGTGGAAACACTGATGATTACTTCATGCAGTTGTGGTTGTTAAGAAACACTTTGCTTGATTTTTAAATTTTTTTTTATATAGCTTTCAACACCGATTGTATGGTGGGGTTTTATCAATTCTTGTATTCAGTATTAAAATTGTAACCTTTGTAATTCCAATAGGGCTGACCAGGGTCGCCTTCTAGACTATGTTGTGCGATGGGGAAACCTCACTGAAGGGAAGATCAGACTCTACCTGGGAGAGATTCTGGAAGCTGTGCAGTATCTTCACAACTGCAGGATAGCACATTTGGACCTAAAGGTGAGGAGTCAGTGGAATTCCCAACAGTGTGTGCCATTCCATGCATGAAAATCTCCTTATAGAAAGCTGGCAGCTGAGAGCACAGAACTATGAATCCCTTTGAGACTGAAGGGGTATGTGGTGGGAGATCCATCCCTAAGTGCTTCAGTTCACATCAAAAGCACATTCCGTCTGCATTCCCCTTGAAGCTTGCTGGTCGTACGTGGTCCTTTGTGCTGGAAATAATTACTGCCAGTGTTTGGGTTTGAGGTTGTTGTTCTTTTCCCTGAGAAACTTGCAGCAGAAGTGCAAATCCAAGGCTTTTCATTCTGTCATAAAGCAAATAGAGTAGTTGTTTTATTCACTCTCTGTTTATAATTGCTTTTCTTTAAGATTAAATTCCCAAACACAGGTTTCTGTGAAATCTTGCAAAGCTGTTATTGTGAGCATATGCAGTCTTATCTGTCAGAGCTATACTTCCTGCAAAAATTATACTGCCAGCAGTTAAAACACATTAATTGCACACTGTTGTTGGCATGGAAGTGCCTGCCAGTTGGATTGCCCAGGACCTTTGCAGAGCTGACCTTCAGCAGTAATCATCATCTGTAGCTGTTCCTGTGCAGGCAGCACAGGTTGGGAAACAGTAATTTTTGGAGCACTAAATGTGTGCTAGCATGACTTGAAAAAATACATTTTTTTCTTTTGCTTTTTTGTTTTCTAGCCTGAAAATATTTTGGTGGACCAGAGTTCCTCTAAGCCAACAATAAAACTGGCTGACTTTGGAGATGCAGTCCAGCTCAATACCACATATTATATCCACCAGTTACTTGGAAACCCAGAGTTTGCAGCTCCTGAAATTATTCTCGGAAATCCTGTTTCCCTCACTTCAGATGTTTGGAGCATTGGAGTGCTCACATATGTCCTTCTTAGTGGCGTCTCTCCTTTCCTGGATGAAAGCGTAGAGGAAACTTGCCTGAATATTTGCCGCTTAGACTTTAGTTTCCCAGATGACTACTTCAAAGGAGTTAGCCAGAAGGCCAAAGATTTTGTATGTTTCCTGCTTCAGGATGACCCAGCTAAGCGTCCCTCAGCTGCACTGACCCTCCAGGAGCAATGGCTGCAGCTGGGGAATAGCAAAGGCGCTGACAGCATTGACATATCCAGACTGACTTCGTTCATTGAGCGGCGAAAACACCAGAATGATGTTCGACCTATCCGTAGCATTAAAAACTTCTTACAGAGCAGGCTCTTGCCAAGAGTTTGATCTTGCTTGAAGTTCTCTCTCATTCTCTTTCACCTGCCAATCAGACTGGAGATAGACTCCTCCTGCCAATCAATCAGACTGGAGATAAGACTCCTCCTGCCGATCAGCTGTTGACTTGAATTTTGAGGAAAGCAAACCCCGAGCCAACCAGCTGCTAGCGAATGTTCGTGTGCAAGTGCATTCCACGGGGACCACGCAAGGTCACGCGTGGGCCTGGCAATGCAGACTTCACTGGGGTGGAGGACGATAGCACTGTACTCTGCAAAAAGCAGTCGCGAGTGATACAGTAACAGTATTTTATTCAGGTTTCTGCAAAAAAAAAATAGTTTTTTTAATAAACAAGAGTTGAATTTTGCAAGTGAACTTAACTACCGTTTTCAAGATTTATTCAAGGAAGAAATGCCTATGTTCAAAGCACTGGTGTTAAAAATGAAATCATGCCTGGAGAAGACTCGCCAGAATGGCTGCCCATTGATAAGGCTTCCATTTCTAACATCTGGTTTTCACTTGGTCCTAGAGCTTTCCAGTTGCCTCGCCTGTATGTATCTCACGTAGCAGTGCACTGAGATCAGACTCTGCTTTTAAGTGCATCCAACCTCAAAGTTTTTGCATACAAATAGAATGAATCGTTTTGCTCTGATAAAATGTAGGCCTTACTTGTATATAGACTGTTACCTGCCTTCGGTCTGTAATTTTTTTCCCTCCTTATCCTTTTTCCCCTCCCTCCTAAATGGTGGTATACCACTGTGCGGGTCTTCAGTTTGGGTCGGTACACGCTGGCCCGTTAGAAACAGACGTCCGGTTGGTGCCCAGCTTGCCGACCCGATTGTCAAGCAGTATACAGCAGGATGAAATACTGTAAATGCACTCATTTGGGATTTTGTTTTATTTCATATCATGTGCAATGTTGTGGCTTTAACATTTTATGCAACTATTTATGAGGACCTCTGTTGTAACTGTAATAAATATATAGAAAAAGCACATACTTAGTACGGCGAGCTTTATGGTTTGGTTTGTGTGTCTGGGGGTTCCGGGTGGGCAGGGGAGGGTGTGTTGTACCACACCATCTTTATTAGTTTAAGATGAGGGTTAGCATAGAATTTAGTCAAAGCTAGTCAGTTTTAAGGGTTGTTTAAAAGAGAGAGAGAGAGAGATTCGTATCCCAAATCTCAAACTGATTAAGAAATAAGGTGACACTTTTTAAAATTTATTATTATATTCAAAATGCCAAAGTATGACTTTCCCAAAATCAATCTCAATGCTTACTACTTTTTAGAATTTTCAGGACCGTGCTTACTTCTTTCTGTGAAATGAACAAATGAATTTTGTGCTCTTTAGTGAAGAATACATTCAAAAAGTAGTGGTCAGATGATGAGAATCTGGCACGTAATGTAATTGTCTTATTAACTGTTTTTAAGGTTGAAGTAATATTGACGTGAACTATTTAAAAAGGCAGAGATGGTTTTCTGTGCATCACTGAGTTCATATGGGTGTGTTGTCATCTATGTTTGTGTGAGATGCCATGTTTAAAGAAACCAAGCCGACATGCCACCATAGTTAGATGTATGGGTCTTAAGCCATAACCTAGCTTGGGTTAGTTTTGAGCTTTGCGGCTTCCACTGTATACTATTTATTCCTTTTTTGTTTTTTGTAAAGTTGTACAGAAACTTTTTAAAAGAAATCAACTGACTTCAAAACTGGATGTGTATTCGTACCAACCTCATATCATAATGTTTGTGTATTATTTTCCTTTATTGTTTTAGTTAAATTTTTGCTTTATTTTGCATGTATATTTCTTTGTACAGTGACGTTACATGTTTACACAGTATGACGTGATGTAAATATTTTATTTTGCCATCAGTTATTTTGGAAAAAAAAATTAAACATATTTGACATATTTGTCTGATCTCTTGCTTTAAGGACTTTCAAGTTTAGGTTTGGTCATATTTTAATTCGGCTCTGTATTTAAGAAAAAAGAACCATTGTTTTATTGTCATAAAACTCATTTTAATTTGCAAGGATATATCTTTATTTCATGCCTTACAAAATAATATTTGTCTTTGCTCGAAGTGCTGAGTGCTTTGTAGTGTCCTGAATGCTTTTATATAAACCATGCATAACTCTCTAACTGTGGGAATTCATTACAGTTTTTATTAGTAGTAAAGTTTGATCACCAGAGTTTTCTTCCAGATGTTCCCAGTTAAAGACCAAAGGATTATATTTTAATATTAAACTGGGGAGCAGATTGCCCACATCCTCATAATGAATCTATAATGCCTCAGAGGAAAGATTGCATTCAGCCACAAAAACTTGAATTCTCTGTTCACATCCTATAACGGATGAAGCCAAAGAGTTTTTCATTTTGTGTATTTAGCACTCTCTCTTTTCTGTTACTGAACAAGTTTGCAATTTGAAATGACACTGAAGGACAAGTAACAATGCAGATGATTGTTTTTTTTTCTTGCCACTGCATTATGTACATGACTTTCTTACACAGGTTTTTCAGATGCAGTCTGTCAGTGATGAAACTGTTCCGTTTTGCCTCACAATTTGCTT
>JAOWBP010002052.1:21320571-21336984 GCA_028571105.1 Tragopan temminckii | reverse complement strand
GGGAGGTGAGCGTGGCTGTCATTCAGATGTTTTGAAAACATGAGTGACTAACCAGTGCGCAGGTGTCCAAAGGTTGTACAGTTATGCTGCTGTCAGTACACAGTAAATTTGTAAGAGTGATTATAGAATTACATAAAGCTCACCTTAAGGAGCTTCTTAATTTCCTTTTGGTTTAGGCTAGGAAATTGTTCTTTAAAAATTACTATTGGGCCTTACTAGTCCTATTGTAATCTTGTTTTTATTCAGACATTCTAAATGAATCGTACTCTGAAGTCAAGAGTTGCTGTCCAACATCTGAGTCACTTATGGATCTGTTTTCTGCTTTCAGGGAGTTTCTGACAGTACATCCAACTCCTGGGCCTAGCACCAGTACCAAGGTGCTGGGCGGTTTAGTTAGTTATTACAAGATTTGGTATGATGAAGAGGTGTTGTTTTTTTTTTTTCCAATGAGCAGTGTAACATGTGGTTGAGTTATCTGTCATCTGAACCTATATAAAGTTGAAATTTTACTCCAGAGTGACAAGAAGTGGAGATAGAGGTGTTCCTGTCTGTTTCTTGAGAAGGCTCCAGTGAAGGCAAACATGCTGTCAGATACTCCAGAATTACAGCAGATCACTTCATGAATTTCCTGAAAATTTTTTGTCAGCAACTTCTAGTTTCTTTGTAGCTTTACTCTGACTTTGTAGTTTCTTCCTCATTTTTCATTGCCAAGGACCAATACCATCCACTTTTGGCAGCCTCAGGACCCAGAGCCCAGCATTTGAGATTTCTCTATTGCTTGTGCTGAAAGCTCCTGGCAAAGACAGGAGGTGCGTCCCTAGCTCCTATCTCCATGTCACCAGCAAGGACAGGTGCCACTTGCACCACATGCCCATGCAAATGGATATGATTCAAGACAACTTGTGATGCCCAGAGATTGCTTTCAGTGAGCATTTGTCAGGTGAGAAGGCTGTGGGCTGACCATTACAGTTGTGTTGTCTTAATTCAGCTGTGTTGCGTTTAATGTGGAGGACTAAAAATGCAGGAAGTATTGTCTTGACATTGTCATGTATGTGGGACTTTGACCATCACCCAGTGCCATAGCACTGGGGTAAGGTGCTGGGTCAGCTGCTTCAAGGGAGATGCCAGCATGGTTTTCATCACTGTGAGCTGAGACTATGCTGCCTCAGCAGAGCCTGTCACAGTCTGTCGTCCCGTGGGCTTTGGTACCTGCTTCAGGTCCACGTACGCAGCTGTCCCGCCTGTTTCTCCCAGCTTTGTTTTGAGCAGAGCTCTGAGCAATATGTGTGCCTGCTGGAGCGGCCTGCTGAGCTCCTGCGTGCTCTTCAGTTCTGGTTTCACTTTGTGTCACTTCCTGTGCATGAATTTTAGCTGTGCCACATTTGCCATGAACTGAGGATTTTAAAAACAGAGGATTTTGTGCCATTGTGGATCTTCTAAAAATGGTGCTGCCATGTTCCGAAGTTATTGAATGCCCAAGCCTTTCTCAGGTAACTGATGTGTAAGTGATCTTGATGCAGATGGTTTTACCTTGAAAAGTTTTACCTTGAAACCTTACTTAAGGTTTTAGGGTAGAAATGCATGTTATTGCACTTCAGAATGTTGGCAGAGGATGCCCGCATGTGTAAGCTAACTAAAATATGTCAGTGTGAAACTGGTGCCCTTAAAAGATGAAGAGAGAGCACAGTTTAAAACCCCATCTACCTCCACACTGTTGGCATTAGCTGTGCAGAATGAAGCTGGGGGTGTGACTTCCATCAGGTTGGACATGGAGAGGAGGGGGGGAAGGGGATGTAAGAGCCGTTCATGTCATTTATATTAAAAGTGATGGCTGATATTTTGCCTTCTGTTTCTGATCCTTCTTGGAAAGGGGACAAGCAGACGTCATCCCAGGCAGACAAGTTACACAGTGGAATTAACCTCTGCACATTCCTAGGTGGAAAGCATAGATGTTGTTATCTGATCCACTGCCAGGAGATGTTTTATATCTCTGTGAAAAAATACACAGTTCTGTGTGGTGCTGCATGACTTGCAGGGTCTGGTGAACTTTCAGAGACTGTGGTGTGCAGGCAGCTGTAAAATCGGAGTCATGGGGGTACAGCAGCAAGATCTTCTGTGATCTGACAAATGGTGGTGGGAATGATGATCTGCATGGATGCAGCCTGATGGGGCAGACTTCGGAAGTGGGAGCTTAGCGAGACCCTGATGCCAGATGTATACACTGCCAGTAAGGCTGAACAGCTGTCACTGATAATGATCAGACAATAAGTGTGTTCTGACAAATTGATTTTTTTGTTTGTTTGTCATGAGTTACTTGATGCTACTGTTTTCCTTGGCTATCACTTGGGATAATTGCTTATTGACAAGTGGAAGTTTAAATGCTGTTCTGCAGTGAGTGCCTGCCAAGTGGACAAACATTTGTCTGCCTTCTCCCCTGAGCTGCAGCCTTTTGGCAAAGGACCCTATGGGGCCTCGCATTGCTGTTTGGGAATGAACTACAGAAGGCCACCAGGGACATCCAAGCGCTATTTTGTGCACAACCACCACTGCAGCCTGCTAGACTGGAGACACCAGGAGAGAGAGTGCCTACAGTACAGCCGTCTGTAGGGAAGTGCAGATGCCTGGCCTGGCTGGGCCCTAGTGAGTGTAGGGAGGGATGGGCTTGTAGGTACAGCTCATAAGGACTGGAGCATCTCTCCTGTGAAGAAAGGCTGAGGGATTTGGGCTTGTTCAGCTTGAAGGAGAGAAGGCTCTGGGGGGAAGACTTCATTGCCTTCCAGTATTTGAAAGGAGCTTACAAGCAGGAAAGGGACCGACTTTATAGGACAAGAAGGAATGGTTTTAAACTTGAAGAGGGGAGATTTAGGTTAGAGGTTAGGAAGAATTTCTTTACTCAGAGGGCATGAGGCACTGGCACAGCTGCCCGTAGAAGCTGTTGTGCCCCATCCTTGGAGGCGCTCAAGGCCAGGCTAGATGGTGCCCTGGGCAGCCTGAGCTGAGCTGGTGGGTGGCAGCCCTGCCCACGATGGAGATTTGGAGCTGGCAGGCTTTCAGATCTCTTCCAACCCAAGTCATTCCATGATTCTACATGCTGTCTTGCAAACAGGATTTTAACAAGAAAAAGAACGAAACAGCTTACTGCAAAGAAGAAACTTGAATGTTTTTTCCCTGTTTGAAGCTTCAATGATCTAAACAGTCAACAGAAAAACCCAGGGTATTAATGTCACTCTGGCCTCCTAGTGAAACATAAGCAAAAGAAGATGTTCAGGGGGAAAGTATTTACTCTGTCAGTTTGGATTGAGCACAAAAAATATGTATATATAAAGGGCATTTTGAAGAGTTGTGTCTGCAAGTTAAAGAAACAAACCTGAGTGGCTGTAGGAATGACTCAACATACAGTGTGGCAGAAGGCAGAAAAGGAACGCTTGGAGTGGGCTTCCTCAAAATAATAGAGTTAGTGCATTTATGTAAGTTGTCTTTGAAGTGTACAGATGTTAAATAGCATTTCTGAACAATTATAAATGTTTTTCTGCGTGGAGGGGGACAAGAGAAATCATCCCAGCAGAAAATTCGGAGATGCCTTTAAAAGGAAGTTGATCTTATTTATTTAAAATCTTTGTTTGGATTATGAGCTTCAAAGAAATGTTCTTTTTTAGGATGTGAAAGTCTTTTCACTTGGACTCCAAAGTATTTCATGTTTTATCTTAGTGGAAGCGTAGCTAAGCTTGATTCATCTGAATGTCCTGGATGGAAAGGACCTTCCATTTTGTTCTTGTGTGAATTTGTAGAGAGGAAAAGGATATATGCAGACTAAGGTGTTCATTAATATCTCAACTACATAGATGAAGTTGGTTTTGTAAAGGTAATCCTAACAGGGTGTATTTTTGTAGTTTGTAAGTGCTCCTCATGCTAGAGTTGCTAGAGTGGGAGTGAGTGAGTGTCAGTGCTGGATAGAAACATTCCCCCTTTCCCGTCTTCCCTTTCTTGAGGCATGGGCCTCCCCTGCCCCGCTAGTCACAGAACCAGGCAGAACCAGCCTGTAAACCATTAACATCGGTGCAGTTCAGCAGCAGCAATTCCTATTGAAGATGAGAATATCCAGGTGAGGTTGCCTGCCTTTTTACTGTGTTTTTCCTGAAAGCGCTTTGTGGAACAGGATCAGGGTCTGAGAGACCCTTGTGACTCCTGTGCAGAACAGCTGGGTACATATAGGCTTTCTTACCAGTGATGAACCTCTGTGCTACATGAAAAATTCCATTTTCTAGGTAACTGCATGATTCTAGTAACAGCTTGGAGCTGGGATTTTTTTGTTATTAGGTACATGTTGAGATCTCATCAGTAGGCATGGCTGAGCTTTTGGTAAATTGTCACTGACAATTACCGTCTTTGCCTGTAAAAGGCTCACTTTTCATAGAATCATTCAAGTTGGAAGGGACTTTTAAATGTCACCTAATCAAACTTCCCTGCAATGAACAGGGACACATACAGCTAGATCAGGTTGCTCGGGGCCCCACCCAACCTGACCTTGAGTGTCTCCAGGGATGGGACTTCCACCACCTCACTAAGCAACCTGTTCCAGTGCCTTACCACCCTCATCATAAAAAAACTTTTTCCTTATATCCAATCTAAATTTTCCCCTCTTTTAGTATGGAAACTATTTCCCCTTGACCTGTTATAACAGATCCTGCTAAAGAGTCTGTTGCCTTCTTTATTACAGCCCCTCTTTAGATACTGAAAGGCCACTTTCAGGTCTCCCTGGAACCTTCTTTTCTCCAGACTGAACAGTCCCAACTCTCTCACCTGTCCTCACAGGAGAGATGTTGCATCTCTTGGCTCATTTTTTGGCCCTTCTCTGGATGTGCTTCAGAGGGTCCATGTTTCTCCTGTACTGAGAATTCTGCATCTGGACGCAGTGCTCCGGGTGAGATCTGAGCAGAGCAGAGGGGCAGGGTCACCTCCCTCATCATGCTGGTCATGCATCTTTTGATGCAGCCCAGGATACGGTCAGCTTTCTGGGCTGCGAGGGCACATTGTTGGCTCATGTCCAGCTTCCCATCCATGAGTACCACAAGTCCTTTTTACCAGGGCTGTGTTCCATCCTTACATCTCCCATCTTGTACTGTGAGTGGAGGTTGTCATGACCTAGGTGTAAAACCTTGCACTTGGATTTGTTGAACCTCATGAAGTTCACATGGGTCCAGTGCATGAGCCTGTCTAGGTCTCGGTGAACAGCATCCCATCCCAGCAGCATGTTGAGCACACCGCACAGCTTGGTGTCTTTTGCAAACTTGCTGACAGTGCGCTTGATCCCACTGCTGATTTTATTGATGAAGATGTTAAAGAGCTTCAGTCCCAGTACTCAACAGTCTCTATCTGGACACAGAGCCATTGACCACCACTCTCTGGGTATGAGGCCTTCAGGTACTTCCAGACCATTAGCAAAGCAGGGAACAATTGTAATTTGATATTGTTTCATGATCTCAGAAACTAACTGAACTGAGCTAACTGAAAGCAATCCACTAGTGTTTGGATATAATCTCCATTACCTTGTTACCTCTAACAACCTACATATACCAAGCAGAAATCCTCACCTCTAGTTATGTCGGAACAGGTGAAGAAAGTTGCTCAACAAATTGACTTTGCTTCGCTTGGTAGAGTTTCTTAGTGAAACAGTTATATGGGAAGCACTGATTGATTCAGTACCTTGTGCTCAATCACTTCTGGTTTTGATAGTTTCTCTTTTTTTTTTTTTTTTCGAGGGTGCTGATATTAAACTCTGGGAAATCAAAGAAAGTGTGTAATCACTTGGCACTACTTAAAATGCGTATTTCTCTTTATAAGGTGTTACAGGATGGAGTCTACTGTAGCTATTCAGTCTGTATAATTAATACCTTTTTACCTATTTTGATGTGTATATACACATCTGTGCATCACTTAGAACAGATGCCTGTTTTAAAAGGGTAACTTTGATCATTTTCTCTTACAAGACGGAGTTAGCCAATTTTATAACATACCCTTGAACTTATTCTGCATAATTTGGAAAAATGTTACATGCAGTAAAGACAGGCACACTCAGAATGCAGGCAGACTCAAGCCTCCTGGTGCCAAGACTTGCTTGGGTTAGTTGAGGTACTTAAGAAGTTCCTCAGATGGAGGTTCAAGAAAGTTGGAAAATGGTCTGATATACAAGGTGTGTGAGTTATGCATTTATTAAGGTCAGGAATTCTCACTATCTTCCTAGCTCTGTATCCAAGAGAGGAGTGAGAAGGAGGGATAGAACTGGGGAACCCATTCTGTTCCACTCTTTGGAGAAGGGTATACCTGCTTTTTAGGAACTAGGCACAGAGTGTTGTGTGATAGTTGTTGGTACAAAGTAGCCAAGTTTCATACTAAGTCCTCCTTTCAAGACCAAATTTAAAGCAGGACTGTGAAGAGGAACATTCTTAAAAGGAGTCTTAGTCAGCTTTTAATTTTGGAAGATGTTCTGTTACCTTTCTGATGACCTTGTTACAGGGGGAGGAGTAAGAACCTGACTGGTGCCATCAGGCATGGGCACACTGCAATGTGCTCCAGCACAGCATAAGGTGGTGTGTACTGGTCCTCAGGCTGATCCCATGCCTCTTGTGTTTCATCAGACACACGTTTTGAAGATGGCAGCCTTCAAAAAAGACTTATAAGAGGGTCAGATATGGGGCTTTTTTTTTTTTAGTGACTTTTCTTGAGCTAGGAGAGTTACTTGTGAAAGAAGCATATGTTGCAGATGTCTGTTATTCGTCACTTTTTCTGGCATTCTTTTTCTTCAGAGTCTCCGTCCTGCTGTCTTTGGCAGGGTAAAACCTCAAGGTTTGGCACTAGCAGGAGGTTGATGATGTGGCAGTCATTCATCAAAAAGATGTCGGGTTGCAGGGCAGCAGCTCTGTATCTGCCTCTAGAGGGAAGAGGAGGAATTGTGTCCGTATCCTAGGGAATGAATTGAGTTGAAAAATCTGTGGGATTATTTTACTCTTCCCCCACCAGTGTGTTATTATTTAATTGCTCTCCATTTTCTGAAGAATTTTGGAGGGGGCAGATAGGGGGAGGAAAGATCTATTTAAAACTGCTCTCTTCTTTGATTCATATTTTGTTCATGATGTATTTTTATCAGCAGTACTTTGTGATCCAGCTGCCACTTCTAAATGTCACTTACTGGAATAAAAAATGTAATTACATTTTTAAGAGTGACATAAACACTGAAAGTAGTATCTGGATCACAAAGTGCTGTTTGTACAGCAGCTTTCCCATGGCAGGAGGGGAAGTTTATGAAGTCCAGAGTATGCTGTAATAAAAGTGTAGTGAAGATAGTCAAAATCACATGTCTGTAGGGTTTCCCATCTCTTATTAGGCTTTATGTTAGGGAAATTTCTACTTATAAATCCACAAATAACATAAAGATGTGTGAACAGTATTTAATTACTGCTTGTTTTCTGACATGAATTCTTGTTTTTTTATTGAAATGGGTAAGCCAGTGCTTCCCAGCACTCCTTGGAGAATAGTTGCTCATGTTCCTGCTTACCCTGAGCACTGAAATGGATTTTCTTGGACTGCGGTATGTTCTCTTTGCAGGATTAGTGCCATCAAAAACTTTTACAAGAGATTGTTTGATTTAACAGAAGAGCTCATGCTAATGCAATTCTCTCAGATTTCTGTCTGTAAAAGAAGTTAAGGAAGAAATGTTCAGTACTGTCCAGCTGTTCGCATCCATCTCCTGGTACCCAATAAAAAGTTGAACAGACAGACCAGTTCTCACTTTTTATTAGTACCAGTTTATTCAAAAAAGGAGCTGTGTGATCATTTAAGTAAAGGAATTGAAGGTTATTGTGTCTTTCTTTAGGTACCTTGTGTTTAAACAGCTGTTAACAAATTCTGTTTGAATTATCATAGTATGGCTTGGATTGGAAGGGACCTCAAGGATCATCAAGTCTCCCTGCCACAGGCAGGGTTGCTGGCCAAACCAGTAATCGTTGGTTTTTGTACAACAGTGAGTGCAAGTCCAAAACACCCATTAATGGAGAGAACTGAGTGACGTTTGTAAGCCTGTAAATTCTGTTCTAGTAAGCAAGAGGTTCAGGTATTTACGACTGAAAGAGGTTTTTCAATGCTGATGTTTTATTCTAAAGAAAAGAAAGAGTAGATTGCTGTGCACTGATTCTACTAGATATGTTGTCTTCTACTAATGCCTAATTTTTGTTCTGTTGGTAGCAATTTAGGTGACTGTTGTGAAGGTTTCTGTTGATTTTCATCTGCAGTGTGGTGTAGGTGGGGTTGTCCCAGTGTTTCCAAGATCTGTGACATTTTGAACTATGCAGGTGATGCTTTGCTGTCTGTTACTTGGGACCAGTAATAAACCCTTCAGATTTGTTTTTTTTGTTGTCTTTTCCTACTCAGCATGTGCTGGCGTAACCCTGGGTCATGCCAGTTCAGCCCCTGTTGGTGCAGAATATGAGCAGAAGGTAACTGGTCTGTCTTGCATGAAAGGCATTCACAGCAGCACAGATTTTGTGTGAGAGGAACTAGTACCCCCAAACTCCTCCTATTACCTCTTCAAAGTTTATTAACTCTCTTACATTTACAGCTATTAACTTGCCTCTTGTTCGTGTGAGAGACCAGTTACGGGTCTTGCTTCCAGACAGCTTACGTAGGACATCCTGTAATAAAACTTCTTCAAACAACTGAATATCAGGAAAGACTAAATATCAGCAGTGCTTTGTATGTATGCAACAATGCTCATAAAAATGCATGCATGGCTGTTTATCTCGTTACCAAGGTTTGAATCCATGTGCAGCTCTGCCTGGATAGCTGTTGATAGGGAAAACCTTTAGAGCCAGAAGGGGCAAAAGTTCAACTGGCATAAATCTATGCTGAATGAATTACACCCTTCATGGACTCTCTAGGGAAGGATCTTTTCGTCCTTCTCTGGAGATGCCTTTTAAAAAAATGAAGTTATTTTAAAAATTTTGTAGTAAGTCAATTAAGAAGTTAATAGAGCAGCTGTTGGTTGTAAACTCTGGGAATTTCATATTCTCAAATTGCAGTCAGAGGATACATTTCTCACTTAGGGAACAAACACCACAGTCATCAGCTCTTCAGCCTCTGTATGCCTCTCAATTCTAGGTTTTCTGATTAGTAGGAGACTACCAAACCCATCTCTAACCTTCCCAGTAGTACCAGGAGAACAAAGCAAGCTTGTCCTGGCTTACGTTTGTGAAGAACAGTGAGAGCACAGTTCCTTCGTTGATCATCTCCTGAGCTTTCTAACAAATCTCTGAGGAGCATACTTCTCCTGAGTCTCACATTGACCCTAAGCTTGTCCAAGTTGAGCCAGGAACATTCCTTTATTTCCTGTAGCATTCACATGGTGTATAGTCAGCTATGATCTATTGCCTTATATGGTGCATTTGCAGACTACAACTCCCAACAATTTCTTGTCTTTAAAACCTTGATTTAATGGCAAAATAATGACTGTATGGGTCTATGGACCAGCATATCCTGAAGCAATTCTTGTTGTTGTCACTGGACAGTTGCTTGATATTAGTCTTCTTGTGAAGACCTCCGCTGTGTTCTGACTATATGTAGCCTTCATTGTGTAGACAAAAAGCTTGGAAACATAAATGACATACAGCCAAAAGCTCAGACACTTGAAAAAATCATGTGAGTCACTAAGTATAATGCTCCTTTTGCATTTCATGTTGTGTTTTATTTGCAGTGGTATTGCACTTGGATGATTTAAAAAAAAAAAAAAAAAGTACAAAGAAGTATTGCAAAAGAGTGAAAAGATTTTTCTTTTTATCACTATTTCAGGAAGTCATGAGGTGCAGTCCTGGACAAGAGCTACCAAGCAATCCTTGTGTCTTGTGTGGCAAAAAGTGAAACTACAGCTAATGCTAAGCATGTCTTTCCTCGTTGCTGTCTTTTGGTATTGCAGAAGGCTGTACAGCTTTTTAGCACAGCTATTGAAACGGTAGGTTTCAATTCAAATGGTAGTTTGCAGACTTTTAATTTTCAATGCTGTTGCTTATGTTGGCAAATATTTTCCTTTGATAACTCCTCTTTGACACCTGTTTTATCATTTGGATTTCAGGTGGAGCAGCTACCTTCAAAGAAAACTCATAAGTAATCTTTTGCTGTCATTCTGTGTTCATTAATCCCCACCCTACCCTTTAAATGTAGAACTCTGGAAGGTAACTAATCTGCAAATTAATCTTGATTTAGAGAATCACAGCGTGTCGGAAGAAGTTGATCTTCTTGCTTATAGTGCAAGAGAATGGAGAGAACAAACAAAGCAGGCCAAACACATGAGGGAGGTAAGAGTTAATCTCTGCATGAGGATGGGGGAGAACTACCTGAGAAGAGCAATTCCAGTGCAAGCAGCTGCTACAGCTCCCAGAGCTTGCTGCACCAGCTGCTTAAATGAGAAACAGACAGCATTACCATGCATAAAGACTGCAGTTGCAATCTAGATCAGATTTTAGTCTTGCATCTTTTCTAATTTCTTCCCCATAGTTCAAGCCACCCAAGCAGTAGTTTTGAGTGCTCTGGATGACTTTCATTACAACAATGGGAAAATATCATCCTGTGCTGCAGCCCAAATAGCCTGGTTTTAGGCAACGTCTCTTGTATCTTTAATCTGCCAGCTGCAATCATCTTAATAATCATACGTCTATCAGGCTTTCAGTCCTGGATGGCTGAACTCCTGAGCTGGGAATCTATTTCGTTCACGGTTCAGTAATGTTAGATAGCTGCCTTCAGTCTGCTTACGTGTTTTTCAGCTGTGTATGTTGTGTGCATGTGCTTATACCCCTAACAGGCAGAAAGGGCAGCTGCAGTTCTCATAAATACCTAAGTTATTGCATGTGCAGAGGGCTGTTAGCAGTTGTATCTTGGTAGCTGCTGAGAGAAGCAATGCAGCAGAGAGCTTGGAGGGTATGGTGTAGTGCTCTGAAGGGCCTGACAGGTGCTGGGGTTGGGCCTCAAGTGATGAAGAAGAGCAAATATCTCTTTTATAGCTCTCTGTTTCAACTATGTGAAGTGTTAGTCACCAAGGGAGTCTCAGAAACCACGGGCTGGATCTGTACTTTTCCCGTACAATTTCTAGCGAAAGTAGCTATACTGGTGCTGCAGTAGTAGTATCTGTTAAAGTCTAGTGTCAAATCCAGTTAATCAACTGTGACTTTACATCCTAGTATCCTGCTGTGAAATTTAAGACTAGCATGGGACAAATGCAACACCAGTTCTGTATTTCTGATTATCTAAGAATGGTGGGAACATTGAACACGTAATGCTGAGAGAGAAGTCAGGGAGTGCAGTAGTAATGAGAGAGATTGACTGGCTATCTGCACTGGACAACAGCTTTGGGGATGAAATTCAGGATGCTATCATCAACTTTTCTGTGAAAGTTTTTCAGGAAACCTTTAAGAAAGGAAGTAACCCTTGCCTTGGTCCTGAGTAGTGCACAGGATCTGCCTCAAAATGCTGTTTTCTGATTTCATTTCTGTAGAACAGGAAACAGTGTGTACTTGTATTCAACGTCCTTACAAGACCAACAAATCAAAAGAATCATTACAATTGCATCCACCTTCTGCATAAAAATGAGGAAGCCTGTTAAAAAGAACCTAAAAGGCTGCTAAGAGACTAAGTATTTATGGTTAGTGTATTTGGCATATTGCTTTAGGTCATGACAGTGGAGTCACAGAGCAAATGTGTACTAGGGGCTTAAAGTGTAGAAGAAAGCTGGTAGGGGTAAATAGCTCCATAAAGGAGTTGTTATAAAAAAAAGAAGAGCTCCTTCAAAAACCTGGAGCCATGTCTAAATGGTAAATGGAGAAAGGATCCAACTTTTCCAGATTAAATGCAGAAAAACAACGCCAAACATGCCCAGAACATATAGCAAGGCTGAAGGTGACCTGGAGGAATAAGTAACTAAAGATAGCACAACCTCTAATAGATTTGCAAATATGTATCAAGCAGTGGGTCTTTCAGAAGGTCCTCCAGAGTGTTAGATGATTAGAGCTGAAAAGGAGGCTCAAGGGAATCTAGTGAATAGGTGGTTATAATGGGTTGAGGTCATCACAGTAAGGAAGACATTTTAGAATGAGGTCTCACGAGAACCTAAACCAGCCTCACCTGCTTGCTGTCACCAAAAAGGAAGTCCTTTGCTTGTTTCATTGCTCCATTTTCCTCCCGTTGTTGGTTCTTACGTGTTCTGTTGGATGTGGCTTGCTGATACATCTGGTCATCCTGAAAGAAGAGGCCTTGACTCCCTGCTCTCATCTGCTCCTGGCACATGTTCCCACGACACATCTTGTGCTGGCCCTGGCATTCATCTGATCCTTCTTTGAGCCTCCTGAACTCCTCAAAACAGCAGAAAGAATTCAGTTGGCTTACAGTTATCACAGCTGATGCGAAGGAAGAGTCAGGGAAACTACACAGCCAAGAAGGTATTGGCTGCAGTTGTCCCTACTCTTCTTCAGTCTTAGGTCATTGTTGCATAGTAGATTCAGGTGTAAGATGATGTTTCTGCTAAAACGAGTTTTTTCCAGATGTGTTTTTCCTGCCCTCTTGCTGCTCCATTCCATGTACCAGTGTAACTTGTGAAGTGATGAGGGTTAAAGCTGTTATGGCAAAATTCTTACTGATCTTTTCTGATTTGGTTGATCCTGTAAATGTTTATGATAGCAACAGTGCAAAGTCTGGAGCAAGTAGCCAAGTTTAGAAAGAGCACAGAGTCCTTCTCAAGGGGCAGTACCATTTTTGTTTACAAAAACTATGATGTTAAATCATTTTTGTGTATATAAAGCTTATAAATGTACTCCCTCTTTTCCCTAGTTCTCTGTTATGAGTAGTTGGAATTAGACTCCAGTTTAATGCGAGTTTGATCCAAGTTTTTAACTGCTTATTGCTAAATTTCTATTTGCTCTTTTTTAGGCATACAGTGAATTATTTCAGAACTATCATATCAAATATCTGCGACAGGTCAGGAAGGACAATTATTGCGTCCTAAGAGCAGTGCTTTTTCAGATATTCAGCCAAGGCATTCCTTTTCCATCGTGGATGAGGGAGAGAGATATATTAAAGGTAAAATTCAGTTCCTAAATGGATGTGATCCAGGTGCCCATGCACTGCAGAAGGAATTCACAGAACAGACAGCTGTCTTTGTTAAACAAGAGAAGTGATATTGTATGAGTGGGAGTAGAGGAAAATTATTATCAGAATTTAAAGAGAAATTAAAAAAAACTATTGGAACTGTGCTTCACTGAAAAAGTGTCACTGATCCAAACATAATTAAATTAACATGAGGCTTAAAGGGGAAAAAAAAAAAAAGGCACCAGGATAAACATTGCTGCCACTCTGCTATATGTTGGTCCCTTAACCCAAAAGGATGTTTGGCTCCTCCTCATTCACATCCATGCAAAATTCAGTGGCTTGTTTGGGAGCATAGCTGAAGAAAGCATCAAGCAGGTGTCCTCAGCATGTTGCTGGAGTAGATTGAGTTCTCCCCAAGTCCCTGGAGCTCTGTCAGGAGACAGCAGCAAGGAGGTGTGGATCTGTAACTGCTGCCTGTGGGGGCACATCTGCCAGCTGGAAGGTGCCTGGAATTCTAGAAGCCCTACTGAGTTTGGATGCATCCAGCTTTTCCAGAGTATGGGTTGCGTATTTTGCTGAGAACATATTTTCTGCTTTTCTGGCTGGCACTATTTAAAAAGTTTCTTAAGGACTTGGCAGCCAAATTGAGTTTCCTTTTAACATTTGATTTGTTCTGAAGCCTATTTCTTTTTTTTTTTGTTTGAACTATACAACCAGAAGATAGAATCACATCATAAATTAAAATGTGTTACAATCTTGGTAGGCAGGTTTATATAATTTTATAGTCTACTTGTTATGGTTATGATTTCTCCTTAATTGACTTTCTTTCCTTCCAGCTTCCTGAAAAGCTTCTGTATTCTCAAGGTTGCAACTGGATTCAGCAATACAGTTTTGGGCCAGAAAGTTACACAGGTCCTAATGCCTTTGGAAAATTACGCAAATGTATGGAAACATTAAAGACAAATGTGAGTATTTGGAAGGTGGCTGGGTGACATAAAAGCGCTTCTAACTGGATTGAGACTGAATTAGGGATCGTCCTCTTGTTACATATTTCTATGGCAGTCTGACTGCCTCCTGGATTCAGAGAGCTCAGTTGCTGGGCGAGCTGTCACTTCTGCAGAGGAGTTCAGGTTTTGGGGTTTTAGGTTAAGTACTCCATCTCCCTGCAAGTTAGGAAGGTCCCCGTCCCCACAGCTGTTAACGCATGGTTATCTGCCATCACTGTTAGGTATCTTCCACAATATCTCATCATTTCACTGAAAATAACTACATGCTATATGAGATCCTTCTAGATGCCCTCCCAGAACTGGAGGGAACCAACAATTGGTGCATTTTCTTCTGTTGTCTTTCCCGTGTTCCCTTCTCCATTTAATGTTTTGTTAAGTTTTTTTAATAGTTTCTCTCTGTAAGCTGAAGTGCTTGAATGCAAAGATCTGACAGCCTCAGTGCCCTGTCTGTTCAGCAAAACAAGATTGCTTGTGTTCCCAGCCAGGAGTTTAATTTTATTTATGCATCTAAACACTCTGGGAGTTTAGTAGCATTAAAGTCTCTTGAGAAAGAGATGAAAATTCAGACTGGCAGGAACCTGCATTTTTGCTCGAGTTCCTCTGGGATGTCTGCCCGTCTGTCTTTATGTGAGCTTGGAACTGCTTCCATTCTGTTTGCCACAAGCTATCCCCAGGATGCCACCACCTCTCTCTTCCCCAGCATCCCAACTGCTTCTGTTGTGCAAATATCATTTTATCCTACCTGCTCTGTATTTGTCAGTGTTGGGTTGTTTGGCTTTTGGTTTTTATCTTCTTGTTCCTTGTAACTTGATACTAGTCCCTTAGGATGATGCATCCAAACTGGATGTTTGTACAGAAAGAAGTTTCAAGTCAGCATGGTAAGCAAATCCATACAGTTGACTACTTGTTGCAGAGCAGCTTCTTTATGCATTATGCTATTACTGAACATGAGTTAGGGTATGGACTTGATGATCTTGAAGGCCTTTTCCAACCTGAGCAATTCTATGGTTCTATGATTCTATGAGGTCTAATTCCTAGCTTTATTTGGTTGTTAACAAGATGCTGTTTGGCCAGTGAGGTGGACCTGTGCCTATTTTTATGAATGCTTTTTTTTAAGGTTTACTTAGTAGTGTGAAAAGAGTCAGCACTGGGAATTGGGTTTCTGTTGTATTTAACTGCTTACTTGCCTCATTGCTCTGCAAGTACCGTGAGAAACCTTATGTACTTTCTTGAAACTTGAATAGCCAAATTCAGTAAATGTTTTTTAGTGTCTAAAGCTTATAGATGCAATTCTACTATAACTATGACTTGAAGATGAAGGGAAAGTGGGCACTAGTATTTTGAAGCTTTTGAAGAATGTTAGCTATACACTAGCACGCTGTTGCAAGAGGCTTGCTACATACCCCAGACTCATGAGACAGCCTCCTCATGCCTGACTTGCCTCAAGCGAGCAAGGGGCAGCAGAGTGCCTGCCAGTTTGCTAAGCAGGAGGCAGCCAGCTCTGCTGCCTTTCCCAGTTCCATCCTCATTCTCAGGGATCTTTCCTGCCTTTGGGCCTAGGTTGTGTAGGTCAGTCAGCAATTTGTACTCTAGACTTTTCATATTGGTAGTAGAAGTCCTCTAGCAGAGGGGTAATTAGTAATGTTTCATCCACTTGGTTTTGTTTTTCATTTGTAAGAATGGTCTTCAGGATGCATGAGGAGATTGCAGCATCTGTTTCTCAATTAGTAAAGTAAATTAGACTTTTTGAGTTACAGTTCTTGGTGTTTGGCAGTTTCAGCACATAAATACAATCACAGAATTAACTGCAACTGATTTGAATCCTAGTCACTGAGTATCATCTCTTGTTGTGGTCCTGAAAAACCTCTTGCTTTCAGACGACTGTTTATATCCACCATGTTCAGGACTGGATGTCTTAATCTTTCTCATTTGGTATCTAGTCCAGTGTTCATCTCCTGGCTGACTCATTTGCTTAGTGTGAACACCAGCTTTCAACTCTTCTAGAGCAATACAGAGCTGAGGAGCTTCAATTGTAAGCTGAGCAGAGCAAGAAATTTCTATTTGTTGTTGTCCTGTATGTGTCTTTGTCTTGTCCATTCTTGGCTAAAAAACTTAGCTTGACTTCATAATCAGAACACACTAAAGACATACAAATACATACAGTTCATAATATCATGTCCAATTTATATAAGTTCCCTTTAACTGATCTACTTCTGTATTAGGCTTAGCATCTAAGGAATTTAAGCAAGTCTAACTTCTAACATAAAGGAAATTGAGGAAAATTACT
>JAOWBP010002052.1:21272455-21284027 GCA_028571105.1 Tragopan temminckii | reverse complement strand
ATACCCCCATAGGTATTACTGATTCAGCTGAGTTTAGGCATATCAGAATTTCAGTATTTCAGAGGTGTCTACACAAGCCTTGATTTGCAGGTCTCAAGTACCAAGCACTTTAGGTGAAAACAAGTTGTCCATACAGCTACTAGTTGGCTCTGCCACTACCACAGTGACTGTGGAGATGATGGTGTCAGTTACATGCTAATTCTGGTAAGGGAATAAATTAGCTTGGCACAGCAATTACTATTACTGCCTGCAAAAAAAAGTGAAGTACCATGTCCCTGGCTAGAAGCACTATTTAAGCTATTACTGTAACAACAATCAGAAGGTAAGTAAAAAACAGATAGATGTACATTGTGAAACCTCAGGCCAACAACAGCCATCTCAAAATCTATAGGTCTTACTCTGGTGGTCAGGAAAAACATAACAGATTAATCATGACAGAGATCACAGTCCAAGTCTGAATTAAGATCTGCTTTCACCAGATCCTGCAGAGCCTACTTCTTACCTGTTTTCGATAGACATAACAGGCCGCTATTGCAACCATAGTGGATTCTCCCACAAACCCTGCTAGAAGGGATCCTACTCCCAGGGTGGCTCCATGAACTCTGTGGGTAGCACACAAAAAAATCAGTCATGGTTGTGTGACAGTGCATAATGCATAGTTATATTTTCACTGGCATGTAGAAACATGTTTTTAGAAGTATTTCCTTCAAAGAAAGGCACTAGCAAAGAGAATAACTGGTATTTTAAAGAACTTTTTTGTTTCTTAACTTACTTCAGTATTTAGTAAAAAAACACATCCTAAACCCAATTCCCAACTAAGAAAAGCTGAATACAGAATTTAAAAACATGTGAAGTGTGCTGTAGAATAGATTCTTTAACTTTATAAACAGAATATTCCGATATCTTTCTTAACAATGCATTTAACATAATGGAAATAAATTCCACACAGGACACGTTTTTGCCTCTCTGGTATTTATCCATTTTTTTTCAAAATGATCATCAGTATCTTGACTGCCTACAGCAAAGTCACACTTGTAAACCTGTAAATGTTTTTTTTTTTCTTTTTTTTCTTTTCCTAGATATTGCAACCATTTAGGGTTTGTGTATATTACAGTTAGTATTTGGGGAAAACATTTTGGATTAAGCAAATTCAGGAGACAGGACAGAAGATAAATCAATTCCATCATCTCTGTGAAGAGGAGAGATACTTACCCCAAGTAAGGCAGAACAATGAGACTAGTGATGAGGACAATAATCCGCAGCACTGAGCTGGGTGCCAGCACAAATGTCTTCTTTAGAGTCATCAGCCAACCAGTCAGGTGTGCTCTGACTGTCACTATTTATGAACATAGGAAGGGAAGGGGAAAAGGAAGTAAAAGTAGTGAACATCAGTCATTTCATATGAAGATTCTGTCATGCAGAGAGCACTGTTCAGAAAACACACATGGTGAAACTTGTATCTGGTAGCTCTGCACACTGGGAAACTCTACTAGAAATGAAGTAGAATTAATGTGCTAATTGCTTAAACAACATGAGTTTAGATATATTTAGCATATATATATATATATTTAGGATAGGATAGGATATATATTTAGGAAAGTCAACAATCCTTGTTGTGTTCTCTTGCTGTTCTCTTACAATAATTTTATTAGATGCTCCGTTCTGATATATGCTACACTACATCACATAGCATTTGTTTACAGGAGTTAGAAATTTTTTGAGAGGAAACATTTTGAACAGTGCTGTTAAGCTTTTCTCCTGAATAGGGACATTAACTAATATCCTGTTTTTTATGATGTGATGATATCTGAAAGTGCCATTCAGACTGGCTGCTGAAAGGGAGACTACTGGAGGCAGTCACTGTGTAGTTAGTCCTAGATGCTACACTGAAGTTAGTTGCAGCCCTGGTAGGAGAACAATACATGCACATATGCATCACTAATGCTAGTTGCGTGTGTTCTCATTCAACAACAATAGACAGAATTCAGGTCTTGCTTTGGACAGCCAGAAGTCTGCCTAATGACACACTGCTCTTACTGCAACCCTTGTATCTTGATTACTGATATAAACAGTCCTGCTCTACACTGACTTTGATAAAAACAGTGTTATCGTGCTAGGCATGCACTTAACCATTCTTACATGTACAGCCAAGTCTGACTGTATGGCCACAGTTCAAAGCTGAGTTTTTGTTTTCTTGTTTTTACCTGGAACTGGGAAAAAGGAGAAGATGCGCAAAGGAACAACACACAGCTCTGCAAAAGCGAAGTCTACTCCAATGATGTCAACTAAAATCTTCTCTGACACATTTGGTGTCCAGAACATCACAAAACAGAGCTGGAAAGGAAAGCCAGAAGAACAAAATTAAGAAATGTTTATATTTCAGAAGCAAAGCACAGTAAAAGACAGGACCTCCTGGTCAAAAACATTGGGTGTTTTTGGTATTAAATGAAGGAAGAAGATACATACAAAGTAAAAAAACAAAACAAAACAAAACAACTTGCCTTACTATAGCATTAACAGATCTATAGCATGCAAGGATTAAAATTTTATCATCGCTAAGACAAACATATTTTATTATTAACTTTAATCATTTTCTTTGAATATTCTTGAAGGTTTCTGCCTCTTTGGACATAGACCAGTGAAAGAATACAAAATCTACATGCTAAGCAACAGTTCTGACTCAACAGGTTATGAAACAGTCATAGAAAAAATAACACATGTGCAAGCCTAACAATACTGGTTTCCTGTGCTTGGTTTCCAACAATTGGAATGTTATGGTTCAATCTGACCGTAACCAGGAAGAAATTGGAGGTAGGTTTTTAAAATGCTCTTCAGAGAGCCACCTGGACCATTACCAATTTGTGTCTTCAACAGTAGCTGACGATGCCAAACCCTACAAAAATTATGGGCAACCTTATTGTTCTCAAGAAAGTGGAAGACAGATTCTCATCTCTCTTAAATCAGTCAGAAACACTGGAAAAGAAACAATCACAAGCAAAGCACATAAAGATAATTATTTGCTTTAAGAAGTGTATTCAAAGCAATATTTTCATAACAATTTAAAGTAGTTTTCAATAATTTAAATGCGGAAAAACTCTAAGATACAGTATATTTATACTCCGCTTGCATTCAAAAACACAGACTATGCACATGTACATGAGAAGTATGTTAACTTCAGAAACAATTCCTGCTCTTCAGGTTCCTCACGTAGCAAGGCTGACACACACGTAAGGACTTTTTTTTATGGTGCCTGCAAATGGATGTACTTGAATAGTCTAATTCATACAAACACAGTAAGAAGCTTTGATATTTACCGTGCTTGCTCTGCTTAAGACATCCATTTCCCTAAAACAGATTATCAAGTGTTTTAGTAAAATAAACAAGATCCAGAGACTTGATCTAGATCTAAGATCAGAGGACTAAACACAATGCTGTTCATAGAGCTGTTAGTATGCAATACCTGTGACAGTAAGGCAAAGGTCTTCAGCAGCCATAGCTCTGCAAACATGGTGCGTTCAGGTCACAAATCTACTGGGTCTTGCCATTTAAGGAATATGCTGTTTAGACCATACATGAAAGGAAACCTTCCATAAAAAGCCCACAACAAACAGTACAGCAGCAGTACATGCCGTTTAACCTTCTGGTCAGTAGTGGGGCAGTGCTTTAGTCTGGACTGAGGGGCCTCTTTGCAGCTGGTGGTTCCAGCTTTTGTTCAAGGCACTCCCCAAGGAACAGTGCCAACAGCCTCTGCAGGACTTTGTTCTGTAAGAAGGTACACCAGAGCTCTTTTCAAGTATAAATGTTTTTGCAATTAAAAAAGTGATTTCTTCCTGCTATTCTCCCAGTAGAGCACACATTAAGGAAGCAAGCTGACTGAAGAGGACAGAACATGGAAGCATAAATGCCAGCGTGCCATGTAAAATATGCACATTCACTGTTAAATTTGATGGCTCTCCATGATTTGCAAAGCATTCTTTTATTTTTTTTAACCTATAAATTAATATCATAGTACCTGTCTCTCTTATTATCCAGGTGTCACATCGATACACATTCAGATGGCTTCTAAGCCAGACTTTGAAGTCCTACCGCCTCCAGGCAGCTGGAATTTCACTCCTGTTCTTTGTTTGTGTGCCAGAGATTGTCCTTTTTATTGAGCCTATGTGTATCCAGCACATAGAAGTTTCTAAAGGTCTGTCACTAACCGACCTGCAGGAGGTCTCACGTTCTGACAGCCTGTGCAGTGGCAAAACCTTTTGTATTCCTGACAGAGGAATAGTAACTAGTTTTCTTCCCTATTTCTGAGTGTAGGAAACAGGTTTTTTCCCAACAATTGAACCTTCTACTTTGAATCCATCTTGCAGTGCACTTCATAGAATTATTAATATTGGAAAAGACCACTAAGATCATCTAGTCCAACAATCAACCCATCACCCATGCCCACTAAACCACGTCCCTCAGTGCCAGAATAATACATGGAAGAAGGTAAGAGTGGAAGGCAAACTTGATGATCATATTTTTTTTTTCTGCTTTAGCCAGCATTTCTGCCCCTGCTAAGTTGCTTGTGTAGGACACAACTGAAGCAGAGGGGACAATCCAGAGCAGAGAAGGTTGTGTGGCTGAGAATCCGGTTATTAAAAAGTTACTGTAAAGTGACAGAGCAAATTCTTTCAGTATCATAGACAAGGCAGACTACAGTGATTTATACAAGCTAACTATAAAGCAACCATATTGAGAATATTTCCTGAAATCTATCTTCAAAGTCCAGTAAATAACATAAGATGCAAACATGTTCGCTCTTCAATTATAGCTTACCGTATTCTGAAAACAACCTTTATGTTGCTGGTACTGCTCAATACAATTAGCATCCTACTGAGCAGTATAGTTACTACCACTGAAAGACTCCACATAAAAAAGCAACTAAGAATTACTCTCAGCCATGTTCTCTTTGAAGTTAATTTCTAGCCTTGATAGAAGCAGACTCAATCTCCAGCCAACTCAGACAAGAGAAAGGCCAGCTTGCAAATCAGGGATAATGACTACTACCCAGCTGGCATGCAGGCATCCCTCCTCAGCTGTTGCAAACAACAGACCCACCTCCAATCAGCAGTCAGTGTTGATAAATGGCTTCAAAGAGCACTTCTTACACAGTAGCTGATGGATAAAGATCACAGTGATTGCTAAGCTTAAGGATAAGCAGTTTTGGGCCGTCAGGTAGTAGAAGGGCCTTCTATTTCTGACTTGGCAAGCTTTTGTCTTTTGGTTGTAACATTGGTTGAATATTCATTTTGCTAAGAGATTCCTCTTTTACATATAGATGACTTTCTCATTGCTAACAGGGTACAAAGCTGCACAAAAATAAATGAATGCTCAGCATCATGCAAGCTCTCTGTAGTTTTATTTCTAGATTGCTTTCAGTTTAAGAACTTTCAGTTTAAGAAGTTCCTTGATTACGTCAAAGACAAATTCAAAATACAGTGCAAAATAACCCCAAGCCCTGCTTCAGAAAAACAGTAATGTTAAACACATGAAACAGGAAAGCTATCTTGACTATGGATAAGGTATACAGAAAATAGATGAGTCTCAGCTTTTTCTGATGCTAAGAGTTGTGATTATGATGGTAGAGAGTGAATAGTAATGGGAAAGGAGAGCAGAGAAGACAGATTCAAAGCAGATGCAAGCAGTCCAGTGAAAAAGTGCAGCACACCCACTTGGAGATGGGACCTACTGGAGGAAGCAGTGGTAACACCTTCCTTGGGGCTCAGACCAGAAAAGATCTTAGAGAACAGATTTACACCCTCTGTGTCCCCTGTCTTTCTTGCAGGTAAAAGACTCTGTTTACCTTCTTCTGCCCCTTCTCTTCCCTATGTCTCTCTGCGTATACCTACAATGTTAAAAATAGAGTAAATAGGCTTGGGTAGGGTTACAGTTATAGCTTCATTTAATCTGATCAAGAGCTGAAGGCAGTACAGTAAAATCTTCAGCACTGACTAGCAGCATGCATGCATGCTTACACTCTGCAGCTTCAGGCTGTGATTGCAGTTGATTACAATGCCTGCAAACAGGAAAGAATATTGTACTTAAGAATTCTGTAGTTGAGGATTTTAATGCTTTGAAAGTAAGGATTTTTCTTGCAGAATTCTAGCAATTCAGCTAACTCGATTTTTCTCTCGTATAGTATGAGTGCAGGATGATATTAAAGCTTTTTGTCGTTCATATGGCACTTCAGCTGAGAAGTGATCACTTCAGAAACACAGGAAAAGAAGATAGAGGCAGAAGAGTGAAACACTACAGAGAATATGGAGGTCTGAATAAATAAAGTAATATTTATTATGGTATTATCTCTGTATGAACACTAGCCTGAGTACTTCTGAAGATGTTTTAATCACTTGAAGTGATTTGAAGGGTTCTGCGATTAGGTAATGTGTCTTTAACTGATCTGGTGTAGTAAAATTTGAAAGATGTTATTAAATATGTCAACTTACAGCTGTGCGAGAACCAGTACAGCTGTACTGGATCAGATCAAAGCTCCAACTAGATTAGTGCTGTCTCCCTGCTCAGTATTGCTTGGGTATGCCTAAGGAAAGGGCACAAAGAGAAGAAAAAGGGCAAAATAAGAGATGCCCTTTTCCCAGTGCATGGTCTGAGTTGCTGACAGCTACAGATTTGGGCAATCCTCACTTAGGCTAGGCATTTGTAGAAGCATTGTTAATAACAGTCATGCGCCATTATCCTGTGCAGCACTATTCTGTGCATACAAAATATCTGATATTAGTGTTTTTCTTTTGCAATCTAATTGTGCATTAAAAATACCCCACCCCAAACCCTTCACTTGTGACTAAGATGCTCTCAGTAAGTACCTGTGCTTACTTTCATGCCACACCTTGTTTTTCTCATCTAGCAAATTCAATGTCCAGGCATGCTGAAAGAAGATGCACTGAAAACTGTTGCTGTCAACAAGCCTGACAGAACACACCAAACTGTTATTGCAGCTGGGAAGGTATCCAACTGCTAGTGCTCAAACTTCTCCTTAATCACTTATTAAGTGTACTGTATGCATCTGACTTTCACAAAGGCTTGTAAAAGACTGTTCATGAAACTTTGTGTCAGACGCTGCTCACGTGAGTTCTATGGTTTTCCAGAACTATCACCATTTGGTCTCTTCAAAGGCCCTAAAGCTTCTGGAAGCTATTTCCATTTATTCTGGTTGTTGACAGGGATTGCTAGACCTCAGAGACCCACTACATAACACATTATGCTAACAAAGGCTATTGTTGCGTGTAGAGTAATCTGCAGGGTGCCGGATTGATTTGCTTTTAGGCAATTATGGAAAACCCTGCATCTCTTGGGACATTCACTGATAAAAATAAGGATTAAAGAGTATCCTGGTGAGCTATTAACAATGGTATAGCACTCTCAGACTCAGTGCAACCTCCAGTTAGGAAAAACACTGATGACAAAGACATGACTGTTCCTGAGGAAGAGGCTATGAAATCTAAAATGAATGTTTTAAAAAATGCGTTAGATGTAACCTTGCCTCATTCCAGATTGGTATAACAGATTTAACCATGGGGATTTAACTAAGTGGGTGGAACAGTGAACCTGCAAAAGGACCTTCTGTGTTGAAATGCAGTTCATAATTTTCCACTGCAAAACAACTGCACAGATGTTTCCTATCACTTTTTGAACTTAATATGTTTTCAGAAGTGTGGCTATCCAAGAAAGGTCTTTACCCTCGAACTATTGTTTTGTGTGTGTATTGAAGTCTGCGTCTTAACTAACTTACCCCATGCCTTGTTCATGACATCTCTCTGTCCTTTTATGGTATTTGATGCTTAGTGAGGGCTTTATTACATATATCAACTTTGATTTACCCCTCAGATATTTGAGACAGCTAAGTTAATCATTTCTACTAATACAAAAGAACATTGCATGATTTTTGCCTTTTTAAATGTGCAATAAATGAATTGTATGAAATAAAACTTATCCTGTATTCTACACGGTCTGATCTCCTGAACTGCCAGTTATCTCCCAGATCTCTGTCATTCCCACACAAGCAGAACTTCCATAATTCTGTCTCCTTTCAAGGCTTATAAACCAGGATGAGCTGTTCTTGTAGATGCCTTTGCAATGTGAAAGAGTGTCTTCTTCTAGCTTGCATCAATGTGACAAAAGAGGAGTAAACCTCATATTTTGCAAGATGTTGGGGACGTGAGGGAAACTGCACCTGATTTTTGCTGAGTTTCTATGACCATTTTATATATGCCGTCGTTGAAGGACCTTGAAAATTGAGTCTTCTAAATCACCGTGTACTGGGATTTTTCTTAAACTTACTCTAGCATCTTAACATTAAAGAAAATAGCGCTTTTATTCTCCATTATAAAAATACAAAGTTGTGTATTGTTAACTGCTAGTACTGAAACTATAGAAATAGTTACTATTAATTAGTCATGCCTCTTTTCAGACTACATTTGGAATGTGTATTCTGTTACATAGCTTTATTCAATGCATAAACAATTTCCTAATACCTCCTGAAGCATTCATTCCACTATGCAATCTCTCAGGTAGTCAAACAACATGAAAAATGTTCAACAGGGTTTTTGCAGAGGAAGAAGACCTAAACACACATCAGTTTGCACAAACAAAGGTTTTCACGTTTTACTGTGGACCAAACAGCAACAAAATGCCTTATCACAGTCATATTATTCCTTGTTGATAGGAAATCAAATGCAAGCATAAGATGAAATTAATCAACAGAAACAACTTTTTGCCTTTTGAGATCAAGATTTTTCTATTCTTTTTTATTTAAAAGCACACTACTATTAACTGCCAAAGTTATCTGGAAACTGTGTGGGAATTTCTGTTGTATGGTGTGAGAGCAAAGGCCAGCATCGTCATATTGTTCTGGGAGCTTGCTGCATACCAAATCCTGGCCCATACTAGAAGAGACTTGCAGAATTCTCTCCTATCTTTTTCGTATATCATGTCAGAAAGCAGCTTCCACCCAGCCACTCCCATTTTAGCAACTTCGAGGAATTTTAGAAAAGCTTTTAAGATGAAGAAAGTCTGCTCAGCCCAAAGAGAAGTATTTAAATTTTCCACTGAGTGCTGTTGAGGTTTAGCACAGTGATCTGCTCTTGTAACTTGGAAACGGACTAAAAGTCAGTCCTTTTCTTGTGTAAAGTTTTTGAGACAAGACTTGGTGAAGCACCACGGAAAACCTGCCCTCACCTCACATCTGACTCTGTTCCAAGCCGGAGGCTGGGCCAGATGAACTCTAGAGGACCTTCCAACCTGACTAATCCTGTGATCCTGTGAAGCAAAATATCCCAGATCTGTGTGTAGTAAAAATGTCAGGGCACAGTTGCATTTGAAAGCTGTTTATCATAATAGTACTGACGTGAATTACCGGGACGTTCTCTTACAGAAATTATCCCTTAGGCGCTTGCAAGTCAGTACAGATTTCTGTGAGCTTTCTTTTCTGTGAAGGGTGCTATAAAGCTGAAAACAGTTGTCATAAAATTTGTCAAGCAGCAGGGGGAGCAAAAGAATCCAGAGCCTGCCTGCAGGAAAACTGTGACTTCACATCTTCTGACAAAATTGGTTTCTGCAGATTTAAGTCTCTCCCTGCCTTCCCCAACTTTCCTTACAACTCAGAGTGATGGAGCATGCCATTCTTTGGAAATAAAGCTAGGTCCAGCAGCTTCATGACAATCAACTCTCTGACAGCATTAGCACGATTCCACAGATACTTCTCCCCCAGCTGCCGCTGAAAATAGGTAGTATTTTCAATTTCACAGTTTAGTCATTTTCTTCTGTCTTAACTTTTGTGCATCACTTGCTGTTTCCTATCACGATTGCAGTGTCTGAGCAGAAACATGCTGCAGGGATGATTTTTGACCCTTTCTTTTCTGCTTGCTCCAGCCATTCGTAAGAATAGACCCTTTGTGCGAAACCTGAACAATCATGAAGGAGACATCAGTCTCCACCTCACTGCACCAAACAGAAATCCTTTGTTCTGCAACAAAGGCTCAGTGCGGTTCCACAGATGGGAGAAGGCCCTGGGCTCGCTCATGAGGATTTTATAAAGTCAGCCTCTGGTGGTCCAACATTCTCCTGAACAAGCAGGAAACTTCCATCCATATCTGAAATAATCTTTACTGAAGCAGGAAGTAAAGCTGACCTTGAAAAGGTAAAAATCTTCAGCCAGTACTTCTGCCAATACTTTATTTTTGTGCCAGCAGCCTGAAGATGAAAAAAATATCTGGGAGTTCCAAGATGGGCAAAAATCAAAGCAGTGAAAACGAGGTCATTCACTAGATGTATTATTTTAAAAGCCATCCTTGGCATCTATATAATAGCTGATAGTAAAGATAGTAAATTAAAAAGAATGTAGATTTAGTCTTCAAATTTAATGCTTTTTTTTTTTTTTCTATAACGTAAAAGTCCTAGATCGGATGTGTGATAGCTTCTCAGTATAATGAGGCTGTAATGAAGCCATTGATAAAATAAGACAGGAGAATGTGGAGGAAATCTATTCCTCTTTTTTTTTTTTATTGCTCTTCGTTGTATACTCATTAGAGATAATGACAATGAACCCAGTCACCCAGAGAAATTCAGACACTGGCACTGTCAGCAGCTGGGGCTGCATCCTCTGAGAGGGAACTGCTTCTTACTGTGACATTTCTTCCTCTGGTTTTTTCTGCCCTGGTTCTATTATCCTGTGACTTCAATAAGGCCCAGTAGCAGCCTTTGGTAATAAAGCAATGCAGAGACATAAGATGAAGACAACCAATAAAAGAAGGAGAAAATGAACGAACCCTGAACACAGTCGCTTCTGCACTGGCTTAAACTTCTGGCTGGCTTTTTATCCTACTGGAAGCTGCAGGTATATGTAGTGGCAGCAAAACAAAAACTATGTGGAAAGTTAAATAACACTGTGCAGAACTTCAGTTCAGAAGAAAATAGAGATTGTAATGTTTCTTAAAGCCAGTCCCTAACCATGACTAAGCCTTGCTTTGTTACAAGAAGACAGTAATGAAAGCAAGCAATAAAATAAAGGGGAACAACTGTGCAGAATGGATGGAAACACTGTAGTGGCTGTTCTGCAACATAAGGGGAAATTAATAACTCTCATAAGCAGAAAAGAAGATATTTAAGGAAAATCTCCTACTGAGGAGAGTTGTAAGCATGGCAGGGGAGGATGAACTACTGCTTTAATCTGGACAAACAGGATGATGTGCTATGAAGTACAGTCGCTATAGATTTTGTGCATGGGGAATGAGAATAGGTGATATTAAGCCATGATTTGATGTTGTGTGACGCATTTAAAAATTTCAATTATCCTTCAAACTATCTATAGTCAAACTCAAATTTCTTAATAAACAGAAAAATACTCCTGCTCACATACTCTTGCTCAGCTTTAGAAAGCACAAGAATCACAGAATCACAGAATGTCTTGGGTTGGAAGGGACCTTAAGGATCATGAAGCTCCAACCCCCCTGCCACATGCAGGGCCACCACCCTCCCCATTTAATGCTAGACCAGGCTGCCCAGGGCCCCATCCAACCTGGCC
>JAOWBP010002052.1:21246093-21262267 GCA_028571105.1 Tragopan temminckii | reverse complement strand
AATAAATTGACAAATCATGGTCTAACCCTGCCACCATCTTAGCCAGGAGTGCATCTTCTAGCAGGCAAGTGAGACCTGGATTTAAGCTTCTTAATTACTGTCAATTTTGCAATGCAATAGTTTGAAAGAGATATGCACTTGGTTGTAGCTCATAAGACATGAGGTTAGCAGCACCTGTGCTTCCTGTTCCAAACCATTTTTATTTCATGGCCCATCAATTTTGCATTCTACAGGTTCTTTTCAGCAGTGTAACCTCTGAGAAAGACTGTATGTTGTATTTCATCTGATATGCCAATTTAGCTGCATACTGGCAAGTTAGGAAGTTAGGACCTATTTGACTTATTTTTTTAAAATTCTTCGTGGAAATATCATGGATCAAATCAAATGAGGCTTGCTTCAGTTAAGTACATCCCTGAGCAAGCAAGCATGTTTAACACTAGTGGAACTATTTGGAACCAGAAAGTTCAGCTGATATAATTACTTGGTAAATAAAGAGAAGGAGAGGAGCTAGCATTTGAAATAGATTATCACAGAACACGACTGTTCTTCACACAATTTATGGGTTAGTGAGTACTAATTACAAAACAGAGTAAAAAACAGTCTACAGAAAATCAACTTCGGTTATATTTTCACTGTGCGCTCTGTTCCAGGAGCAGTCCTTGCATTCTTATGTAATCACATCATTTGCCAACAAAATTCTTCATAGACTTGGTCAGCTAAGTCAATGCTACTAAAATAATGGTTTATCTATGTTGTTGCCAATTTAAGAGACAATCTTTGTTAAATATTAATATATACCAAAGAACCCAGGCTCATGTCACATATACCTCACAATAGAAAGAACAAGCTGATTGGAACAGAGACATGAACTCTTTCACTGCTGTATACTTTATGAGACCTCATTTCATTAGCTAGTGCAGCTAATGAAATGCACAGTTAGAGAGGATGTTTTTTAATCCTTAAAAAAACAGCATCTATCTATTCAAAAGATAGCTGAATACCTTGTAACACAGTTAAGGTTAAAATCATAAATTAGACAACAGCTTGAAGCCATTGAAAAACAATTCATTTCAACTAGAATTATAAGAAAACCTTATCAGTGAGACAAAGAACAATTGGGACCAAAAGCAAAAAATAAAGAGTAACAAAACAATAGATGGCCATTAATATCATCCTATTTAAGCTCTGGTTGCTCCATTTTTTTTAAATAATCTATTACACTTGTTTATGCAGGTCCCTTTCAGCTCTAAGAATTCTATGATTCCATGAAGACATGAACTAAGCTTCTTCGTATCTGTTTGGAAGAAATTTCTCAGATATCAATGAATTTACCCTCAAATCAAAATGCTGCAATGCAGAAAAAAGGAGGACCATGGATGTGAAATCACACTAGATGTATTTACTACATTCCTATGACAGGCACTCACCTTGTCAAAAGCTGGGTATACTGCTCTAATTTCTGTCAGCCAGCCATACGGCATGTGTCCCACAGGATAGGTAGCTGTCAGAATTGCCACTGCCTATGAAATGAGACAAGGAAGCACAGACCTCAAATCTTTGAATACAACAGTTAGACTAACATAGTATGCCATCTTCCACAAATACTGCCACACTGACCTTGATGCAACGAGAAAAACAGGCATGCAACTGGAAGGTCTTTGCTTCAGGGGGGATGGCCATCACTCAGTCAGGCATTTGGAGCTTAGGAAATCCATCGTGCAATACTGTTACATTACTCAGCTTTGCCATTTCACTGTCATGCTGATAACTCGGGGATGACAGACACCTCGAGCTGATGTGTGCCCCTTGCTCAGATGAACACCACCCTCCCACATTTCTCCCAGGCTATTTTATCTAGAGATACTTGAGTAGCAGAATACATTGGGGCCCTGTATCACATTTCATGATCTGAATTTAGATAGATTTTCCTTTATTATTCATATGTAGAACAGTTTTAAGCAAGACTGATTCCAAAGCAATAGCGCTCAGTGGCTGACTGAAGTTGAGTATCAAACTGCTGTGGGGTATGAGGCACTTACGAAACAAAAAAAATGTGCTCTCCCAACTATGGTGCTAACCAACTAATTGATTGCACTTTGTTCACAGGCTCAGATCTGTTATGATTCACCTAAATTCAGATTCATTTCTTATCTTATGGTAGAGTTAAGAAAGAGTTTTAACTACTGCTGTGTGTTTCACTTCCAAACTTTCAAAGTACATTTTCTTGGTTATCTGACCACATTTTCCTGTTATAAATATAACTGCTGTCCTTGTCTGGTGAAAGATCTATCCAAACACAGGAAACTGACTATGCAACAATTTATTCTCTGTGCTGTTTTGAAAAAAAAAACCACCCTGTTTTTCAAACAGTGTTAATGTGCTCTTCGTATCAGTAGCTTCTGTGGAAATGAATAGGAGGCATCGCTTTTGAAGCATCCTATGTATACGACACAGAACAGTGGCACATGGGACTACTGGTAATTATACTAAAACCTCTGGGGTCAGAATGATCCAGACCAGAGCTTGAAAACCTCAGATGTAGAAACTGTTCAGTGAAAAAAATTTACTGATCTTGTTGAGGGTGAGAAGTTGGTAGGCCTGGCAGAAATGCCCATGTATTTAGGACTTTTTCTTGACAGTATGGCTGAGAAGAGAAACACAGAGGCAAGTACATGTAAATGATCATCTGAAGTAACAGGAAACACTGACTTTCTCACCTCTGTGGCTGAAGAACTGCCACCTAGGTCCCGGGAGACAAAAAGGTTGACAATGGGCCTGCTTATTCGCTGAGTTGCCAAGATTAATGCCAAAGGCCACCAGAAGCTCAGCATCTTCCTGATTGTAGCCTCTCCCTGGAGAAAACAAACAAAAAATAAATGGCTTTGAAAAGAAGCACACTGAACTGAATCAAAAGCACAGAGAAAGTATTTCTGCTTCTCTCACCCATTGTCAGTTTGGTGCATTCATTTCATTAAGTTTAAATAGCAGGACTCTAGAATATACTCATTCATTTTAGTAATATTGATTCAAAATAAGTTGTGTTGAGGATGTCAAAAAATAATGCAAAAGGTACCTGAATAATTGTTCTGATTATTAAATAGGAAAAGGTATGTGAACTCCAATACAACATTCAAAGAAAAAGAGGAATTTTGAGACATTCTTCCCCATGAAATAAAGCATCCGCTTCATTTGGTGCTGTCTTACAGCATTAGAAGGAGAGAGCTCAGCACTTGAAATGTTAAGCAGATTGCACATCAATACTACCTAATGCACTGTCTTATGAGCATTAATAGCTCTGTAATAGATTCCATCATCCCTTTTTAAACAAATATTGTTTTCGTCGCAGGATGGAGCAAGCAAGCCCTTCATATATAGTGGTCTAATAGAGTACTGTAACACAAAAAGCAAGTTCAAAGTCACTTAACTACAACACCACCAAATATTAAGACATACCCCCATTTCGGGCCCACTTCTGTCAGGAATGACATCATGTATGTTCCTGTAGTATCCCAGGCATAATGTGGTACATCGGACAAGTGCTCCCATGTACAGGGACAAGATTGGGATCAGGAGAGGCTCCCTGCACTCCAAGTGACTGTGAAGCAAAATGGCTACAAAAACGACCTGCAGAGCAAACAAAAGAAAAGATGTGTACTTTGTCTGTCTGTTTCTTCAGGAATAATGTATCTCCTGTCTGACTCCAAGCAAGTCTGTCTGAGCCAATAACGTGTGACTATGCTATCTGACTTGCAGCATGCAGAAACTTCCATCAGGATTCTTCCCTGCATTTGGTCACACAAACAAGAGTAATAAATTAACATCATACAGAAGCTGCATAAAAAGTACTTAAAGGCATGGGCAGATGTCAGACTAGAGGCTATAAACAGGAGGCTGGCATTCAAGTCTGGTAAAGTCTGGCATCAAGCATGTACAGGTGTACAGGTGCCACCTCTCACAGGAGAATTAGGTGTCATGATATCAACTGAGGCTGAAGACATGCTTCTAGTGTCAGCTTCTAAGTCTTGCCTTCTATATTTTTGGAGGGAGCATGTGAGAATTAGAAAGTCAGATGTCTTAAAGTATTCAACTCAAAATTTAGAAGCAGGAAGTGTTGTGTTATTTCAATTTTGTAGTTTTCTGAATGCGATTTCAGTATTCCTTCATTTGCTCTTGAGATGAGTGTTACACTGATGTTACCAAAATGGAAACCATTGGGCTAATGAACAGCTCATAATTAAAACACGCAAAATGAAATGCTCAATCCAGAAAATGAAAGGAATTGATTAATACAATATTATTCTCTTCCATATTCTCTTCCGTAAGAGCTGATGGCATGCCTGTTAAATTCCTAGTGTCTCAGTATGGTGGGCACAACTGGGAAACCAACTGCATTTGCTTTTGTGAACAGCAGCATCAAGCATAACTCTGCTAGAGGTTCCATGAGTTCCAAGAAATACAAAACACATTGTTCAGGGGCAGGTTCTGTCTTTCATTGCTAGAGCTTAAGAAATACTAAAATCACATTGTGCACATGTTCATTAGGCAGGCCATGATGTTTGAAAGGATTTGTAAAATAGCTTTTTTGAACCCCACAAAAGAATTCTTCAGTAAACTGAAGCAAAGGCAATCACAAAATGTGCACACAAAACTATCTAAGGAGAATTATCTACTGCCTGTGCACCTATTGCTTGTGTATGGTGTAGATGTAGGTGTAGGGAACGTTAGGGTGTGGAGAATCACCACATTTTGTCTTCTAGATTTGCTCTTGCTCTGCGCAATACTTTTTTATAGACTGGAGACAAGATGACAGGTGTCTTATTCTTCACGAGCCTGGCACCCCACTCACTTGTGAAAAGGCCACACATACCACGGCCAAAATAGGAATTCCAGTTTCTGTATTTAGGTGTAAATGACCTGACATGTATCTAAGGTCAGTCATGGCAGAACAAAAGCAGAGCCTGGGTGTTAAGGTCATTAAGAGTAATTGGTATTATCTTCAGGGATTTAATGTAGTACTGCAGAGGAGCAGACATGCCAAACATAGAACAACAGCTGACTGAATAGTTTAACCTGATTTATAGTTTTCTCCTATTTTGTATGAAGAAAATGTGATGGAAAATTGAACTAAGTGCTACTGACCTCATATTTCCTTTGATGCTGTACTATTATTATACTCTTCCTTACCCAGTCACTCCCTCAGCTGGTAATGGGACAGTACAGTAACTGTTTACAAGGTCTGGGATCCTCCATTTAATAATATGTTTATAAATACTCTAAAAAGAGGGCTCCATATTGGTTCTCAAAAGGTACAACATTGGACATCAGCAATGCATATGAATATTGTTTTGAAAGCATGTCTTGTATGAAGCAAACAGGATATTTAAGACCTCCCTCACAAATGGAAGTTCAAATGCTTGGTCTTCCCTGCACTACCCAGGGGATATCAGCACAGAAGGCTTCTGCTGCAGTTCCAGGCTTTCATCTTTTCGTCCATTAGCAAGAGCAGTACTACAGAGGCACTCAGAAGATGGTTTACACCACTGTGTTTCACTAGATTAAACAGCATGTGCAAAACTGACGTGTGGACATCAAGTCTTCACTTCCCTGCCTACACACCCCACTCAGGATCACAGTACAACTGTACAAAGTGTGGGGGAGAAGGTATATGGGGGAGAAAGGTCTCTGTCAAAGCCATCCATCAGCCCCAGAACTGGTAGCAGTCATCAGTCTCCCTGTCTGACCTTTCTATTTCCCAGGTGTACAAGCATATGTAACTTGATTCTCAACCATACCAACACAGTATTTGGAGGTGCCCTAAACGAAATTGCCCTGGTTGCTTTCTTTTGACACTGCTTCAAGATTAACTTGATCCAGCCAAGTGAGACTAGCCTACACCAGCTGTCTGCAAAGAGCTTCCGCACAGTGGGGAAACTACTGGAGAGCAGCATGCAAAAGGCGATCCTGGTGTGCCGCCCATGGTAGAGACAAAAGCCAATCTCCATGCAAAGGCACTAGTGTTTAAGCATCTAGTTCATAGTACAATGGAAACAGTGACTGCCAAGAGGAGCCATTACCTGAGCTATGACATCTGAGATGGAGGCACATCCCACCAGGAAACTGTACTTGTGTTTCAGAAGAATTCCAGCATGGGTCCACGCCTGGAAAAAAAAGGCAGAATAAAATTTGGGAACTGATTATGATATTTGTTACAGATTTCAGGTTCCAGAATGCTGTTTTCAGTATGCTATATTATACACAAAAAACAGTAGCATCTGGTGTGAACCTGGGTAAACATTAAGCCAGTAGTGCAGAGAAAGTACTGCAACACTTAGTTCCTCTAGGCCTGGGCTAGAAGGAAGAATAGAAATAAACTTACTAATTGCATAGAGATTTCTGAGGAGGAGTGCCAGTAAGAAACTGTCCATACTTAATAAAACAGATGCTGCATAGGACAGATTATCACACTAAATAATCTATCAGAAAAGTGGTTCTTGTCATTCTCAAATTGGATGCATCTCAGAAATATAAAATTCATTGGCTAAACTGAGTTCCATCTGGAAAAGAAAACTTAATGAATCCCTTTATTGTCAGCTACTGTTTTAAGAGGAGAAAGCAGTGGAGGCATGCCACAAAAAGGTTATCATTTCTTACTTTTATATAGAAGTATAGGAATGAAATATTGCAGCCATATTTTTGTTTACGTCATGCCAGCCACATGCAGTAAGCTGGTGATCAAGAGAGCAGCAGCCCACGCACTTGAGATATGCTGGACTTAGCTGGGCTTGCAAAAAATGATGGTAACATTTATCTTTTCAATACATTTGCTTAGAGAAAGTATTGAGCTTATTCCTTGTGAGCTCTGCAAGTAATCTGAGAATGTTCAGTAAATCCAACTGTTTCACTGCTAATTGCATTGAAAGAACACATGAAGAGTCTGTGTGGCTCATCACAAGATGATCAGCGCTTTCCAGCATGCATATACACTAACTCTGACAAGGAAACTAAGGACTTTCACATTTGTCATGATCTCTGGATGTCCAAGTTCCACCCAGATGCTTTTTCCAGGTAGCAGAAGATGACATGTTCATGTATATCCAGAACTACTGCTTGCAAAGGACATGCCTTCCTCCTGCAGACCTTCATTTTCCCATCAAACAACAGACTTTGCAAACTAAGGGCACCAAAGAAGAAAAAAAAACAGCATTCATATTAAAATTCAGCTGTGAATCATGCACTCACCATGGCATCCATAAAAGGGAAGGCAGCAAGATAAAGGAAGGCCCTCCGAGTTTTACTTCCCACTGATTCATCCACATGGTGTAGCTTATTAATTATGTAATACCCCAAATCGCTATACGCTGTAGAGATATAAGAATAGGAATGAATAATAAAGATTATATATGGATTCTGGGTAAGATGCCCCAAAGTACCTGAAAGAGGAGGATGCCTAGGAGCTCACAGAGCATCCACTCAGTAAACAGCTGCAGGGGCTTCAGGATGTTACAGCCTCACCAGCTGCTGTTTATCACTAAGGAGTGCTTTCACAGTCCTTTTCCAAGTAACCTTTGGCAGAGGAGTGATAACAAATGGCTGGGTAGGGAGATGGGTATAATAAATGCCACATCTGTTTGGTAAATGAACACACTGGTATTCCAGAAAATCTACCACACTTTCATTAACTCAGAGCTCTTTGTTAGAAAAGCTGTTATCACCAGACACTGTGTATTTCGTGGGTTATAGTGTCTTATAAATCCTGAAACCCCCTATTGCCACTGCATTCTCATGACATTACCTGTAAACCTGCCCAAAGCTATAAAAGGAGTACTATGGATTGCAGAGGCATGCAATAAATCACACTCATTATGCCCTGTGAGTGCCTCTCCCTCACTGCCTAATGACCACCTCTGCTGGGACTGTCAGGGCACTACACAGCCTCTAACAGCTGTTACTCTCCTTCCTTGTTTACAGCTGGCATATCAGGAGCCACAAGTCAGAAAATGATTTTCTGCACTGCTGGGAATCACTCTATTTGCTGTCCATTTTGAATCTGAGGAGAGTTTTTAGTGCTGGGTAAAACACTTCTCGCCAGATTTAAGTTTTCAAGGTGCAGGGTTGAAGACAGAACTATGATATGGAATAAGGAAGAACTAGCTATGGCTGGCATGCCTGAACTTCAGGACTTGCATAAATATGCATAGTTCAGTAATCCAAATAGCTTTCAACTTTTATAAATCATATTATAGATCTGCTTATTATCACATAGCTTCAATGACACCCTTGTAATGGTTGTCAAAAGAATGATTGAGTTGAACAGTCAAACTCCCAATGCAAGTAATTGAAAATTACCTATACCTGGGTAGTCCCACCTCACTTCTCTTCTGTCTGTGTCTCTCCTAAGATAAAGATTTCCAATGTGAACACTTTCCTGTTTTTCAGTTTATAACAATTCTAGTATAATTGTACACAGAGTACTTTAGGAAAGTCATCCTTTTCATGAAAGCAGGCCACATCTTTGGATCCACAAATACTTGCACTAGTTGTGCAATTCAATCATTTTAGCCCATAACTAACACTCATAACTCATAAACAATGTTTGGAAGAAACTAAAAAAGAGTTTAACTCATCATTGTTTTATGATGGCCAAGGCATACAGCAGCTAAAAGGTTTACAGGACTGACAAGGGAGCAAAAAGATGTAGTTCAATAGCACTGGGAACAAATGTGAGACTCAATCCAGACAGGATTGAGGCTCACATCGCCCCAAATATATTTAAATAGTAAAACCTCCCCACTTCCCTATGCTCGTCCCTATCTACTAAAGTTAGGCTCACAGTCTCTCATTTTACCCAGTAATCCTCAAGTTGGTGAGCTTTCCTTCTGAGCCTCTTCATGACAATTGAACTAATTTCCTTTCAAAAGGCATAGGCAGAAAACTTCAGACTTTCCTGAGTTCACAGAGTCCAGCTTAGTTCCTTAAACACATTAGACACAAATAAAACCACAGCCCCTTCTTATTTTTGCACAAATATATTTGCACAATCCATACCCTAATTTTCACTCAGTGTTTTGAAAACTGTCTGTTATGTATGGATTTTTGTATGCTAAGCTTGTAGAAAGCTGTATTTTTTTGTGGCACGGCGTTACATCAATGTTTCTAAATTGACGTACCTCAATGAATGAGAACAAGTTTGGAAAGCATGTGAGGTTAGCTACCTATGAGGGCAAGGCTCACTGAGTTCACTCTTAGGTCCTGCTGAAGTTGTGTTAAACTCCTCCTGCACAAAAGCTTAAAAACTGTTGCAGGGAACACACCAGTCTTATTCCCCACATGGAAATAAAGAGAATCTGCGTCCAGGTGCTGAGGAGCCTGCTTTTGTAGAGGGGTCACCATCAGTGCAATGATGGGAAGACATCATGACACAGGAGTCAACATTTGTGTTCTCTACACACTCACCCTCTGGTCTTCTTTCCTACTTTAAAGGAGACTTCTAAAGAGCTTAGAAAATGAATAACAAAAAACTTTTTTTTTTTGCTCTGAAAGCTATTAGTATGTTTATTTATTTATTTATATATTTTAAGTTTAAGTAAACATTAAATTTCACAGAATTAGCAGGGTCAAAGGCTGAATTGGTCTCATGTCTAGGAACACCCAGTTCACCACATGGTTGTAGTTTATTGGCAGGGCACTCTGAAAGGACTTACACAACCACAGCCCACAGCACCAATTTTTTAGGATTTCTAAGGATATCAGAGCCAGGCTTTGAAAGCTTTAAGATTCCTCCTCCTCTCCCCCATCCAAAATAAATCAACTTTATTGTGACTTTAATTTTAAAATAATAGTGGCTAAGCTAAGCTTAAAATATAGTTTTAAAACACTTAACTATTTTCTTCCACCTGCCAGTGAAAGCACACGATCGCTTTTGCTGATGTCAGTGAATGCTTCCATTCTCAGAAAGAAGATCTCAAAAAGCTGAGATGTACTGACAAATATACAGGCATGTGTTTCTGTACTGTGATTAAAGCAACTGCTGATGCAATTAGAACTTAACCTTGGGCAACCTTACATACTTATTATGAAGCATGGTACAAAATTAATAACAGACAACAGGGCTGAAGAATATTACATGAATCTAAAGCAGATGGCTCTTCCCATTCCTTGCATCATTTCAGCCAAAACAGAGAAGTCCAACTCCAAGATAAACTGCCTGTTTGCTCTTGTAATAACTCATCTATTTTGATGTCTATTGTTTTTCCTTCTGATACAACAGCATTTAAGCAGGAATTTTTGCTTTTGTCTTTCCTAGTTTTGTCTTAAGACCCAGAAGCTTACAAAATGACACTGAAAGATTGTGCACCTAACTGGATCTCCTCTTCTCTACGCTGATTTCTGCAACGAGCTGACTATTACCACATAAACTTCAGACATCCTTGAAACAAGTGAACACATTCTTAATGATGCCAGTAGTCTCAAACAAATAGCTGCACTGTAGTCATCTTGGGGCTGTCTACACTCCAGCATGTTATACTTACATCATAAGGAAAACAAAAAGAAACCCTCACAGGAAGTGATACCACTTAATTTCCAGACACAGAACCCCAAATGTCAGTATTTGCTTTTCTCAAATTAAAAAAAAATCCAAGAATGTTTTGGGGTTAAAGTATTTTTTTTATAGATGTATTCCATATTCATACTTCGGTGCCAGTTTTAAAAATGAATCTGGACACTTGAGAAATAAAAATTGACTCTGCCACTATTCAGAATGATGTCTTACAGGGCCAAAACTGGCTAAGTAATTTGGGAAGGTAGCCAAATACCAATTTGCTAAAAATAAGAAATGTTAATGGCAAGTCTTCATTTGGAGGTGGCACAGGTTATATAGATTTCTTTAGGTCTTTGATTAGCTTGACTTATAGCAGAAGCAGAAGCTTGGGTCCCACATGCAGAAGGCCAGATGATCAGGGTGTCTTGAGCTCCACATTTCTCTTTTGCTCAAAGCAATGAATGAATAAGAAAACCAGCTCAGGAAAAACTCAGTGTGCACTGATAAGTGCAATTGTTGCTCTTCATGATCAGCCGTAGTTGCAAAATTGAATTAGTTATTTTTTCCTAATCTGCCAGTGTCAAAAGATCCCTGGTTTACCTTTGGGTAGGCCAGCAGCTTGCAAATTTCAAAATTAGTCTATTTAACTAAAAAACAATTACTATTCTAAAATCAACAAATGCTGTGGTCACAGGTTTTCTTCATTCTTCCTTTGCCCTTGAAAACTTTACTGATAAGAAACTGCACCTGTTTTGTAAGAAAGTTGTGGGTCAGATAGGGAAAGAAGTCATTGCTTTAGCAACAGCTACTTGAAGATGCTGAAGCAGGAAACTGTTTTTAATAAATAACATTTTATCATCTCTTTGAAGACAAAAATAAAAAGCAAGCCTGGTTTATATTTTGGTTTGTGGTCCTATGCTGTCATTTTTCCCTGGGCAAAAAGTTTAGTACAAACCAGTACGGTGGCCGTGTTAGAACAAGACTGACTGGAAAAAATAGCTCATTTTGGCATAAGCCCCAGTATGATACCTAATCACTGAAAGATCTTTCACGTATATGAAATGCATGCAGGTTCAAAAAAGCTGCTAACAACTGATAAAGTTTACACCTGTGCAATCTGTGCGTGAGAGACTGGTGTCTGTTAGCACATCAGTAATAAATTGGAACAAAACAACTGGGTCACTTACACTTACTGGACAGCCAGTCTGATGTGTTTGCCTTGTTACTAAAGTTCCCACCTTTTTTTTCTGGTGATGCCAAATGATCCATTATAGAATTTTGATCAGCTGCAGTAGGCACCAGTCAAGGGTACCTACTTAAGCAAAAAGGATGTTTCCCCAAAGTAACTTCTTGCCATTTCTAGAACCTCAGAGAGGTGTAGAAAATAATATTAGCAAGCAAAAGGAGATACACTTTTGCAGTACACCTTTTCTCAGTAAAACAGTGAAGCACTGAACAATGCTGTTTTCTTGCCAAAGAAAATGTACGGATCCTATATGACACAAGAGCTAAAAGGCCTCATTTAGTAGGGAGGAACAACACCTATAAAATGCATTATGGAACATGATGTTCTATAAATGAAAGCACCATTCTCTCTCAAGTTGGTAATTTATTAAGATGCCAAAAATATGCACACACAGGCTTATCATCTTGAATTGTTTCTCTTACAGGCCAATATTCCCACTCAAAAGCCAATCTCTGAAATAAATAGATGCTTTACATTCCTTCCCACAAGGAAACTAAACTGCTGGCAGTAGCTGCTCCTAAAATAGCACAAGGGAAGGAAGGCAGCACACTATCTTCTATTTCTAGATAACAACTGAAACAGCAAAGGCAGGAATAATGTACTGACCAAGGTTTACAGCAGCACTTAAAGTGGGAAGGGAGTTTCAGTTCTTTTTGGTCATGTCAATTAGTTTATTGGTTCTTACTGCTACCTGCACAGGAGAATTATAGGAACTACTGGTAAGGTTGCAGATTAGAATGTGGTGCAGTGATGACTTAGGGACCCAACATTTCCAACTGTGAGTTTGGGTGGTTTGGCTCAGCCAGTCGCTCCCACAGAGGAATGGGTTAGCCTCTAAGAGGGAGCAGTAGTGGGCAGCTGGTGCTGAAGCAATGAAGTTAGTTGGGTGAAATGGTCTATTCTGATATTTTAAGGAAGTAGAGACTGCTATTTGTGAGTAGCTGTGAGTACAGACTGCAAATAGTTTCAATCACAGTTAGAAATGTGGTGATTCATTGTGGTCACTGTGTTTCTACCATCACTTGTTTTCCTCCTTCTGACTTTCTGTACTTCTTGCTTCACTGGGATTTTTCTTTCCTTTTCCATCTCCTGGGCTTCACAGTTCACAGCAGGCAGTCATGCCATCTTCTTTATTCCCATACATATGGCACGTAAAAGAAATTAAGTCCCCTGAGTGGTGTTTGTTTCAATTTTTCATCTGCTGAACATCAGTAACCTGAATTTTTGTCTCCTGTAGAGTCTGTAACAGGCTTGCAGCTGTTGGGGTGTAGTTGCAAGTCCAAAGAGCTTGCCTGTTTGCCACTGGACTCCTTCTCTTCCTTCTGCTAGGAAAGCTGTGCATCTGAGGTTCAGAAAAGAATAATTAGGATTTGAAACATATTCAAAGGAAACTTGAAACACAAAACTTGGCAACACTGCACCCAGGCAATTGGTGCTAGAATTTGACTAACTCCATTCTCTTGGGCGCTCTGCCAGTCCCTGCTGTGGCCTTTGCATATTTTCAGGCATAGACAAGTTAAAATACTAAAAAATATTTTGCAGTCTGCCACCATAAGCAGCTGAAAGATTGCGGAAAGCCTTTTAACTAACAGCTTTAAGGCATGGAAAGTACAGCCGTTTTATTTTATTTATTTTTCAGCATCTACACAGAGGGCATTTCAGAGGTTCTGAACTCAGCAGGGCTCTATTTCCAGGCAAAACCAAAAGACTTAGCTGGCATATTTTCAAGTGGCTGCCCAAACAGTTCCCTTCAATAAAAAGTCCCACACGGAAAATCCAGCTATGTCTTGTACCTGGAAACTTGATAGTTACATTTCAAATATTCTTAAAATCTATAATAGTTTAAAATGAATTTTTGAATGACTAGAAAAATATTTCATTTTTCCAGCTTGCTAAGCCAAAAACTTTGACCAGGAATGGCAGGAAAGCAAGTGGGCAACTAGAATAGCAGCTCTGGGGGCTGAAGAAACATTCTAAGCAAAGAAATCAGAAAGCCAAACTTACAAATGACCCAAGTTTTTAACAGTGACTCACTGAAACAGCCTCAACTGTAAACATATTGAGGAAGCGATCAGTAGATACTGGTGAAATAAACTGACTTGAATGGATGGGTTCAAGTTAGAAAATCAGCAACAGCTTAACCCTGCCATGGACTTGCCATGGCTAGTAAGCCATTATTGAAAGCATTTATTATGACTGTAACATAGAATAAAAATAAACTGTATACGACTGTGTATCAGTGCTGAAGTAACAGAGAAAACTTGCGTGCTTGGGAGGCACGCAGAGCCACTAATGATAGCTGGCACCCTGTAGTAGGATAAGAGCATGGGGCATTCACATTTACCTGCTCTATCCAGGCAGAAACTACATGCTGAGCAAGTGCTGTTCTTCAGACGCACTAGTATCTGACAGCAAATGGTGCCCCATTTCCAAACCACTTCATAATTTCACAGCAATTCTCAAAATTGCCATCAAACTTGCTTTTCCATTCACAAGCAATAGAATGATCCTCTGCTGCTGGCCAAGCAGCTCAAAGTTACTGCTGGTCAACCAACAAGTGCCTCCACAGGCTATTGCATTAACTCCCTCCTCCCCCTCCACAGAGCTCCCAGATTTGAGAACTGTACCTGTTGAACGCAATGCACTCTCTGCTTCTTCCTCTGATGTCTTCTCTTCCTCACTGTTGAGCTACAGAGGTTTCAACTTCATGGGATGAACAACAAGGTGCAGACGATCCGATGCAGTTCTTGGAGATGATGGATTTTAAGTCTTCCAGATCACATGGCTTTTTATTGTTATGGTCCCGCGTCATTGTTTTGGCCAACATATGACATCTTGGTTGATGCTTGGGTTGATATGACATTTCTCCAGGCTCTCAGGAACTGTCAAATCCTGTGGTTGCTTCACTTTTTATGTTCAGTTTAGGGTTACTTATGTATTTTTCTTGCTTCAGAGCACACTCAAAGAGTTGACCTCAGTTTGGCACAAAGTACTCCTAGCAGCTACTTCATCTCTCACAAATTAATTCCCAACAGAAAGTGGATGATGTATCAGCACTAGTAATACCTGATATTCTAATGAGGTTGCTGGCACCTACTAGCTTACAGTTTTGTACTATATCGTAAGTAGAAAAGGGACCAGTACAGAGGGAACACACTAACCATGCCACTAAGCTCTGACAAATAGCTCTACCTAAAACATTTTGCAGTCCTGCCACAAAGTGATGTGCCAAACTCATGTGGGCAGATACTGCTAAGTTGATCATCACTACCTTATATTAACACTAAGCTGTCTGCTTCACACAGCCTGTCAAACTTCCCAGATTCTGCTCATACATTTGACTGAAAAAGATGAGCAAATTGAGCAGCCAGGCAGGTGAGCCCTGGAGGTGAAATCTGACAATAACTTGCTTAAATGTTATTGAAAATTTGCATGCCTTCAGCATGATAGAGGTCCAAGCTTTCATCTCTTTTGAGATGCACTTTCCCTTGCACTTACCATAAAATCATAAAAGAACAAATTAATTAGTTTGAATACTAGCCAAGGGAAGTAAATTAAAAGATGTGTTAATTAGATTTGAAGTGACCTTACCTATTAAGGTATGGAATACAGCAGCTACAGCGCCAGCCACAACCATGCACAAAACTGCTTTGGTCCTGTCTCTCTTGCTGTTCACAAACACCAGGCCTACATTTTTGAAGTCGCTCATCGGACCAGTGAAGAACTTCATCAGGGAGTACGCCAGCCCATAGCTGGCCAGCATTTCCACGGCATCTTCCTTAACAGCAGCGATACCCCTATTCAAGGCCTGTTGCAACAGAGAAAGACAAGAAAATAATGCAGCACATGTGGAAGCATACCAAAACAATCTTCTGCAGCTGGTGTCTGAAAGAACAAGTTCAGCTCTTGCTGTTTCCCCCGAGTTGACTCATTTCTTTGGGTTTAGCAGCAGTAAGTGATATGTAACATGGGTAGCTTCATAATTTCATACGGACTGTAAGTTCAAGTCATACAGATTTGAAGATAAATTGTCCTTTAGGAACTAAGGTAGATATCCAGTTTTAAAGTGTTTGATGGAATTCCTGCTGTACCAGAAGTCAGTATTTTTTTCCCCTTTTAAAGTAATTTTATGATTATGTAAATAATCATAGGTGATACAATATCATTTAAATGTCACTTTAAGGCCTAAGGCCTCAATTGATCAGTGCCCAACCCTTGCAGGCATCTGCAAAGGTAAAAAAAACTCTGACATTACTTTATGCTGAAATTTAGGAGCTAAGAGTTTTTTCAGCGTAATGAGCTTTCCACTCTATCTCTTATAACAGAATATTCTGAGTAACTGGGACTATCCCGTGATGTTTATTATGAAACTAGACCAAATACACACA
>JAOWBP010002052.1:21174087-21187098 GCA_028571105.1 Tragopan temminckii | reverse complement strand
TGGGCAGCCTGTTCCAGTGCTCCGTCACCCTCACTGTAAAGAAGTTCTTGCGCACATTTGTGCGGAACTTCCTATGCCACAGTTTCTAGCCGTTACCCTACCCAACTACCTTATGTATTCATAAGGTAGTTGATACTTAGCACCAGTAGATAGTGGATCAGATCCCTTAAATCTGCTATTAATTTCCATCTGGTTAGGTCACTTGAGAGCTGTGCTTAACTTTTTATCTTCCTACTGCCTAAAGAAATAGAATAGTTTCACTTTAAGAATGGTTTCCATTTAGCTCATAATCTGTGCTGAGGTGTCCTGGGAAAATGTTCACAAAACTGATTCTCTCTGAGTTCTATATATTAAAAGTATTAAATGTTTTTAATAAAACGGTTGGGCTGTTTTTTAGGTTTGTCTGTCTGTCTTCTCATTCATCTCTTCTGTTTATGGAATGAATGTGGTTCTTGCATGCTTCTTTTCCAGTCCAGATCATATTTACGGTCATAAAACATAGACCCTAGGATTCATTACAGAAACAAAATTGTATTTGGAACCTAAGAACAAGAACAGTTTCGTACATCTTGAAGTCAGTAGTTTGCTCAGCTGATGAGCTGAGGAAATAGGTCATTTTAGCTGTCTTGGGCAAAAAGCAGTGATTACTAATCGTTTCCTTTCTAGCATGTTTTCTGTTACACTACATTACTTACTCATATACCAAACACTGTCTGTTTGTTTAATGGAATAATAAGACACAGAGAGGACAGCAGGAAATAATTAGACACAATATCTCTACTTTTGATAGAAGAATAATCTAGTCCAGGAATATCTTGAAGCAGGGCAGTCAATGGAGATGGAAGTCCATATGGATCATATATGATCCTGTAATGTATATTATGTTGTGTACTATAACCCTCTGCAGAGGATTGTAATATGAATGATGAAACATATCATCAGAAAATTTCCTTGTGCCTAGTAGCAATATGTGCCTTTAGTAGCAATATGTGCCTTTAGCAATATGTGCCTTTAACTTCTGTTTACATAACAGGGTCAAAGTCTGGAGTTGTCTCTGTAGCAGATTGTATGAGGACAATGCACTTTAGCTTTACTCATGCTGTCAGAAATGCAATGTGCAGGTCAGTGCATGAGCTTTAACATGCCTAAAAATTCACAGTCCTTTCCTGAACTTAAGGCAGGTTTATCTCCTCACACTACAAGATGGGAATCCTGAGAGGACGCTGTTATGCATCCTGCTTCAGAAAAATTCCCTGTTTCTTCATTGAGACAGAGCTAACTAGCTATAAGAAAAAAAAAGGCTTGTGTTTTTTAATTTCTGGTCTTCATCTTCCCATCTCCAGTTGGCTATTTAGCTGTCACCTATGCTTTGTGGAGTCGCTGGCTCTCTTCCAAACCTTATATTCTACCTAGATTTTTTTCCCCCTTATAGTCCAGTGATTGAGAAGCATTCAATATAGAAGAAATTCAAACTAGTGCTTAACAAAATTTGTGAGCCCATTGCTCCATGGAGGACAAAGTCAGTATCTCAGCCTACAGAATGGTCAATGATTCTGATCTCTGAATGGCCTTGGGCTGGAAGAGAGTAGATGGCAACTGTCCTTTACTGCCCGTTATCTGAGAAATTGGAAGGATATCCCTGTGGTCATGTTCTGCTTCTATCCTCAGTTATTCTTCACCTTGCAACATCTGCTTCTTGCAGTCAGAAGTTTAATTTTTAACAGAATCCGGTGCATATTTCAAGCTCTTTCTGCAACAGTCGTTAAGACAATAAGGTTGTAATTTCAAAAGGTTGTCAAACTATGACTGCGTGAATTGTCAGAATTTGTATTTATTTACAGAATCTTTAAGGTTATATTCTGATTCGTGTTTAGTACTGAGCAATAAAAGTGAAAATCATCTACCTACTTACTTTTTTATGGGATTGGCCAGGCCCAAAGATTGGTTTTAAGAAATCTCCATGACCGAACTGAAGAACGTTGCAGCCCTTCTTTCCTCAAACTCCAGTTCTGCAGAACGGAAAGAAATATGCTCAGCCTCTTCTTTTTCTGCAGGGCCAAGGAAACACATATACACAACACCTCTTCTTCTTATGCACAAACTAGATCTATATAGCTGCAGTTACTGTGAGCTCATTCTTCTTCTGAAGAGGCTTCATCTCATAGGGTTAGTAGAACTCACCTTGTCTTATGGGCACCATGTTCTTGGGCTGTGTGCCTGGCTGTACCTTCTAGGCTACTGCAGTTCATAACTAGAAAGAATACAGAAATGCTGTGAGAAAAGGCCATATTTATAGCATTCTATTACATAAAGAGATCGAGCTGAAAGAAAAGATGAGAAAACAGCCAAAGGAATTAGGGTTGCCAGGCAGACAAATGTCCAAGTAATCAAATTCTAAATTAACTACAAGCTCAGTGTGAAGAATAAAAATGATCTTTCCTGTTGTCCAATGTCCCCTCCCTAAGGCCAGTCTGCTCTGGCCTCAGCTGGCTTGTCAAATTAGATGATAAACACGATGGCCCTGCAGGAAGCCCAAGTCTTTCTTTTTTGTCTGACGTAAGTGCACTGGGAGCACCAGGCAGATGTTTCCCAGCTCATGATGCGGGAGAATCTTCCTATTAATACTTAACAGGCCAAGATAAAAAGAATGCCAATTTTCTGTGGCACAAGGAGATCTGGGTCAGTCAGAAATGCCTAACTCATTTTGCAGGTAAGTATCACAGTGCTGTCCTGTGTCCTGTGCAGCAGGAGACCAGCACAGAAAGTGCCTTCTACCACAGGACATCAAGGAATTTTTGTTCTGCACACCTTGTCTACACTCTGGTGTGTGCTCCACAGCTCACTGAGGCTTGCAGCCTAGGGTAATCCCAGCTGTTTGTGTGATCTGTGATCTGGAGTTAAAAACTTTATTTGGGGTTGTGTTCTGAGTCCAAAACTGCATCTTCTTCTGAAATGACACCAGGCACATGACTCTGCAGCATCTCCAAAATGAGGGAACTGGTAGGAGCAGCTGGTGTTAAGCTGAAGGCTGTCAGCGGGGACATGCAGCGATGACCAGCTGCAGCACCACTAGGGCAACGCTGTGCCATGTCTTAGAAAATTAATCCCAGTGTCTTCTTTTTCAGCACTGGAATTGCATAAATGCTAATACAGCCTTGCAGGAAGCTGTCTGGACCAGGCTCTGCCTGAATTAAAGATTTCTCTCTTTAAGTGTATGTAGCGTGGCATCTGCATTCCTTAGGGACTTCAGTGCTTATGAACCTTGTACACTACAGAGAGGACTGCACTGTCCTTACATCATGCCTGAGGCTCTGGTACTGTTTTACGATCAGAGTGAGGGAAGAAGGAGAGAAATCTCCTCTTCAGCTTTCTCATAATCAAAGCAAACATATACAAATGTTGCTTTTTCTCATCATAGGGGAATTTAAGCCTTTAAACAGAGAGCTTTTGTTGTTGTTGTGTGCAGAGTTTCACTCCAGTAATTTCTATAGTTACTTAGGAGTGTGGGTGTGCTACAGAGATGTGAATGGAGTTTTATGCTTATCTGAAATTGTGACATTTGAATTTTATTTTTAATAGATTAAGACATTTGGATTTTACATCATACAGTTTATTTAATGATTATGATTGGTGCATTTCAAATGTCTTGAAAGAAATGTAAATAATGATTTGAAAAATATTTTTCTGAAACTTATTTCTAGTTAATAATTTAAAATGTATTTGTGCATTTAATTATCTTTGATTCACCAGGAATTCAGAATCATTTTTATGTATATTCAGGATCTTTGGTCCAACATTAGGTCTTTTTCAAGCTATTTACTTTTCTCTAAAACATCTACATGTAATATTGGTTGTTTTGCTATATAGTAAGCACATAACCTTACCTCTATAGTAAGAGTCGCAAAGGTCAATCTTTATGACTGTACGTATCTTTAAAGTGAAAATCAATGTTATACTTCAGCTGTCTATGGAAATTACAGGCGTAGTTGAACACCTTCAGCTAAAACTTGTAGGAGAAGATGTTGAATTTCTGTTCCAAACTCTTCTGTTCCACATTCTTTTATGATGTTGAGCTCAGTAATGAGATTAATTGTTGAGAATACATTTAAATGTTTCAGAAATATGCATTTATGAGACTGTAATAAATCACGCTCCCAAGTTTCTGCAGGAGGAGGTCATTTTATCCTAAATAGGCATCATGCCAAGTACAGGTTCTGTATTATTGCAGCAATCATAAAAATAGCCTCTGTACAGCATGTATAGTAAAGCAATGAATAATCTAACATATTTGTGAACAGATAGCAATGTGCAAGTGCATAAGCATTATTTATTAGTGTTTCGGTGACTTAAAATGTTGTAGTGTGTGCATGCTTAGAGACAGTATTCCCAAAGTACTGTAGGAGTTAAAAATAACAGTAAGTTTTACCTTTAAAATATACAGTGCTGCTCTTTGACATCTTAGACATTGCTACTCTCTGGTCATCTGATATTTGATAAAATATGCTTATATTAGAGAAATGTTATTTTGTTCCTACTTTCCTTTTAGCCTCTGTGAGTTTTAAATAAGGATTTGCTTTTCCTTTTTGGAATGAGCACTCTGTGCTTTTAAGATATGGATGTTGTTAAAGAGGATGTACAAAAATGTGAAAATGCCAAAGTAGCTGATTTATGAAACTATACAAAAACACTTATCAGCTCTTTCATTGCCTTTCTGCCAGACGTGAAGTGTTCCACAAACCTGGGGCTGTCCTCACGTGATATGTGATGCAATAGCAGAAATAGCAGTGTCAATAAAGCGCCTTTTTTTACAGACAAGCACAATATAGTGTAACTAATGGCTTGTGCACATTTAGTCGAAGGACTTATCTGAACTGATGCTGTTCTGATGTATTCTGATGTATGATATTTTTGCTGAATCTAAATGGGAAAAAAAAGAAAAGAAAAAAAAAGAAGAACTTGCTCACAGACAGGATGTCCACTTCAACCGATTAGTTTAGAAGTATTTAGAGAAAAGAACTTTGAAACCAAGTATAGTCAGTTATTTGTGTGTGGATAATGTTCTTACGCAAGGTCTCAGAAGTTTATTTTTCATTTATAAATTTTTATCTATTTGCATCATTTGTTTCTCCCACAAAAAAAATAAAGGGAAAAAAAAACAACAAAAACCAGTTTCATCTGAAAACTTGAAGTGTTTCCTCCAAGGCCTGGATATTTTTGATTCTTAGAGAAAATAAAATGGAAGTATGTGTCACTGATAGAAGAATGCAAGCTGCTCTCACAGCAGTCTAGTTAGTATCTTATATTACTTTTCAAAATGCTTACTACTGAAAAATGGATTGACCCTTGGCCATCTCTCTTCTGTCCTTGCAGGGTGTTCACCTCCTGCTCAAATAAAGGGAGGGTAGATACTGGGTAGTTAAACGATGTCTGTTCAATTTTTTTCTCTGATCAGGGAGACAAATCAATATGTCCTATTCAAACAAATGTAGTTGGTAGATAAAGGTGAATGAGTAAATGATAAAAATCTAAACGCAATTCAACTTCAGCTAATATAAAAAATTCTCTTTAATATGCTATTTATAGATGTCCAAAACAGTCAGGATGGTCAGGTCCTCTGTAAAAGGAAGCTGTGATGACTGATGAAAGAGAATTCAGTTTGCATAACCGTTTGTTACTGAAACTGTCTAGTAGTTGACAGATTTCAGCAGAAGATGTCTCAGTGATAAATTCTGTAATTTTGATCAAATGCATTTCAACAAATAAAAATGAATTTGAGATTTAAAAGATTTCCACTACTTATTGCACTTTCTTTCAAATCCAGTATAAGAGGCCCTGTAAGCTTGTTAAAAACGTGTAGATATAACTACACTAAATAATGTAACTATTGGCATTATTCCTTCTCTCAGCATTTTTGCTGTCCTTCTTTTTCTGTAGTTTAAAAGCAGTATTATGGAGAAACAGGGAAGACTAGGCCAAGTATTGCTCATCATTTGCATGTGGATACAAAGTACCTTAGGTTCTGCTGGATCCTCTCAGATTCCCCCAGCTTTCTTATCAATGACATACACCTTGAGACCCTCAACAACTTTGCTGATGACACCAAGCAGAGTGGTGCAGTTGACATGATAGAAGGAAAGAATGCCATCCAGAGGGATCTAGGCATGCTTAAAAAGTGGGCACAGGAGAGTCTAATGAGGTTTAACAAGGTCAAGTGCAAGGTGTTCAACTTAGGTTAAGGCAATTCCAGATATGAGTGCAAAATGGGAGAAGAACTCACTGAGAGCAGCCCTGCAAAGAACTTCAGGGTCTTGATGGACAAAGAGTTGGACATGAGTCTGTGAGCCTATGAGTCTATGAGCCTATGATTCTCTTGAAGATTCACATCCTTAGTGTATACACTGCTCAGCAACCAATAAAGCATTGTTGTGTTATCAACATTATTCTCAATCTAAATCCAAAAAGCATAACCATGCCAGATACTAGTAAGAAAATTAACTCCATCCTAGCCAAAAGCAGGACACTGTTCAAAACCATAGGAAAAAATCTGCAGTGGGGGAGGCTCATTTTGGTGATGGGTAATGACTTGGAGGTGTTCACTGGAGGTGTTAAAGGCCAGGTTGGATGGGGCCCTGAGCAACTTGGTCTAGTATTCGATATGGAGGTTGGCAGCCCTGCCTGCAGCAGGGGGGTTGGATGATCCTTGAGGTCCCTTCCAGCCCAAGCCATTCTGTGATTCTGTGATTCTATGACTTGAGACTTTGCTGATTAAGATCAGCCCTGCAGAGGAAAAAAGATGTGAATTTCTTGAACTGGCAGAATTTTGTTGTGAGTGATCATGGAAAGGTTTTTATCCTTGTTAGTTGAAGGACAGAAAAAGATTCCATATTTTAAATGTGGATCATGTGAGGCTGATATCTTCTATCAGTCTCTCCACGAAACAGCTGCGCTGCTCTATGGTTGTTGCTGTAAGCAACAGCCAGTAGTGATGTAGTTAGCAGGAATGGCTAACGAACCAGTAGTAGCAAGTTGGGCACCAAGAACAGCACTTTAGTGATTGAATTGTACTGAATTATACCACTCTGATCGAGCAGATATTGGAGTTGTCAAAACCAAACATTCATCAAAGGTAACAGGGTTACCTCCCTTCCAGCTGAAATCTGCAGAGTCTAATTCTTCATCACTCTGGTCCACCAGGATGGGAAATATCTTCCTAGCCACTAATTGTGGAAGAAGGCAGACTAGGTCAGGTCTTTTGCCAGTCTGCTCTGAAGTATGGCAGTCTCATCTGCTGTTATTTTTTTTCAGTTTTTTCCAAGTTAATTTTTTCTCAGTAAAGTTTGGTTTTCTTGCAAACAGAAAGCTATTCAACATTCTTGAATGCCTATAAGATACAATTTGGTTTATCAGATGTTCTTATGTTCCCCAAATGTCTAGCTGCTAATCCTTAGAGAACTTGAAAGGTTTTCTGATTTTTACTCCTCAGTTAAAAATTAGTTGTAGACGATCAGATGATTTAAAGAGTGTCAGGGAAGGACAAATGGATGGACTGGCAGAGTGGCAGACTGCCTTGTTTAGGAATGTTTAGGAAACACTTATTCATGCTCACTGTAGCCTGTAACAACTATGCCTTCAGCCTGCAAGTTTTATTGGTCTATAAAATAGAATAACAAAAAAAAAAAAAGTCTTTATTTTTATCAGATATTTTATATCAAATTATTAACTTTCAAGTTATATTTCTATAAAAGCAGAATGGATTCATAAGACTTACTAATGTAGACAAAAGACATTTCACTAAGACCTAATATGATATGCAAAAGCACATAAGAGAAGAAACCATGGTCATTGACTGGTTCAGATGAATCACTGGGAATACAGTGTAAGAATCAATACCATTTGCCTAAACATTAATCTCCCTGTTAGGTTTAAGTATTGTTTGATTCACAGCATGCCAACTCTCTAAGCAAATTCTTTTAACTTTGAACTTTGGTAGTGAAAGATGTTATAAATGCAGTGAGTTAATTTGGCATCCCCAATCCTTGTCATGTGATCTTACAGCTCTGGGGGCTCACATATCCATTGGGTAAAGTGACAAGGCTCTGTTATGTGCACTGAACTGAAACTAGGTGAATAAAGCACAGCCTTTAATGTTTTGGAGTACTGTGTTATGTACTTTGACAAATTTAGTTGAATCTTAATTATTTATATAGCTCCAGAATGTAAAGCGATTCATTTCTACAAAAAGTAATTGCCTTTGCTGCATGAGAGCAAGTGCTGTTAGTAAGTCTCTGTGACAAATTAAGACCTGTCAACGACAAGCTGGCAATGGCTGCTTGTTTCCACTGGGGGGTATCTTTGTTTCTGTACCGACTTTATATATTTTAGCATAGAAAAATATTCTTTTATCTTTTATATTCTTTTATATGCAACGTTTTAATTATTCACTTAATAGTTATCACTTTCTTGTGTGTGTTAATTAAGATGACTGAGTGAAGAAAATGCATTTCTTTTAGACTGCTCTGTGCTGTCAGGGCCCCGCTGCTGATCAGTTCTATGGCATCATCAAGGGGAGTCAGGGTGAACAGAGTGAGTGTTCCTCCTGTAGCAGTTTAACATAGATTTTCCAGGCTTTCAGCATTTCTCCTAAGCATGAAAATAGGAACTAAACTGGCCAAGGACATGATCCATGCTATGAAACAGCAGTTCCTTACTGTGTTTGATAACCCTAACGTGACAGAAATATCCCTCTGGTAGCTTTGTGCTAAATTGGTGAGCAGCAGTTATTTGCAATGTTAAATTTGGGGCTGATCTGTTGCTCATAGTGGTCAGATGTCCAGAATCTATTTTTGGACTCAGGCTGCTGAGATGTGATTCAGAAGAGACTGGTTATTGCGAGGAAATTATGAAGCCTTGGTATTTGTGTGTATATAGGTAATTCTGAGACAGACTTGCTACTTCATTTCAGAATTTGCCTTCTGAGGATAGATAATATATGTAAGTTTTTAAGTGATTAATCCTGACCTCTTCACGTTCACATTATCACTTAGGTTGTTGGAGTTGTTGGTGTATTACTGCCCCAGAGAGACAGAGTTGAAAAGAGTGAGTTTTTACTTTTGAGAGTCCAGTCCCCCTTACCAACCAAAGTCATTCTTCAGGAACTGATCTTTATTCTTTCATTCTGTGAAGTGGGATTTTATTTAAAAAAAAAAAAAAAAAAAGGTAAAAAAAAATGGACTATTTTCTTTTCTAGAGTCAGTCCAGCTGATGCCCAGTTCTCCATTAACTGACTGTAAATCCTTGGTTTTGTTTTAAATACGAAGATACTTACTAACATGTACCAAACCACTACATCGAATGGGGTTTCCTCTTCTGCCGAATGTCAGTGCAGAAATAGTTACGTCAGTCAGGGACACCAGATTTCATGAAAGAATCATTGTTAAAGCTCCATGTGAAACCTGACTAAATTTTTTTGTACATTTTATTATAGGTCTGGCAATTCTAGTGCTATAACAAATAATTGAATGAATCTTGATATTTCTTCCTAACATTTCTTTATTCTTCATGCACATTTTGACACGTTTGAAGTATAGGATTGAAAAAAAAAAGAAATACCACATATATTTTATATTGATTATGACATATGTATTGAATTGGATTCCTTCTGGTGCCTCTGGCACTTCAGCAATAGTATAGATTAAATGTTTTCGCAACTGCTGTCATGTTTGCTGCATTTTTTTTGCAAAACACATTTTTGCACTACATTTTTTGGCCACCTGTTGAGGTAAAGCAGGCAATGCCTTTTGTTTAAAGGTAGTGGTGTACAGAGGATAGAACACTGAGGTGCTCCCGAAGGGAGGGTCCCCTCTAGTTTCTGGATCCTTCATGGTCACAGAAGTTGCCTCCAACAGTGATAGGTTAATAGAAGCTTGGTACAGCTGAGGTTTGCAACTACTTTTTTGCTGTTGATTTCTAAAACATCTCTAAGAGGCTTCCCATTTAGGAAAAGATACATTAGGAATCTAAAAAGAAATAAGCTTAGTTTGTTTATTATGTGCAGCCATTCAGGCTTCTGACTGAAGATTGCTTAAGCACTGTTACATATAATGATAATTTGGAGACTCTTGCTCCATAAGAACTTAGTGTTAAATGGTTCTTGTGCTGTTGCTGATGACACTGCCTGTGGCTGGTCAATGCACAGCATCTGGTTGGGCTTCTGAGCCCTGTTTCTTCTCTGTCTGTGCATGCTGGCACCTTATTCTCACTCAGTAAAAAAGCTGCTGCAACATAGCTTCCATAGCTTCCACAGAGAGTCATTTATTTGCTTCACATTGCAGAATAAGTGAAAATATTAATATGCAGTTGCAGAGTAAAATGTAATGTGTTCATTAGCATTAGAAAATTATGAACGTTGATTTCTTTCCACGGGGTATCAGGGCACCAAAGGGCTCCCCTGGTGGGACAGGTAGTGATGGGCCCTGCCTGCCTGTCCTCACCAGGAGCAGGGCACTGGGGACATCAGGGCAGCCCCAGCCTCTGGCACTGGGCAAGTCGCTGCCCCTGCAGCTGGGCTGAGTCCAGGCCATGACTTGGGTTTGAGGCTGTGCCCATCTGAGTGGGGCTATGGCCAAGCACAGATGGGTCATGGCCTACAACATGGCAGAAGCTGTAGCTCAGGTGGGGGCCACAGGACAGAGGCTAAGCTCCAATGCGGCTCGCATGGGCAGAGGTCAGCCTCACCACTGTCCCCAGACACAGAACGAAGGAGACAGCCTACAGCTGCTCTGGCCCTGGGCCCAGGGAGCCAACCCTCCAGGAAAGGCCCTAACGAAGGACTATCCCCCTGACACAGATTTATCAAAGTTAAATTATCTGAGATCAACTAGTTACTGGACATGTTTCGTGAGTATTAATTGATAGAATAGAGATTTATATGCAATGCTTATTTTTACAGATACCTATTAATCTATCCTCTTTACGCTTCCACACTGTCAGCAGAAGCAGTTCTTACAAATCTGTATGCTGGTTTCCTGTTTTATCTAGGAAGGAAACAGAGATTTGTTGTCTGCCTGCTTTGTTCACAGAGATAAAGCCCCTGGAATCCCACGAGCCTGCATCAGAAGACATCTGGGAGTTAAACAAGCCTTGCAGTTAATCAGATTAACGATGATTCCTTTTCTTCATTCTGGCAGCAGGTGTCTGTAACTGATTCTGAGCTTTGCAAGATGATACTTTATCAAATAAATGTGCTGTCAAAGTTAATTAGTTACTTTTTGTTTTACTATTCACCCCCATGATGACAACCTGCCAACAGTGAAAAGTGCTCAGAAAAAAACATCACTTACTGGATTTCATGGACACATGAAAACAGACTTCTGGAAAATAAATATGAAGGTTATATTGGATTTTGCTTCCCTGGTTGCTGCTGACAATATAAATGATTAAAAGCTTTCGGAATTTTTGACCATTCTGGCACATTTCCGGGGTCTGTCATCTGTCTTCATTTGAAGATGTCTCTCACCCTTGCAATGATGCCATGCACGCACAGAAACCTATGAACTGTGCTTGAACTGTGATTACCACAAGACTGACCATTGCTTCCATATATCATTTGTGATGGTATGGAAAAAAAACTGTGCTTCAAAACAATTGGTGAAGCATGCCTTAGAGCTTATCTCATAATCTGTGAATAGGGGTTCATCTACCTAGTTGATGCCATCTCTCACAAAAACAACGCACTGACCATTTACTTCATAACTGCCAAACTGCTTGACAAGTGGTTCAAGACAAACACCTGTGTATTCACAACACTTTGAGCTATCTTCGTAGAGACAAGGACCCTGCCACCACAAGGAATGAAGCAAATAAAATGTGTAGGAAAATTCTCACAATTGAAGCAGGGTGTTTTTTTCAATTTCTACCCCAGGTACTGACCGAAGACTGAAAAAGTCAACAGCAATGTAAAAAACAGCAAACATGTGACAGCAACTGCAAAAACAATTGTAGCATTATAAGGATTACAATATAAGTTATTTATATCTCAGCAAAATTAAAATAAAAATGTAGTAGTTCCATCTTCTTCTATGCAAGTTATGGTACTTGGACAGGATAATTAGTCCATTTTCTTTAGAAATCTGGAAAGTAGCTTATACTAATTATCATCAACAACTGAATTGTTGATGAATTGCGTTGTATTTTTATGAGCAGGTAAAATCAGTTGTGCCATTTTACAGTTGTGAAATCTGGATGTTATGTAGACTGCCAACAAAGACTGTAATATTGCAAACCCAAGAAGCTATTCCTTGACAAAATAACATCACATTGATGCAGTTAATGTTAAATAACAGATTTTAGGAGGTTTTGTATGTTTTAACTTCATTCTGTTTCTTTCAGTGTCAGGAAATACCTAGCCAACAAAACACCTTGATAATATAGTAGGATTCTCTGAAAGTTGAGCCCTTAGCTCTTTCAGAATCCTTCAGATAATCTGGTCAGAAAACTTCACCATTGTTTAAGACGTTTTTTGAACCAATGCTGTTCCAGGAGGCATGTGTATCAAAATTTCTTATATATCACTGGCATACATGTTTAAAAGTGATTGGGAAGAGAATGTGGAGAGTTCCCGGATGTTCTGTCAATATGGTACATCAGCTTCCTTCCACTGACCTGAGAGGCCTTTCTGAAGACAGAAGTTTTTCCACCCTCCTCCATAGACAGTGGAAATGGATAGGTGTTTCCAATATGTGGCTGAGAAGGACTGAATCATCTTTCTGACTGATACTCATGCTTCACTCTGATGATTATCTAGGGAGTCTAGCCATGCTACTGAAGAAATAGCCACACCTTTCCATTTCTAGCAGGGCATTATACCTACAGTAGAAATCTGGACTTGCTTTTTATTTCTGTTTTTAAATGACAAGTTGTCAGGATGTCATGGCAGTAAAATTCATCAGGGGAAGAAGGGGAAGGTATGGCATATCTGCCAATTCCATGAGAGAAATAGACTGCTTGTAGATC
>JAOWBP010002052.1:21129799-21171551 GCA_028571105.1 Tragopan temminckii | reverse complement strand
TCCTTGGGCAACCTGTTCCAGTGCGTCACCACCCTCTGTGTGAAAAACTTCCTCCTAATATCTAACCTAAACCTCCCGTCTCACTTTAAAACCATTCCCAGATCTAAATCTCCTCTCCTTAGATGGAAACCATTTCCTCTTGTCCTATCACAACAGGCCCTGTTAAAGAGTTTGTTCTCTTCCTTCTTATAGTCCCCCTTCAGATACTGAAAGTCTGCTTTCAGGTCTCTTCTCTTCTCCAGCCCCAGTTCTCTCAGCCTGTCCTCGTAGGGGAGGTGTTCCATCTCTTTTTCAGTTTTGTGTCCCTCCTCTGAATACACTCCAACAGGTTCACATTGTTCCTGTACTGAGGACTCCACATCTGGACACAGTGCTCCTGGTGAGGTCTCACCAGTGCAGAGTAAAGGGGCAGGATCACCTCCCTTGACCTGCTGACCATGCTTCTTTTGATGCAGTCCATGTTACACTTGGATCTCTTTGCACAACTGGATACCTCACAACTTCTCAATGTTTTGAACACGAACAGATTTTATCAGCTTCAAGTAGATACTTGCTTTTCTCTTATTATTATAGTCATTATAATTATTTAGTATTTTTAGTTATGTTCTAGTTATTTTTTGTGTGTTCAAAGGGACTATCTATATGGAACACAATGGAGAAAGCCTGATATGACAGGCATAGAGTATCTGCATAGAGCACCTGAGAGTCACAGTCAAAGATGATACATGTAGGAAATGGATATCAAGAAGTATTTTTATATGCCATTACTTTAGTAGTTCCCAATGTTTAAAATAAGAAATAAGGGAAGTATATCTGATAGGATCTGCTAGGTAAATGTTGAATTCTTAATGGTTCCTATTGTACAGTCATATACCTAATGTCAAAAACTTTACAAGTAAACCTGTCTGAGAGGATCAGTTTAGTAGACACATCTCCATTTAGCAGAGGCAGCAAAATTCAGTGGTAACTAGATCACTGTGTAAATGATTGGCATTTCCTTCTATTCAAGGAAAATTGTATGGTACACATTTACTCTCAAGACAGTCCATCAAGATGCCTGCGTAGGCCAAGGAGGCTATGTTCATGTCAAATATTTCACCCATGGTTCTTATTTTTTATCCTGACACTTTCTTAAGAGTAACACAAAGTGGATATGCGTGGGTATGTAGGGCAAGGAAAGGCTTTCCTGGTTAAGACCTACATGTCTGGAATTCTCTCTCCATAGTAATCAACTGGCCGAGTAAATATCCTGTGTGGGATGCTTCACAGAAAAGTTCAAGTTCTCTTCATTTTCTTTTTATCGTGGTTTCCCTATAATTGTTGCTTTATGTGGTTTTGATGTAAGAGTGAAAGGGGACAGTGATATGTCTTGTGTTCAGAGCTTCTTTGAGGCGCTCCTCTGAGTTTCCTAACAATTATCTTCACGTTGTGCCATTTGCTCGGTTTTCTGATAAGATTTTAACCAGTAACTACTGAGCAAAGAGGAATTTTCCAAAAAAGGTTGCTGTTAACTGTTTGAAAGAAACTGCAACAATATAAACCTTCACTAAATCTTAAACTGCCAGCTCAGTAATCTGATCCCCTGAGGACGCCGGTAGAATGTCAGCTGGACACATGACTTCCTGCCTTAAGGCTAATATAAATCAGTCACTGAAGTCAGTGAATGTTTGTACAGTCCAGATTCTATTCCCAAATTCTATCTTCCATGTATATTTACTTTGAAGGGGAATACAATGGGATGAAAACCGTATTATTTTAAAGTTTTCTAGTGTACTGTATGAATGATATTGAGACTGGGGGTTCAACTGCTGACCTAGGGTTGGCTTGGTTTTTTTCCCCTGTGTGATTAAGTGCCAAGAGAAGTTTGTACTGTCAGAAGCATAGCTGCAACACAGGGAATGGACTGAGACAGTTCAAGATCTTTTGTTTTGCAAACAGGCTAGTCTTACTTTTGGTGGCTTTGGTTTGGTCGCTTTTCAGAGACCTCTTTCCATAAGGGCTTTTCCTGCCTTTAAAACCTCAGTTGTTTTAACAATAACAAATTATAAGTGTTTCTGCAAGAAAACAGACTTGAACAAATTGAAAGGCTCATGTTAAAACAGATGTAGGAAACAAGGTGCTGAGTGCCCTGCGGGCATTGTCAAGAAACTTTGCTGTGGAGATTTCTGGACAGCAGAGTACCTGTGGGTACAGAATTTCACAAAATAACTGTCTTCACAAGTAATTTTGCAGTGGAGTTGGTTCTAGGCTGATTTATTACGAGAAATACTGTTTGGAAATGCACATCAAAAGAGCCGCTGCTCTTGGTTTCCTTGCAAATGGACAGATAGCTTACATATAAATGCAACAATTCACCTGGCATACCAGAAAGACTGAAGAGTGAACTGTATCATGATTTATGGTTTGCTCTCAAAAACAGCTCACAATTATTTATGTAGCTCTGCAGTTTCTTTCTGTTTTGTTGTTGACTGATTAGTCCCTATCAGAACATTAGTTCTATGGTACAGTGCAGCTTAAGACCTCAACTGCATGTTTTCTTTATATCATCCTGCAGTGGCATTGTGTTTATTTACAGGCAGGAAGAGTAGATACTATAGATTGTTCACTGCTGACTTGAGGCACTTAGCTAATATACCTTAAGGATCAGAATAATTTCTGTGGCCTATAAACATAGGACTTCAGCCTTAAAGTTTGTCAGCCTGATAGTTGAATTCTTTGGTTTATTCATTGCAGAAATGACTACTGTAACAAAGCAGTTAGTAGGGGATGAAGACGTGAGGTATATTTCATATAATAATAATAATAAAAAAAATAAATACAGAAAATGCTATTTACTTCTGGAGCTATTTTTTTAAATTTTATTTTACTATCTAATGAATCAGGAAGAAAAGATGTCATTGCATAAAACATGTAAAGTCCAGACGTTTATTTGTAGTAGCCTTACTAGAGTCTACAAAAGAGCATGTTATCCTGTTAGGTTTATTCCTCTGTACATAACCAAACAGCTCATGCTGAGTAAGACTGGGGCTTCCGTTCAAACAGTGGTGGTAAAACTGTGGGACTGGAATCTCCTGTATGAAGGGAAAATTTTAAGACTAACTCTCACAGAGTTTGTGGAAGTGTAATATACTGGGCTCTTTTTGCTTTAGAAATATGTAATGATGTTTTGTGTTTTTTTTACTTTGAGAATTTTGTTGTGTTACATTTGCAACTATCTGACAGAATTTTTATAAACTCTATCTAAACGATGTGCATCAAATCATAGGCAGTGAAAGGTTGTTTTCTATCTATCTGGGAATTTTTTTTTCTTGCAATTCCACCTAGGTGGGGTGAATGTTTGGCTTTTAACCAGATGATCAGGTTTTATCAGCAACCTCAGAGTCCTTAAAGCTGGAGACGGCTGCCAGGAGAAAACTGCTTCTTTACATGAAAGTGGGACTCAGATGATTGAGTCTGGAGCTGCATTAGATAAAATTCCCGCCTGTTACCTTTTCTGGCCCAGACTTTCATCCCTTTGAAAGATACTGCATTGCAGTGATTGGCTTCCCTCTGTGGTACTGAGGAGTGACTCTGTGGTAAGCCAGTTATGAACAAAAGCGGCAGGGTCCTGCTCCTTTGATAGTCCCAACCTGGAGTAGGCACTGACAGAAAATTTTGAGTGGCCTAAGATGATAGTTTAAAACTGTCTGAAGATGTAACTTCAATCAAATTAAACCCCGTAGATCAATGGAAATATTTATCAGTAAGAGAAGTCAGTCTTGACCTTTTGTGGTGGTACAGTGAAAACATCCTGGAGAATCTATTATTTGTAACCTTCAGTTCCTCTGATCACTGTGTTTCTTTTTTTTTTTTTTTTTTTTGTTTTGTTTGTTTGTTTTGTTTTTGTGTCTGAAAGCGCATAGCTGTTAAAGAGTTTGAAACTTTGCAGGTAGTGAAGTCAGTGGGGTAGGTGTTCAGACAGCTTTTTCCATTCTTGTCTGCATTTCTAATTTAATTCCTTGATTATGTGCACAAATGCAGTCTTTAATTAGGTCACCACATCCTATTTTTCATTCTGAGGCAAGACTGAGGATCAAGTTCCCAAGACTGCTAAGATACCAAAATGACTAAAAACCATTGTGTCTGAGTCAGTGATGAAAATATACATAATGTCCATCGTAAAACACTTCACATAGCAGCATGCCAACAAGTGTCCCCCCAAAAGAAACACCACCCACCAATAAAAACCCACCTCTTACTGAGGCAAGGTGTTCTTCAATGGCCAGATATCATCTTGAAAGATATCTCGGTGTACTGTCAGACTTTGCAACCTCCATTCCCCACCCTTCTGTGTGGCCTGAGTGGGAAGCTGTCATAGTGGGGTGACATCTCCCAGTGATCACTAGTTGATCACGCAGCTGTCTGAGGTTCTTCATTTCCACTCTGTTTATAATGCTACACATCATTTACAGCTCTGTACCATACCTGCTGGCAGAATCTTTATGTTTCTGTTGTGTACTTTAAATAAAGTGCCCTCTGTGAACATTAATTCTCATACATCCCTGTATGAAGTGCTCTAACTTTAATGGTGATGATCAAAATAGACTAAAGTGAAGTTCAAGTTGTTAGGTAATCTGGAGTACCTTGAGAGGCCTATAAGCTGAGTTAGCTTGAAAGAGCTCTATTGTTTGATATATTCAAAGTATGGCTCCACCACTGCAACTTCATTTGTATCTATATGTGCTCTGAACATTTTTAAGCTAAAGCTGAAGAATCGCCTGTGAATACATGGAATTTATACCTTTCACATTACTAGATTGAATGAGTGTACCAAATCCTATGGGGACTGTGCCAGAGATGGGCATATCATTGACTTCTCCAGCACAGTATTCAGTTACCTGAAGCAAAACCACTCAATCTCAGTATGATTTTCCCTGCAACTGCATCTTCTGACTGCTCATCAGTCTTATTTCTAGGGAACAAGTAGAATTATTAGTTCATTGAACACAGCACAGATAAAATTCTTGGGAAAATAGTTTTACAGTTAAGTAGGGTGCTTTGACTGTGTAGATTGTGACTAGTACAACATCTTGTATTTTGACTAGATTATGAAAGGTGCACTCCTTTCACCCCTATCACTGCTGTCCTATTCCAGCAAACTGCAAATCTTGCTGAAAAATGCTGGGTAGGATTTTCAAAAAGGAATAGTTTGCTTTTTCTAGTTAAATCAGGAAGACTCTGCTTCTTAGAAATTATAGATTTTTTTCTAAGTGCTAATTGAGTGCGGGTTGAGGAAAGACCCAATATGGAAGATGTGGCTTTTTTGTTTGGTTGGTTTTTGTTTGTTTTTTTGCAACCAAGGAAAGAAGGTTAAACAAGAGAGAACCTGGCTAACTTATTAGCTGTATAGCACTACCAGTTGCCTTATAGTGCTAGACAATACTTGTCTCTATTTGAAATCTAGGAAATGGTAGAGTCAAACCAAAAACACAAAAGGATATTTCTCATAGTGCCCCAGCAGTAGAATTTAATGAAAAAAAAAAAAAAAAAAAACACAAAACAAAACCAATTAATTAGTAGAAGACCAAAAGGAGGAAGAAAATTGTCTAAGATCAAAAAAACAGTGTGAATTAGAGCTCCAAGTATATAGCAAGGACAAATCAAATTTAAAAGTATGCCCTAAAAATATGCCTCTTGCAGTTGACTTATTTATTTAAGTTCCTCTTGTGCTGTGACGAACAAAACATTGGTGTTTTGATGTTAAGGGATATATGGTCCTTTGTTTTCAGATATTTTTGTGCAAGAACTATTATTCAAAGTTTATTCTAGGTCTAAAAGGCAATTTGACACTGATCAATGGTGTTATATTTTCTACTACTGTTGGTTCTTTCCCAAATCAAACATTTCCCACTTGACAGATTACACAATAAATAGAAGATGACTCTCTCCTTCATTGGTAAACAGAGCCTTGTTTCTGTCACTCTGCATGCTCTTCACTACCCCTGTTTTTCATGCAGTATTTAACAAATTGGTTGTTATGTTGCCCTTCTGTCCCCTATATCCCACGGTTCTTTCTGCTGTGGTCAGTGCCATTGCATAAACCAGTCATCATAGTCTCCTTGTGGAAAACAGGTCTGTGACTTCATCATATTGTGAAATAAAGTCTAAATTAGTGCATGAAAATATTGTACAAAATAACAATTAAATAAGTAATTAAGTTCACAATCTGAGTGTAAAAATAGAGATTGTTGATCTAAAAAGAAGTCTGTTTGTAAAATAATCTACTTTAAAATACTGAAGTAGCTTTACTTTAACATCAATCGTTTGGTATGTAGATTAGCTTCACATAGCTGTACTTCTACTGCTAATTAATGCTCAGTATCTTGCAGAGTAGTTCAAGTATGTTGTGAATAGATTTATGTTCACATCCTTCATCTGGAAAGAACCTTGTTTCTTCAAAAAGGAAAGCCTTTGTTTAGAAATTGCATTTCACAAAAACTCATGCAAGAGTTGAGAAGCACTTATCTACAGTTGTCTAACAGGGCCCACTATAAACTACCTAAACAAGTAGGCATTCCAATTTAAATGTTCTTTCTCTTATTTTAGGATTAAACTAGTTTTCAGATTTTTGTCCATCACTTAAATTTCCCATACTAACACGCTGTACAAGCCAGGGTCTTTTAACACTTTTATGAGTAAGACAGTTACTGATGGCCTGTTATGTTATGAAAATCTTACTTTGGTGATGTGGAAGAGAAGGAAATCAGTCTGTAGGTCAGGGTTAGGATTAAGTCCAGTGATTCATATCACTGGAAGCCCAGAAGATTCATATCAATAGGTTGAGGTCAAGACAGGTACTCAATCTGCAGCCCAGAGCCTGAACTAAAGGGCTCTCTTGCTAGGCATGGCTTAATGTTTTGACAGGATGTGGTCGAAGAGACTAGTACTCTTTTAACATAGCCCAGGTCTTTTAAATTGGTGACAACCCAGAGCTGAACTTGAATGGAGCTCGTAGGCTCAAGGATGAGCAAGCAGCCTCAGGCTAGGCTGGTCACAGCTATTAGGGCACATTAGTGCACTTGGGGACTTGACAGACTATTTTGTAATGTGCTCCAGAATATTCTGAAGGTAATTCCTGGTATGCAGGAAAGATGCATGGTTTGCATTATTCTTTTGTTATCCTGGGTGCCCTTGGAAGCAATGCTATATGAAAATAGTGCAGATAAGATATTCTTATTTTAATGTACTAAATTTTTAATAGTTTCTGTTGTGTTTCTGATGTGTATTCATTAGAACTTCCTTTTGCTGTACTGCTATTTTATTCCTTAAATGTAGCAGATAAAAAAAAAAGGTACAGATAAGGTGCTTCATTATGAATCGAAAACAGCTTATGAAAGACAAATTCTACAGTTTGCAGAGCATCAGCAGAGCAAACACTAAACTTTTTATTTAGTTTGGATAATTCATGTTTCCTAAAGACCTCTTAAAAGTCATGAGGACCTCTTAGAATTCATGAGGGAGGTATGTGTGGAGGAATAAAAGCAGAATTGCTGTCATTTTACCGTGTACTGGAGGGAGGGAGAAGAAGAAATATCTGGACTTCCATATCTAAGGGTATACTGGGAAGACTGGATAGGAGACTTTTCTATTCTATTAAGCTAGGACATCAAATATGGACATGAGTTGCTGATGAAACATGTCGCAGAGGGAATGGGAGAAGCTCCTGTTTCTCTTGATGAGACACATCAATTTGAGTTATGAGCAGATGGAGTAGAAAAAACTGGGCTTATGATGGTGCAGAAATGCTTTCCATGAATCAGGTCAAAGCATTTTTAAAACAGATGCTCGTTTCAGTAGATGTATTGGTAAGCGCCCACTGAGCGCCAGACCAGCTGCTGGGGGTTGGTGTTGTGCAAAGGAAACAGAGAATGTAGGCCAAGCAGTTTATGGATTTTCTGTACTTGAACTTGAAGCTTCATGCGAGATGTCGTGTGATATTTTCTTATCTTGCGCTTGCTGGCCTGTATATCTTTGTGTCTCAATAGCTGTACAATGAGTTTAAAATCACATTAGTGTTTCACTGATACAGATACACTCCAATTTCTAATCTACCTTTAGTATGTTGTACAGTCATGAACAGTTTTCAGTAAAGAAAACTGAAAACTGATAAAAACATGCAAACAAGCAGGTGGTTGAGAACTAAGATAAAAGTGCAGTGCGGAGTTCAAAAAGAGGAGTTCCAAGGGGTGCTGAGTAGCTCCTGGGGAAGAGAACCATATCTTAGCAATTTGTTAAGGATAGGTTTCTGATTCAACTAGATGCTTCACAGCATCTCTTTTGTGAATTTACATGCTTGAGGTTAATGAAGAACTTACTCAAATTGAAAAAAATGAATTTTTTTAACACAACAGGAGTCAAATTATCTCTATTTCCATGCTGGTAAGTGTTAAAATGAAATGATTCATCTTTTTAGCTGTAAAGTTTTGCTGGTTTTTACTTTTTGTGAGTTGACTCCACAGCTGGATAAGTATCTGACTTGGCAATGAGTTGCAAAGCATATAATGTTTTTCCAACCTTTCAGTTTTTTCTCCCCTATATTGTGAAATTCTCGGAAGTATGATTGTCAAAAGCAGGCGTACATGCTGAGAACATAGATTGCCAATCATTAAAAAATATTATAAGATTGCCTTTTACCCTCTAAAAATAAATTCACTTTATTCTGTTCTTAACTGGAGTTTCCAAGGCTCCTGTGATATCATGTAGCTGTGCTTGTGGGGACAGAACAGCCAGCTTCTGTCACTTTGGTTAACCTTAGAAATGATGCCAACTGTCTCATTATAGCATCATATGAGGAGCTGGAAAGTTGCTGTCCGGAAATAGTGCTGTAATTTGCCTATTATCCTGCTCCATCACCCATGATTAACCGTCTGAAACTTCTTTCCTGGAAAATATGGCTCCATTGACATCAGACCCGCACTAGAAGGATAGTGCTCATTCCTGGTGATTTCTGTCCTTCTGACTTGAACTGAGTTGTTTCCAGAACTCCCTCAACTGAATGGAAAATTAAGGGAAAATTCTGCATTGTAAAGCTCTTGAAGTGCAGGGCCACCTCCTGATCCTGTGAGTGCTGTACAGTGCTGTGCAGTTTGCACTGGCATTGACAGTGCACAGTTTTGTGGTAGCTTGTGTTTTACTGTCTGTCATTTTGAGTTTATCTGACTGATTTCTCCTTCTCTAGACCCAGCTCTGCTTCTAGTAATATCCTGTTCCTCATGATACCCTCTTTCTTTGATCTTTGTTTTAACCTGTGCCATGTTCCTTTGTTCCTGTCTCTGGATTCCTGGTCCTGCACCCATCCAAGCTTAGCATAGAGAGAAAGGAACTTCTTTCTAGTGGGGAGCAGACTATTTAAGTTTGGTGAGAATTTTCAGGAAAGGAGAGAAGTCAAGTACCCAAAGATTACCCAACTGGTAATCTTTACACTGAGCTACTTTAATATCTATTTCTTGTTTTGAAAATGCTGCCTAAGATTATTCTGATTATGATTCTAAAGGCATAGTTGCATTTTTAAACTCTCCCATCTTATTAAGTACCACAGAGTTTTTCACTTCATTGCAAATGTTATGATTGGAGTGGGAAATGGCAGCAATAATCTTCAAATGGCCTTTGATTTTTCATCTTTATTCAACAGTCTAAGGTGAGTGAACCTCCCACTTAGCTCTTATTTTATTAAGCCTCTTGGACAACTTTTCATGGTTACAAAGTTTCTTATAGATAATGCTGTTTTCTGCTCAATAAACTCTTTCGTCACTCCTTCTAACAATTCTTAAAAATCAATTTTAAAATAAGTAAAATTTTCCTTATTCTAGTCATGCTGCTGGACTGTGAAGTAAATACATGTAGAAGTATTCAATCCAGAAACACGGAACACACAAGTATTCTTGTTTTACACACATTAGATGCACATTGTTTACATTTGAATGAAAGAATAGAACTTTACAAATATCTTAGCTTAAAACCTGTCTCTTGATTCCATATTGATGTCCTGGAAATATTGGTCAGCATCTACTCACTATTAAAAAGTTAAATTAGTCACTTTTAGATTTTCTTTTTGTAATAACTCTTCCTATCTTGCAGAGCACTATATTTTGTAGAACTCTAGCTGTGTCATCATAATGTTCTATGATATGACTGCAACCTTTTAAGTTGTCATTCACTAAACATTAATAAAAAGAAGTATAATAAATCCCAGATGTACACATTGTTGACTACTTTGTGTTGAAACACCGTCCTCCTGATTAGAATGAGCTGTTTTACCTGTAAGAATAAAAATTCTGAATACCCAGTCTTTGTTGCACGTGATAGGCATAGTAGAGTCAGGCAACGCATAAACCCTAAGTGTAAGACTGTAAGTGTTCTTCTCTTAGCTTACAAGGAAGTAATGAGTCAAAGATTTGGTGAAAATCTTTTTTTTTTTTTTTAAGTTAAGACAACTTAATTGGCATTGGGAATCAACAGTGCTTTTTTTCTGTGTTGGGGCTTCCATGTAAATGTATAAAACAAAATTTTACAGAAAGTATATCTCTACTTCTTATGAAAGGAAATAATCTGTAAATAGTGTGTTTTTAAAAGCATTTCTTTTCCTTGGGATACTAAAGAATGACTTATTTGTGTAGCATTTATTTGACTATGTGATGGTTTCTTCATTTTCTGTTGCTCTTTGAGAAGAAATTTTGAATCTACAGAAGAAGTACTTAGCACATTCACAAATTACATTTATCAGCAGCACTGAAGCCTAAAGGAAAGTCAATTTAATTGCAATAGATTTCTAGCTCAGAATGACAAATTGCAGAAGGTTGGTGCAATGTAATAGCTTCTTGTAGAATAAGTGTCTTTCTGATTCGTTTGAGATATTTCATATTTTTATCTTTGAGCATAGAGAAACGGGATTTTATTTAGCCAAACTTTATTGCATTGAATAAGACACAGGGTTCTGACTCACAGATGATGATGTATCAGACTGGGATTTCAAATGTGGTAACCTGTGTTTTTCTTCACCTGGTACTGGAATACAGTTGACAGTCACATAAAAAAGAGCACAGGAGTACCTGTTTATCACTGTCTACTTGATACTATTGGTCTACTTTGCCTTCTGCTTATCAGCCTCTACATCAGAAAAGCTGACTTCAGTATTGAAATTCCTTTAGCCACATAGGCTGATACCACTGGTTGAACTGGAAAAAAAAAACAAAACAAAACAAAACAGCACTTATTTTGAAAAGAAAAACAAATCTTTAATAAATTGATTTAAATAGTGGTATAGGAATCTTGAGATCTGATCTGTAATCACAGCACAGGGTGAAGAGCACTTCATTACTTGAATAGCTGCTTTGTAATCTGCAGCTGATCAAATCTATGTAGCCTTAACATGAGCTATGCATCAATACCTCTTCTACATACCTGTGCTCTTCATTTGCTTGCAAATAGTAGAAAGCATGTCATGCACAGGTGAATATTTCAGGATATTGTTGTCAAGCTTTGAATTGAAATTTATCTAATTGAGAGTTAATGGGGCAAATCAACGGGACCCAAAGCCCCCATCCACCCCATTAACTCAATTTCTCTCTCCTGGTGCAGGATTGTGCTCTGATAAGATGGGTGGCAAGTGAGCTGGAAAAGCAGTGGTTTAGCCTTGCTGACATGAGACTTGTTAATCAAAATAATGGTGAACTCCACTAAAGGAAAGGCATGGCAGTAAATCACAATTCCTTGTACTACTCTTTTCTGTCTAGAATCATCTGAATACTGACCCTTTGTGTAAAAAAAGCACTGCTAAAGGGATAATGATGATGATCGAAGTTTCCCAATTTTCCAGGGGATTGCAAACTACTTGCATAAGAACATTTCTATTATTGTGGAAGTGTTATGTGTCAGGTTTCTGGGGGCACAAATAGAAACTAATGGCCCTGACTAGCGTTACCTAGGGCCTCTACCACATCCCCTACCTACGGATTATTTGAAATCCAGGCTGTAGGCCTTGTGCTTCCGTTGTTGCTGGGGAATCTAGGTGTGGTCACCAAGCTCTGGTAGTGCTCTTGGGACCCTGAGATCATGAATATGCCTGAATCTTGCTTTTGATTTTTTGTCAAATGTTATGGGTTTGATGTTAGTGATTATGAAGTTGGTTTCTCTCAGGTACCAGATGAGAGTGTTGTTGGCTTGAGACAATTTATTAAGAAGTATAACTCTGGGGCCAAGGGTCCTTTATTTATTTATTTATTCATTCTGAAAGCAGTATTTAACTACTTAGGTTTATTTTCTTTGGATTCAATTTCCAATATTTCCAATAAGAATTAAAAAGTTTTCCTGTTGGAAGGTTACAGTAGTATTGAAAGCAACATGTGATGGCCTTACTTTCAGTTTATGACAGATATACTGTCAATTTGGAATCATATTAGAAGGCTGGTGTAGGAATTAACACTAGAAGGATTTAAAAAAAAAAAAAAAAAAAAAAAAAAGGAGAATATCAGTATTACTTGTGACAAAAACAGAAGTCTCTGAGTTTACTTATGTTAGTTAAGCACATTGCTTTTCCACAACTATGTCCAGCCTAAATGCTAATGGTGAGAGCTAATGAAATCTTTGCAAGTAGGTTATGATAAGGTCTGAACCTGACCATACTAAACTATTACCTCTGTTTGTCTTGTAACACCAGTCAAGGCGTTGACTATGACTTTAAGTGCAGTTAAAAATGTGAAACATGAATCTTGTGGCCTGTGTCCTTCCTTCCCTGCCATGCTAGTTCCAACAGTTGTGTTCAGCAAGAATGGGTTTGCTGGCTCAGGTGAATTTTCAGGTAAGCTGAGAACAGGACATTTTCAAGGAGTACTCAAACTCCCCAGAAGAAAATGAGAAAGGATCAAAATATTCAAAACAGTTTGAATCTGCGTGTTTCCCAGGACTTGTTTTGATAACTGGAATGAAGCAGTAATATTTAATGCAGTTTTCTGTGGTTGGATTCCAGTTTGGGAGGATGTAGGAGAAATGAGGAGGCAAATGCAAATCTGACTACAGTTCCTGAAGCTAAGTATGCAGGAGGCTAGGCTCTTTTCATTTAGTTAGGAATCCACCCACTTTCACTGAGACATTTAATTAGAGTACCACAGCATCGGTACTGGATCTTCACTAGGACTCACACTGATCAGTTCATCAAGACAGAAGAGCAACTTTGTCAGCTAACGGAGTGTGGGTAGTGCCATTCAGAGAGAACTTTCTCACCTGCTTAGCAGTTTTGGGGATGTATTCTGAGAAAGTAAGTTTCTGGTGTTTTAAACTTACTTTTGTAAATGCTACTATAGAGTTGTACTCAGAAATGCTACCCATCATCTCCTTATTTTTCAGTTCTGCAATAGCCAATCATGAAAGGGAGTTAAAAAAAAAAAAAACAACAACAACAACAAAAAACACCTTGAAAAACCCCAGTAAAAATAGCTCTGAGAATCTCCATTTCTGAAGAGAGGAGAGAAGACAGACAGATGCACTTTGTTGACCCTTCATTCTCTTCCCCCACGCTCTCCTCCCACAACAGCTTAGATCATTAAGCTCCTGTATAATTAAAACTTGGTCCAAGTCACACTAATTCTGTTTACTGGCCACAGTGAAGGATATAAATACCTAATCACTTCCTTACACAGAGGCTGCTTCCTGCTGGTGGTTTGCAGTTGCAAGAACTTGGTCCCTCAGTGAGCCCTGTACAGCTGCTCACCCTGAATGAGCGAGCCCTGCTACAAAGTGCTCCCCTGCCACAGTGCATTTATTTCCAGATTTCTTCCTCCTATGTTTTCCAAAGGGAATGATGTCACTTTCTATAAACAGAAGACAGAAAGGCTATTGTTAATGCGTATAATACCTGGAATTAAATTTATGGAATGAAATTAAAAGTGGAGGAAGAGACTGTCTTTTGAGAGTTTCCCAAAGGACTGCTGTTCTAATGGGCAGCTGAAGCCACAACGCTGAAAGGCCTCACAGGTCCTGAGCATAAGTCTACTGAAGTTATAGCAATGGTTCATTGATGGCAATGTATTTAACGCATAGTGCTTTCTGTTCCATGTGGGTTGCCAAAGGCCCATTGATAATCTCTGAAGCATGCAGGAGTTAAAATGATGCTTGCAATAAGATTTCACAGGCAAGTTAGTTCCATGAGGCACGACTCTCTATAAGGAGAGAATACATGGGATAGGGAAAGTGCAGGAGAATAATCTTCCTTATTTGCATCATAATGGTGTTATGAAGTTGTCATAAATAGCAAGCTTGAAATAATTACTTGCTCCTGAGCTCTGATAGAACTGATTTGGCTCATACTTTTATTTCTGGGGGGAGTGGAGGGGATAATGTGTGGAGGTGAGCAGAATGTGGGCAACAGTATACGAAGTTACAAAATCGTACAGGTTGAAAGGGACCTCTGGAGACCATCTAGGCCAATTCGCTGCTAAAGCAGGTTGTCTAAAGTAGGTTGCACAGGAAAGCATCCAGGTGGGTTTTGAATATCTCCAGAGAAGGAAGGAGACTCGACAACCAATCTGGGCAACCTGTTCCAGTGCTCTGTCACCCTCACAGTAAAAACATTCTTCCTCACATTTGTATGTAACTTCCTGTGTTCCATTTTGTGCTTGTTGCCCCTTCTGTTGCTGGACACCACTGAAGAGAGCTTTGCTCCATCCACGTGATATCTACTCTTTAGATACATTTAAGTGTTGATAACATCACCCCTCAGGATTCTCCAGGCTTAACAGTCCCAGATCCAGTTGTACAAAGTACTTAGAGCTGTTTCTGGAGGTCTCAAAATTAAATGGCTGGTTTTCTCAAGACACCAAGCACACAGAGCTGTTATTGTTGCCTGCCTTGGGCTCAGTGACCCTAAGTAATCAGTCCACGATCTCTTGCTTCTTCTGTGAAAGCAAAAGGGGCAGAATCACAAATGAAGTGAGGCCAAACAGAAGCACTTCATTCAGTTCCAGTACTTCACTATTGCTGTCTTTTCCCTTTCATAATTTTTGACGTGTAATTAAATAAGATTTGTCTGTATTTTCCTGAAGGCTTATATATGTAGCTGGGTGGTGTGCTTGGTGGTAAAAGATACCAGCTACATGAACATGGGCTTTAAGGTCCTTTAGTGAATACAAGTTATAGTGACTTATCAAGTGTCCAAGCAACACTCAGAGTGACTCAATCTGCATAAATCCTGTCAAGATGTGCAGAGGTTTGCTCTGCTTTTGTTGCTGGAGTCTGCCTTCTCTTGAGATTTTTAATACCTCCATAAACTATGTTGAGTTAAGGGGTAATAGCTGTGTACCTAACTTGTGACATTTGACATGTACTGATGCTCCCATTTAACCTATTGTAGAAGCACTGTATTTCTAGTTTTAGTTACATGGACAGTTAATGATGACAGTAACTTTAAAGTAATAATGATAGTCATAACGCCTTTGAATTAAAAAAAAAAAATAAAATTGTCTCTGGGATACAAGCTGGAGAGAGTTCATTTGAACCAAATTTGTTTTATGTAGAAGTAATTTCACAGATGAGAATTTAAAACATGCCTGCTTTGACTTTACCAATTTTCTGCAACAGACTGATGTTGACCTAAATGTCCTTCTGGATTTAATTGAGGGCTTACATTGCTTTGTCTTAGGAGTAATGATTGAAATGGATTTATTTGAGTTTGGATCACTTAGCATTACAATTAGCTTGCCTTGTTCTCCTGTTTTCTGCACCACTGCAGACCTCCCCATGTTTCTATGTTCTGTTCATCTTCTTCTATAAATCCACCAAAAAGCTGTTGTGATTTTTTCCTCCCACCTTGTCGGGGCAGAAACGCAGTGGATTGCTCTGTGGGTGGCTTTTTCCTTATTACATGCAGATCTTTAGAAGAGGCAAAGAAAAGAAGTGGGCATGAATTTTGTGCTGGATTTTTAAAAAATGTATCTCCTACATAGTGAGTATTTCTTCTTCCCTGACTACCTCATTCCTCTCCCCAAGAGATGCCCATGAAGTCAGAAGGGAAGAATGATTTGCTTCAACTTTCAGCCTGAAGCTGCAGATGGTCTGTTAAAATCAGGTGACTGATCTCTAGTGTGACTAAAGTATTACCTTCCTCAGATTTCATTTCAACAAACCTTCCGTCATCTTTTAATTGGCCTTCTCCACATACTGAATCACTGTGTATAACAGTAATGCTCTGTCAACAAAGAGCTGTGTGTCATGCAAGTATTACTGGTACTTAAGTGATATCTGGCTGATCTGAGTATTTAGAATTAGAAAATGTGTTTACAGGGTGCCATGGGTCTCAAAGCTAGAGATACAGTTCATGATCATAAGGACGACTTTAAGCCCTTCCTTTACATTATTATAGGATGCTGTTGCCTGTCTGATAGGAAAGGAAAAAAAGTTACTATTAAAAAAAAAAAAGCAACAAACAAACACCTCTGAGAAAGATGATGAGAGTTTCCACACAGATTCAACTTTACTGTCAATCCTTCTTCACATTTAAAACATATATTAAATATTAAAGTACTCAGAAAATTCTATGTGGAATCCACACATTTAAAGCAGAATACTTGATTCAACCTTAGGCATGGTGTCATGATTCTTATCTCTGTAATTAATCATTGTACTACAACTGTCTGTGTAATAACAGTAATTCGCCTCCTTGGTGTTTCTTTCTTATTTCAGAACTTTCAGGTTATTTCACTTTGCATTTAATTGTCTTAATTTGTTACTTAATGGCAATAGGAGAAAAATGCTTTTGTATGAATAAGATTTTGCAAGCCACAAAGAATGAGAAAGGAAGAGTGAGAACTTTTTTTTTCTATTCATGTTTTCATTACATTGAAGATATCATGCACAACCTATAAAATGAGGAACAAATGCTTTTTCTGAGTTCTGAACTCCTCAAATGTTCTGGGAGGTTCACTATCAAATGCAGTAACTTCAGGGAGACTTCCTGAGATGATGTGGAGTTTTGTGGGCTGAAAGGGGACAAACAATACCTCTCTCTCCTTCTAATTAACTTCTGTGGTAATTTAGAGTATGCTGAAAACTGGTTTGAAAAGCGGATGTGATTGTAGAGCTAGTTTTCAAAAAGCTAATTTTGTTTTAACTGTAGTTCTTAGCAAGATAAAGAGTTTATTTTGAATGTGTTGCCTGGAGTCTCAGCGTAAGGAGTTTACTGGCATGTTTATTTGCATATTTCACTTTTTGATTGTGAAGTCAGGATTTTATATGATGTAACAGATACTTGGAGGTCAATGTAAGTTATGAATCTGCAGATTTCACGAGTACTTTGTGCAACATACATGGTTGCCAGTGCCACTATCCATATGGATTAGGTTAGTGTGATTATCATCAGATTGAAAGCCTATCACAGTTATTGCAATAATCTTTGCTCCATCTTGCTTGCCAAGGCTGGACGATTTACCTTGTAGGTCAATAAATAACTCTTGACTAACTTCTGTACTCCATATAATCTAATCTACAGATCTCTTCTGTTCCAGTTGTTCAAGTCAAACAAACAAAAAAATCGAAGTGAGCAAGGAAAAAAATCTGCCCAATTCAATGAATAATTGAAGACAGAGTTAGGTTCAGAGAGAGGTGCTTGAATGTGAGGAATAATGAGAGGGAGAGGAAATGGCAGCTGCATAAATAATTGATAAATTCTCTACAGCAGACCCTTTGTTGTTGAGTCTGAGGGAGATAAGGGAGCAGTGCTTTTCCTCTATCTCTTCATATGGACTGAACTGTAGGCAGCTGCCTGTGTAACTGTGACACAAGCAATGAAATCACAGCTGCTATGGGGAAGATAGTGCTTGGCTTATCTGTCTTTTGGAGGACATGTAATATGCACTAGTTCTGTTGCAATGCAGAGAGTGTGTATCTCCAACATATTTCTTTAGGCAAGCTTATCTTTGACCTGCATGCTACAAGTAAAGTGTAGTGTGGAATCACATTCTAAGTGTTGTCTCCACCACTCCTACTTGGGAAGACAGAGCTTATTTCTCTTCAGAGGTCAGCAATCAATACAGTGCAGCAGTTACTTCAGTCAGTATTTCTGTTGCAGGATTTTACTTATGTTGGCCAAAATAATGATGCTGAGATATTGCTAAATCTCAACATATCTGAGACTGACTGCATAGCTAGGATCCAAGAAACAATGGTTTCCACACTGTCACTTAAAAAATTGTGCAACATTCTGTCAAAAACTATTGTCTTCAATTCTAATTATGGTTTTTATTAGGGTATCTTGTATGCTTACTGCATACAAGGAAGAAATATTTTTTCTGCAAGATCTGTGTGAAACTCTGCTAGACCCTTGTTTTTTCAATGATGCAGAGAAGTAAAATCAAACCCAGCAGTAGACTGAAAAAAAAACCAAAGGAATGAAACACACAGCACAATAACTAGTAGTGATGCAGTGGCAATGTGAATGCTGACTACCGCAACTAATTATGCTTCCTTCTACATACACCATCTATTCTGGAGTGTTACTGTTACCTTCAATTTCAACTGCACTTTTTCCAGTACTACATCAGAGTACACATGAAGATGTCTTTGATGCTATAGTATGTTATGCTTTTAAACACTGCATTGAAAGCCAGCATCACTGTTCTAACATCCATTGTTAGTTACTTGCAACAGATTACATAGAGGAGGTGTCATTAACATTTCTAGATATGCACTAGAGGTAACTTTTTGAATGACTTTCTTTATCCCTTGGTGATAAATACAAGAAAGGAGTGCTCTGATTAGAGGGGAAAAATAGAAGTCAGCCTCTAAAATGCTGTCTTCCTTTTTTTTTTTTTTTTATCTGAAAGAACAGGAATTAAACTCTTGTGTCAAAGCTTTTTTATTGTTTTATTTATGTAGAAACATTCAACTTCCAGGGCAAACTGAAGAGAGCATAGTACTTCTTATCCTTCAACATACTTAAGAAGTGGTCAGGAGTCCAGAGCTGTTTAATAATGCTTGAGCATACTTGACATTAAGTAGTTTGATACTCAGGCTATTGACCAGTAGCAACTCTATAGAAAAGTTACATTTTTAATTGTTTTGCTGCTCATAGCATCGTGTTCAGGGTGCAATAAGTAAAAAAGACTGAAGAGTTGCCAAAGAATCTTGCAGTACTGAAAAACTATTAAAATTCCATGTAGGCAGGTATAAAGTAAAGTTCAAGGGATGGGTGAATGGAATAATTCCCATCTTATCCCCACCACACTGTGCATCTGCTTACATTTCTGAGGGATAGGCCTTGGAAGTAATTACAGTCAGCTTTGTTACTGTCAGCTCAGTAATGGTCAGAGACCAGAACAGGCAGCATTGAACCACTGAATAAATGAACAGTAAGCATATATCTTGAGCTAGCAGATGCGCAAATTGCACTGCCTTCTTCACCAGTGCCGAATGGACCCAATCACAGTGTCATTTAAGAAGTCATTCCAAACCTTCACTTTTTCCTGTATGCCAAGAAAATAGCTTCAGATCTTTGACTGCAGCCTCTTTGTCTCACTGGAGTAGCCAATCTCACCAAGAAATAAAAGTGCTTGGTGAGGTTCTAAGTTAAATTTATACAATCTGCTGTACAGGAATATGTGAATGCTGTTCCTTTTCCCAGGAATTTAGTTATATTTAGTAGCAACTGTGAATTTAAATGTCAGTCTACCTGTTGCCTGACTAGAGAGTATTTATCTTCAAAGCTCAGTACACTACTGTAGCAGCCTTCCTCTGAGGATGCAGCAATAGATGTAGATGTTGAGCTCACTGGCTCAACAACATAGGGGAAACTAATCTTTTTAGCTTGGCATTAGATAAAAACAATGCACATAAAATATGTCTCAGTATTCATCAGATGGTCAAGGAACTTAACATGTTTTCTGAGTGAAAATAACTCTGACATTTCTGTAAAGTAGATATTTCACAAATGCATTCTGCCAAGACTTTCATGGCCACTATAGAGGATGAGATGTTACATGTGCCAGTTTTCTCACAGAGGGGAGACAGTAGTAAATGTGAGTGCAAATACTTAATCAGTTGCTGTGGAATGATTTTGAGTCCCCCAGTTAAATACCATAACTATCAAGTTAATGTTTTTATGATTTTTACCTTTAAAAATATGTTTAACTCATTTTTTCTTTGCAATTTGAAGCAAGTGGAAAAACTCTGTGTCATAAAAATAAACATTATTTTTGATGGTTCCTGAGTATGGAAAAATGTTTGTAATTAACAAAAAATAGTTCTGTGCTACTATGCAAAAATAAATTCCAGCACAGGCAAAACAAAGTCATCGGTCACTTTTCTTTAGGCTTAGATTTCTTTCTGGACTGCCATTTTCAAATCCAGGAAGTAATGCCCTTAATGATCAAGTTTTGTTAGTGAAGGAAATAATCCGTGTACAGATTGTATTTTTGTGGTAATAAGCTGTGAAAAGCAGTGCTAAAGCTTTGAAGGGCATAATTTTTATTGGTCTTAGTAAAAGACTACCATCCCTGCTAGGGTGATGATACTGTCCTTCAAGCAGAGAGGTGTACTGCGGGATTTCTTTTCTAGTCAAGATGCCAGAGAATTGTCTGCCATTCTCTCCTCCCCGCATTCTAGACTCTTCTAAGTACAAACTCACTGTGACTTTAGTTCTACATTCATTTTCTTCTTTTTGTACTGTGTCTGGGCCTGGACAAGCACAAGAAAGACATGGAGCTGTTGGAATGAGTCCAGAAGAAGGACACAAGGATGATCAGACATGGATGGAATGCCTCTCCTATGAAGAAAGGCTGAGGCAGTTGGGCTTGTTCAGCCTGGAGAAGAGAAGGCTCCAGGGAAACCTCCTTGAGGCTTGCCAGTACTTGAAGGGAAACAGGAGGTGGACTAACCTTTTGTGTGGCATGATAGTGATAGGACAAGGCATAATGACTTTCAAGTAGAAGAGGGAAAACTTAGGTTAGGTGTTAGGAAGAAATTCTTTACTCAGAAAGCAGTGAGGCCCTGGCACAGCTGCCCAGAGAGGTTGTGGATGTCCCATCCCTGGAGGCTAAAAGCCAGACTGGATGGGACCCTGGGCAGCCTGACCTGGTGGGTGGCAGCACTGCCCATGGCACGGGGCTGGGACTCGATGATCATTAAGATCTCCTCCAACCTAAGCCTCCACAACCCACCAAACTCCTCTTTTTTAAAAAGGTAGTTGTTTTTCTGTTCTCTCCCAGTATCTCCATACCTTTGTTTTCTGCATATTAAAGCAACAACATTGTAGCCTTTTATAATCCAGAGGAGACTTCTCTAATTCCTTCAATCCTCTCCAGAAGTCAGAAAAGAAAAAATTAAGTTCTTAAACACCCTTCTTTTACCCTTCCGCTACTTGTCTGCAGCTTTTTATAGCCCCACTCATCACCTCACCTGGGCCTTTCAGCACACTCTCTTTCAGCTGCATTGGCGCTCTTTAATCTTTTCTTACAGGAAATCTGCTCTGCCAGGTGTTTTTCTTTGTTTGTTTGTTTTTAAATGCCAAACTGTAAAAGTAGTACTATCCAATTTCTGCTATAATCACAAACCCAGAATTGCTTGAAATTTGTACAGGACACCATAGGTAACTTTCTGGATGCTCCTAAACCTTTGTGTTGCAGGGTTGATCACTGGGAGGAAAAAAAGAAAAAGCTTTCGTAGGTGCTCTTTTTTGCATATGGTTTTTGGGCCAGTAAAGCCAAGCATCTGCAGTCTTGAAATAGCCATGTGGTAGAAAGTACTGTGGCTGCTGCCTTTCCAGCTGGACTGTATGAAATATCTGTAATGATTCTTACTGCTCTTGTGGCATAATACTTAGAAGCTATGATTTCTGCCTTCCTCTGGCGTATCCTAAACTTCCAGATTTTGAACTGTCTGAAGGAGGCTTTTATTTGGAAAGATAAGTATAGGCCAGTCTAACCTACTTGAAAAGACCTAGTGCTAAATATATATTTGATAGACAGAAAGGAAAACCAGTGATTTGGTTTAGTACCGTGATGAAAAGGAACTATGAAGTGTACTTGAACTGCCAAAATTAGGGTGAGGCTTCTGAGACCTTCATGGGAAAGTCCGGAATCTTGGCATAAAGACATTAATTCTCAGGAACAAATGAGTTACTAACGAGCATTGCAAGCAGAGTAGATATTCATACAGTCTTCATACCATCTAATGAAAACTAAGGTGTTAGAAATGTATCCAGGCAGAGGCATGTTTAACTGAAAAGTAATCCTTCTCCTATAGAAATTGCTGTGTAAGTTTAGCATTATTTGCTTAGTCTCTACCTTGAAATAAAAACACGGGAAGAGGGAGAAGAAAAGGGTATTACTAACTTCTCAGAAACTCAAAAGGAACTTTGAAAATGGCATTTATATCAACTACTTTAAAATGCCTTTGACCTCTGAAAGAGGCCCCACACTGTAGGACTATGGTTCCCTTATCTTAACATAATGTTCACATAAACAGTTCTTGCTGGAGCCCTGAAGGCACTAATAGCCTAGGCCAGCCTCACCTGGGGCCACCTCCAGCCGATGGCCAAGGAGCCACAATGCAACTTGGCCCAATGCCCTCACTTCTTGCCTGAGAAACTCCATAGCAGCACCAGTCTGTTGTGCCTGTGCCTGGTTGTGGGCACCACTGATCCTGACCTGTGAACTGCTGTCCTTGCCTAGCTTTGGCCTGTTCCTATGAAGGTGCCTGGAGCTAGGGCTGTCTCCAGCCTGCCCTGCTTCCTGACTGGGATAGTTGGATGGCCCTTGGGAGCCCACACTGCTCTGGCCTGAGGCAGAGCCTTGTAATGCCTCAAAATACTTCTTCAAAAGTGAGCAAAGAAAATGTTTGTTGAAGCCTACCAGCATTCCAATAGCAAACATATTTGGTGGTGGTGAGTCAAAATTCACATCCTGCACGACTAACATTATTCCTTTGCTTATGTTGATATGTGTACAGCTGTAAAATAAATAAATTTTAAAAAGGGTGATGTACAGAATGCAGGTTAATAATAGTTTAGACTCACTGTGTTTGTTGTATGTATATTAAGATAGAAAAGTTCATAGAAGCAAAATCTAGAGATGGCTAGCTCCAATGAGTTCATAGATATTTGAGGCTCTAAGCTTCTTTAGATTGTTGGTGAGAGTTGCTGGACAGTTGAGCTGTGAAGATCACAAAAAATACTGGAAGCAGAAGGAAACTGCTTGAGTTATGCCTGCCTTTCTCTGGAGTTTCAGCATGGAAGGTCTGTCTGTAAGTTAAATCACCTTTATCCTCACAGGTCTTGTGGGGTGGTGTCCAAAAGTTCTGTTCAGAAGGCAGACACCCTGGAAGTTAGGGATTTAAGAAGCCCGAGGTTTATTTTTCTCATATTTCAGGAATAATCTCTGCAAACCAGAATCTAGTGTTGCACTGCCATTATTTGGTAAAGGTATACCAGTTCTTGAGACCCTAAGGAGAGCCTACTATTGCACTGCAGTCTAGTCTCCATCTGAAAGGGAGTATTCAAGTTTAATTTCTGCTTTGAAGACTGTCTCATAGACTGAATAATAGTAGTAATCTGAGGGGGTCAGGAATCCTGTTTTCCCCACCTGCCGACTCACCTCAGCATTGGGATCCAGGCTCAGGCTTGCTCTGCTCACCTGAACACTGCCTGTATTGTCACCTGGCCACAGAGGGCCTTGGTGATGTGAACAGTCTCCTGGTGGGCAGGGAATGAGCGCATAGCATCATGGACAATGGCTGTAATTGCTAGACCACTACCTAGCAATCCATTCCCTCTTGTTTCTGAGTAAAAGTGACTGAACATCATGTTTTATAGTGGATTCAGCCTCCTCTATGCACCAGAAAAGATCATAAAACAGATCCTCCTGGAAGCTATGCTAAGGTATGTGGAAGAGAAGGAGGAGACATGGGATAATCAGCATGGCTTCACCAAGGGCAGGTCCTGCCTGACCAACCTTGTGGCCTTTCATGATGGTGTAGCTGCACCAGTGGACAAGGCAAAAGCCTCTGATGTCATCTATCTGGATTTCAGTAAGGCCTTTGACATGGTCCCCCATAATATCCTTCTCTCCATCTTCTCTTGTACGTGGGTCGTGACAACTGCCACTATCAGTACAAGCTGGGAGATATTAGGATAGAGGACAGCACTGCCAAAAAAGAACTTGGGGATACTCATGGATGGCAAGCTGGACGTGAATCATACAATCATTAAGGTTGGAAAAGATCTCTAAAATCATCAAGTTCAACTGTCTATCTACCATCAGTACTGCCCACTAAACCTTGTCTCTAAGTACTACATCTACCCTTTACTTACCTCCACAGAGATGACTCTGCCACTTCCCTGAGCAACGTCTCCCAGTGCCTAACCACTCTTTCCATGCTAATCACAGAACCAGAAATGTGCCATCGCAGCTCAGAAAGCCAACCATAATTTGGCCTGCATCAAAAGAAGCATGGCCAGCAGGGCAAAGGAAGATGATCCTGGCTCTCTACTCTGCGTTGGTGAGGCCTCACCTAGAGCACTGCATCCAAATGCGGAGCCCTTGAGAGTCTTAGACATGTTGGAGAGCATCCGGAAAAGAGCCACAAAAATTATCTATGGGATGGAACACCTCTTCTGTGAGGACAGGCTGAGAGAGCTGCAGCTGAAGCTGGGAGAAGAGAAGGCTCTAGGGAGACCTGAGAACAGCCTTTCTATATCTAAACAGAGGCTGTAAGGAAGAAGGGAACAGACTCTTTAGCAGGGTCTGTTGTGATAGGACAAGGAGAAATGGTTTCAAAATAAAGGAGAGGAGATTTGGATCAGATAAAAGAAACATTTTTTTTTATAATAGGGGTAGTGCAGGCTGCCCAGAGAGGTGGCAGATTCCTGTCCCTGGAGACATTCAAAGTCAGGCTGAGTAGTGCTCTGTAAGAACTTAAATCCAGGGGAAAAATATGACAGTTATCCTGTTCCATGAAGCAGATATTGAAAACAGACATTATCTAGAACTGAAGTGCAGGTGTTTAAGGCCCTTGCTCCTTTAAAAACTCAGAGCTACAACTTCTGAATGAAAAGAGGACGCATTTTTTTCCCCTTGCAGTTTGTGCAATGATACTCTCTTGATGGGGTTTGTTTAGCCGAGTTACTGAATGACTGAAATGAGTGTGAGGACTATTTTACAGCTACTTCAGAGGGGAGTCTTCTTTTGGAGAACCATGTTAACCCTTTGGTTAGGGGGTTTGAGTGTAACCTCAGTTTGCGATGTTCATAGCTTGGCCTCGTTCATGCTTTCAGAGACGATGACTACTCAGAAGTGTATTGTGGAAGTGTCTGAACTCTCAAGATTAGCCAAGGCAGTGGAAAGAAAAACAGTTACTCTTGGTAATGATCACTGTATGGGGAGAAAAGCTTAAGTTCTTATGATGTTTTTATTGTTGTGTTGTACTAACCCTTCCATGAATCTTAACTGGCATTTACCTTCTTCCATTCTTTTAATTCTCTTTGGCCCTAGCCCTTTGCCAATTTGTTGAAAACAACTTGTTTCAAATTAGCATTAGTTCAGCATTTAAAATAATCTGTATGAATATCAGTTACTGTCTCTGGCAGTTATTAGAGTAGCTTAAAGCTAAAATGTCTGATATGCTGGTATAGTACATGTGTGTAGTATTATTCTAATGTTACTCTGCAGGCAGTATCCCTCCCCCTTCAATTTTCTTTTTGTAATTTTCATCCTCATTTTCATCACCAATATGACTTAAGAAACAATTTAGTCACCTCTATTTTTTTTATTTTCCAGCAGTACTGTCATGATCTAAAATAAGCAGTAACAGTAAAATATCACTACTAAATGGGCTAGTTCCATGGATTACTTTTCCTATTCTTAAATACTGTTTTCCATTTTTTTCCTTCTTTGAGTAATTGACTTCCAGAAAGAAAGGTTGACTTTTACTTTGTTCTTCCTGTTGCCTTTTTTTTTTTTTTTTAATAAGCCTACATAAAGCACTAATTGAGTAAAAAACATTCTGCCTTGCAAACAACCAGTGTGACCAATGCTAGTCATCTCTTGTTTTTTTCCAGAATTTTATTTGGCAAGCAGAATGAGCGTCTGTGGGAGGAAAGAAACTGAATTAAAGTTGGGGAAATACAAGATGGAACTTGATAGGGTGTGTCCTCAGATGTGTGCACATGTGTCACACTTGCAAACTAGATAATTGCATATTTAGTTTCCAGTCTGTATACATGTGTGGGAGCAAATGTAAGGTTTGTCTGCCATAAGGGAGATACATACACTGAAGGCATCATTTTTAGTCTGTTTTGAACCTAGTGCTCTGGAAGAACTTACACTGTGGTATGTCACTACCGTGACTCAGAAATTCAGTCTGATTTATGTCTGTCTAGTAAAGACTGTTAATAATTGTGATGTTAAGTATGTTTTGAGGTACACTAGCATCAATTAAGCATTAACACATTGCTGTTTCTTGGGGGCCTGCTATCCTCAGGTCCAAGTAAAGCCTGGCTATCAGCAGCCTTGTTCCATTATACTGTAACTACCAATACATTTTGGATACTGCTTCTGTCCTTCTTGTGGAAAAAATACCCCTAGTACTATGTTTTTCTGGTTGGTACTGCCACTTGGATAGCTTGGAATAAAAATTGCAGTAAGAGGGAGATAAAGAGGGCACGTACAGGTCAACATTTAGTGACAGTGAGATGCAGCAAGACAACGAGGTTTTCTTGTAAACAGTTTATATTAGTAGTTAAGAAAGATAAATTTAACGCTAGTTTTCATGTTTCTATTCTGTATCTCCAGCCTCCCACCTGATGATGATCATCTTCCATTTGGACTCCTGGTTATAACTATGAAAAATATGCTATTTCTGAAATGCCAATAAATATGCCTGCTTACTTGTCCTGAAAAACAACTCCCTGAAATTACCATTGTGGTAACTACACGTAATGAATGATAGAGTTAGTGGTGAAAAGTTTCACCGTCATAACAACAATTTTAAAATACAGAATTTTAAAATAAGCACTGTTTGCACTTTGTATAACGTGTTTTTGAAGGATGTGAAAAGCAAGTTAAAACCTTTTATTTTCTTTTTTTTTTTTTGCCATGAAAATTAGTGATATGGCTGTTCACTGGAATAACATCTGTGGGTTTTGGGTCTTTTTGTTTGTTTATTTGTTTGTCTATTGAGTATATTTACTTCACTTGAATGACAAGGAAACTTGAAGTTAGCATCTTATATCTCTGAGGGCCAGCCTTTGAAATTAGCTTAGGAGTCAGTATCTTTGAGCCCTATACAAGGGTTGTTCTTGTCAGAAATGCAGCCACTGTTAACTGTGTGTTAACCTTCTCTTGCTTTTTATTGTAGAGCTGAATTCAGATGTGCTACTCATGGAACTTAGTGAGCCACTTGGGCAAGTGTTGTCTTCCATATCTAAAACCAAACTTTGAGCATTTTACTCTAGAACACAAACATCTTTCATTGTCAGTTTTGGAAATAACCTGCTGAAACCATAAGGCAACATTTTGATTCTCCACTGAGGGCTATGAAATCTTTGAAAAACTAGAGAACATACAAAACTGTAGTTTTGAAATGGCTAACTTTCTGAAGGGATTCCCAAACTGCCCCTAGTGCAGGTATGTCTCTTGTCCACTGCTGCATGTTTGCTGGCTTTAGTATATGTCCTAAAGGGCTCTTGCCATGGGTTGGGTCCCTGTTCAGACTGATCTCTCTCTAGGACTCTGCAGCGTAATGGCTTAGGCACTTCTCCTTGAGAATTAAACTCAAATCTCAAGTCTTACAGATGTTTTGTTTTCTGTTGAAAGTAATGGGCTGCAAGAGGCTGTTGTGGGAGTTTTTATTGGAGTAACTATTAAGCAGTTCAAGAAAGATACAAGAACTTGGACCCAAGGCCTGCCTGTTTTTCTACGGTAATTCTAGGATGCGTTCAGTTTAGTGCTGTGCCCCTACAGTCAACCAGAACAAGGATCCTTCTCCCCAGAAGCACATGCAGCCTGTGCTTCCTGCCATGATGCTCTACAGCTCTGAGAACCTGCCAAAACTGGATGAAGATAACTGCATGAAGTGTCTGCTAGTCCTTCTTGGTTCCTCTTTAAACTGTTTTTCTTCCACTTCTATGAAGGTGCCCTCACTTTTGTAGCAGCCCAGTGGTAAAATTCAACAAATCTGGTTTCTTTAGGCCTTGAAGTCATACTACCAGCATGAATTGATTTCTCGTTTAGCCAAAAGCTGCCTGTGCCATTTTCTCTGGTGTTGCTGAGGCACAGCAGTAACATTTTGAGGTATCATGGGGTGAAAAGCTACCTAAAATAATTGAACTACCTCAAGTGTGTGGTGCTCAAGTGATCCTGTGCAGATGCGGCTGTGTTGCTCTATGCCGATGCATTGCATTTGAACTTGTAGGAGAGTGATCCTTCTGGGTTCAGGAATGATCTTGTGGCTGAGTAGTTGTGCTTTTTAGCTGGGATAGAGAAAGGAGGCAAGTAGTTGAAGCAGGCAGCATCTTCACTGAAGCAGTCATTCTGGAAAGAAACCCGAGGGACAGATTTTAGGCTAAGCATCCTGTTCTACACACATCTGTAGTTAAACTCCTTTAGTATTTGTTTCAAATGTGGAAGATTTGAATATTATTTGCTTAGATCTTGTGGATTTTTATAAGAATAGATTCTGTGACTTCTGGAAAATTGGGCTTTTCAGTCATGCTTTGATGCTTCTTGCGATCTTTGATGCCATATCTTTTTACAGGCTTATTTCCAGTAACTAAAATCTGTTCTTCCAATGACTCAAAATTTTATAGTCTGTGCTCTGGACTGAGTATTAGTGGCCTTTCATGCAAGTCCCCAGCCTTAAATTGACCACTTTTGAAACAGTCTCCATTTTAAAGTGAACCCACTTCTTTGCCTGTCTTCTTAAATTCACCATAACACATGAAAACAACAAAACAGTAATTGTCAGTCTGTTTGTAGTTGCAGGTGTGTATATGTGACTTGAATATGTTAGTGTATACACATATATATATGTATATAAATCTTTCAGGGGATGTGTAATTTTTCTTTTTATACATTTGAAGGCTTGAGTTTTGTAGCAAATTCAGCTCCTTATTCTGTCTTAATAGTTATTATTCTGGATAGTGCTGGTTTTTTTGAGACAGAAAAGAGGGGAGGAACCTGTCACTTGTCTACACAAGCTCAGCTCTGAGAAGCTTGAATCACAGTCAAGAAATGACATTTCATTAGCCCGACGAGATTTTTTTTCTCTCATTATTTTCCTCCAACCCCCTTGACTTTCTTGGCCTGAGATGCTGCTGACTGGTATCTTCCATGATACATCAGTCTTCTGCTTTTTCTGTTTTTCCCTTCATGTCAAAGCATTGTCTTGCCATGGCATATGACTGTTACTCAGTCTGGTCTATACTGTGGCTTCCATCTTTTAAATTTCCTTAAAGAGATGTGTATTCCTTCATGCAAACTGTTCACACTTCATCTGAAAGCTTCCCACAAGTTTAGATTGTGGTGTTCAAGTTTGTCATCCTGTACAGCATTTCTTACAGCATAAACCTGCAGCTGCTTTCCCCGACTCCTGGGAGGAGAGAAACTTAGAACTCAGCTATTTAAAGTGTAAAACAATACACAGACCAAGAACAGTCACTCGATGCTTTTTTTTCTGCAGATCCAGAGAGTCAGTTGGGCTGGGACAGCATCCTCTTTCTTAGACTAGGAGCTGTATCTAGGAAATCTAGCTCTAGCTGTTGTTAGTGGTGTCTGCACTGGAATCAGATCTCTTTGCTACAAAAACAATATCCCACTTTCTCTTTTCTGTTTAAAGGTGATTTTTTTTTCCCCTATGACAGAATTTTCCATTCTGTTGTTCTTCTTAAAACCTTTTAATAGTTGCTGAAAGTTTACTCCAATCTCTGTTTCTTGCTCCTGATGAAAGATTGGAAGAAATCTGGCCAGCAAATGAAAGAGCAAGGGGAATAAATATTTATTACCTAAAAAGGCAACTGGTGAGTTTGTCCTTTTTGTAGTCTGTAAGCACAGAGTTTGTAGTCTGTAAGCACAGAGTTTGTCTTTGGGAGTCTGCATTCAAGAAAGAGAAGCCATTAAATGCAGGTGACTCGCTGGCACCCATTAGGTGGATGTAGTTTGTATGTTTTCTCTATATCATCTTCAGAGGACAAGTGAAAAATGGTCAATCAGGTTTCTTAATTTTGCTGTTGGATTTCTGACAAGCTGTGAAGTATTTCAACTTGTCAGGGCCCTGGTACATGAATGGTAGTGTCTGACTTGGCAAGTGCCATACCAGCTGCATCACTTGGGGAAGAAGTGGCAGTAGGAAAGCATAAGCAGAGCTCGTATTCTTTAATCTCTTCAAAATCAAGGGAAAGGAAAATAACTGGATTTGATTCCCTAAAATCTTACTGGTGAATTTTGTCATGATCACAATGTGCTACCTGGAAAGAAAACATATGAGCAGGGAATATTTTCTTCCCTCTCTCATATACTGAAATGTTTCTTAGTCAGATTTTCCCTCTATCCTTAAGATAACTGGTGGTTTTTCACTCTTCTCTGACTATTGGTAAAGAACTGAGTTTTATTACTTCCCTGGCATGCAGATTGGAAATTCTATTTCTGCTCCGATGTTGAAGAAAAAATGAATGAACATAGTGTGTGAAAGTGTGTTTAAAAACTTAGTGAGACTTTGTTCTGCTTTTGGTCAAACAGTTTTGAGGTCTGTCTTCACACTCTTGGAAAGGGCAGAGGAAGAAATACAGTCCTTTAAAGAGTTTTAACTCCTTGTGGGATGTGTGTAGCAGAAACTGCCTTTAGTTAAGCAGGGAGTAGTCAGTCATTTGGCTGAAACTGAAGGCAACTGAAGTCAGCCTTCTTGATCAGTACATTGATTGTGGCCATCCAAGTTGGTTAGGCTGCCCTCCCGATGTCATCATGACTAGTAATTTATAGAATTGATGCTTATAAGAACACATAGAATACATAGTGAATTCCAGTTATATCATGTGTGTTGGGGCAGCTGTATCCAGTAACTTAACAACAAGGAGACTGCTGCAGCTCTGTGCCCCATGCGCCACCCAGCAGGGAGGCTGAGCAGGTATTTCCAGTGGGAATATGTAACACACACCTGGCCACATGGATCAACACAGGCAAACACACAGATGGTACCAATGGCCTCATCCTGTTCTCTCTGGCTGATCAGGATGAAGGTCTTAGTGTGAGACATTAATAGTATATAATTATATGTATCTTGCTGTTTATATAGAGATAGGTACATATATATACACCATTAATTACATTGTATTAGTTATATTAATAATAGATAAATATCTATTAATCAGTACTTATCACTTCTAGTTATCACTAGTATGTATTGCTAACTACTGTAATTATCAATTATAATTACATTTAAGTATAGCATTGTTTCTGCTTCTTCCTCTCCTATGCATGAAAAATGTAAGGTTATATTTATTTTCAACACTGTGCTTGAAATCAAAGTCTTCAAAATAAATTATATGGCTAGTTGCTAATTATAATAAGTAATTTGGAACACATACAATATGTATAACATGGATCCTTCTAGAAGCTGAGCCCCCATAGTCTTGCCATAAGAAATATAGACACACAAGGGTCTCCCCCAGTCAACCTCGCAATCCTATGGCCTTGCTAACAACTGGGACTCTCCTGGTCCCTCCATATCCCTATCCTCCTGTGGTCTCATCCCTGTGGATGTTCTAGCTTTCCTAGGACAGCCCTGGGAAAGGCTGGGATGAGGTTTCCTTTCCTTTGAGTCCCTAATTTGTGTTCCCACCTGCTGTTGTCCCTCTGCACTCTTCTGGACTTTTGCAGACAGGCTTTTGATGGGATCATAGAATCACAGAATTGCTCATGTTGGAAAAGACCTTAAAGATCTTCAAGTCCAATCGCAACCTAACCATACTACCCTAACTCTAACTTCTGCTAAATCATGTCCCTGAGCACCACATCCAAACAGTTTTTAAACATGTTCAGGGATGGTGACTCAACCACCTCCCTGGGGAGCCTATTCCAGCGCTTAAGAACCCTTTCTGTAAAGAAGTTTTTCCTGGTATCCAACAAAAACCTCCCCTGGTGCAACTTGAGGCCATTTCCCCTCGTCCTGTCACCTGTCACCAGTGGGAAGAGACCAACCCCACTCTCACTTTAAGCACCTCTCAGATATCAGAAGAGAGCAATAAGGTCTCCCCTCAGCCTCCTTTTCCCCAGACTAAACAGCCCCAGTTCCTTTAGTCACTCTTCATAGGGCATATTCTCCAAGTCCTTCCCCAGCCTTGTTGCCCTTCTTTGGACCTGCTCCAGCACCTCAATGTCCCTTCTTTACTGAGGTGCCCAAAACTGAACACAGTACTCAAGGAGAGGCCTCACCAGTGCCGAGTACAGGCGCAGGATTACTTCCCTAGTCCTGCTCACCACACCACTCCTGACACAAGCCAGGGTGTCATAGGCCTTCTTAGCCACCTGGGCACACTGCTGGCTCATATTCAGCCAAATGTCTATCAGTACACCAAGGTCTCTTTCCGTCAGGCAGCTTTCCAGCCACTCCTCCCCAAGCTTGTAGGGTTGCCTGGGGTTGTTGTGACCAAAATGCAGGACCCAACACTTGGCCCTATTGAAACTCATACAGTTAACCTTGGCCCATTGATCCAGTCTATCCAGATTCCTCTGTAGTGTTTTTCTCCCCTCTAGAAGATCAACACTCCCTCTCAACTTGGTGTTCGCGAACTTACTGAGGGTGCACTCAATCCCCTCACCAAGATCACTGTTAAAGATATTGAGTGGCTACAGTACCAAGCCCTGGGGGACACCACTTATGACAGGCCTCCAACTGGATTTAACTCCACTGACCCTCTGACCTCTTTGGGCTCGGCCATCCAGACAGCGTTTCACCCAGTGGAGCATACGCCCATCCAAACTGTGGGCAGCCAGCTTCTCCATGAGGGTGCTGTGGGGGACAGTGTCAAAGGCTTTACTGAAGTCCAGGTAGACCACATTGACAGCCTTATCTTCATCCACTAGGCGGGTAACCTTGTCACAGAATGAAATCAGGTTTGTCAAACAGGATCTACCATTCATAAACCTATGCTGACAGGACCTGATCCCCTGGTTTACCTCTATCTGTGCTCCTGTATGTGGGGGTCGGTTTTGTCAAAAATGTAAGACGGTATATAGAATGTCCAGAAACTTGGTTTTTGAGTCAGGAAAACAATGGATTTGCACAAGAATCTATGTTCTTATTGCTTCTGTTACAAGCTTTCTACCACTATTAGGTTAGGAGTAACATTTGCGTTCAAGATCAGCAAGTCTGATGGGGAAGCCAGAGAAAGGAAACAGAACTACAAAAACACCATTTCAAGTTTCCGTCCCAAGCCTACTTAAGAGGAGAAGGAGAAACAGAAAAATTATAAACAAAACTCCAGGTGATGGGAGAGGGCAGTAAGGACAGATGTGCGACTGTTTTAATTGTGTACTCTTTTTTAAATACCATTGCCTGTATGCAAGAGATAGAAAGCACCACAACATGGGCTGATTGCAGTGCCCCTTTGCTCTTGCATGCTGCTGACAACCTATGCCTGTCTCCTTTCTCTGTGTGGAGACAGAATTCCAGCACAAATATGACTGTCATTCTTGTTATGTAAGCACGTGACACTAAAATGTAGAAACCGAGTTTCTCTTCTGAGTGTTTTCTGGGCTGGTATCAAGTCTGGCTGTGTAATGGAGCACTCTGGTGGAAAGTCATCAGTTTCATCTGTACCTATAATGTTTAGTAGCAAATGTATTACAAAAATATTCTATTAAAAACACTTAATAAATCTGTGAAGTGAGACAATAAAATGTTTGAGACAAACCAAGTTTAAAACCTTGTTTGCTGTCATGTGCAGTCTTTGCTGATAAGATCACAGTGTAGTTTCCCTACCACCTTGGATGCTTACCTCAGCCCTTCACTGGGAAATGTTCATTTAATGAACAGCCACTAATATTTTGAACCTTAATGGAATGACACATCTTCATAGCAGAGTCTATGCTGAGTTAATCTCTCCATGGCTTTTGAGAGTGTTACCAGATTGCTGCATGTTTCATAGAGTTACAACATGTGAGTTGCAAGGGACCTTTAAAGGTCATTCAGTCCAACTCCCCTACAATGAACACGGACACCTACAGCTAGATCAGATGCTCAGAGCCCCATCCAGCCTTACCTTGAGTGCCTCCAGGGGTGGGGTACCCACCACCTCTCTGGACAACCTGTTTCAGTGCTTCACAATTTTACTGTAAAACCTTCTTCCTTATACCCAGTCTAAGTCTCCCCTCTTTTATTTTGAAACCATTTCCCCTTGTCCTATAACCACAGACCCTGCTAAAGAGTCTTTTCCCTTCTTTCACAGAGCTTCCCTTTAGATACTGAAAGGCCGCTATCAGGCCACCTTGGAGCCTTCTCTTCTCCAGGTTGAACAGCCTCAGTTCTCTCAGCCTGTCCTTTATAAGGACATATTGCACTCCTTGGATAATTTCTGTGGCCCTCCTCTGGATGTGCTCCAGCAGGTCCACGTCTCTCCTGTTCCTTAAATAACTTCTTGTGGTATTTCTGAGTTAGTTAAGGTGTGTGGGAAATGAAATTGTGCATTGAGACCAAGAAAGTGGGCAGAACAGGTGCTTACAACTTAAATCATTTTAGGATAGGAAAAATTAATTTCAAATAGGACCTCTTTTTTTCTCTTAAGAACACACGAAGTGTTATAAATATCCATGATTAGAAACTGAGCATTCATCTCTCATCACAGCTGTAGGCTTTCAGCTTTTTAATGACTCTAATCCAGGCAATACCAGGCACTTGAGAAAATATGGTGTATTGAATTAGCTATTGGCTAAGTGTGCCTTGTTACTCAGCTGTATTTAGCCAGCAGTTCGAGTAGCAAAAGGTTTGGTTTTGTGTCGCAGAGCTGAATTGCTCTGACTGGCAGACTTTTATTTTAATTGCCTTTCTCTTGTAGCATCTTGCTTCATCAGAAAAATAAAGCAACCTATATAAAGTAGCCTACTTTAATTATGCTGTTCTCATTCATACCAAAGACAAGTCTCTCTGTGCTTTGAGACAGGAATATTCTGGATGAGAAGAGAGAAGATGCACAAAGGATGCTATGGGGTAATTAAAGACAATGGTTTTATTTCATCTTCCCCCTTTTCTTATTGCGCTTCCAGTTGTTTTTTTGTTTTGTTTTGAAAACAGATCTTTGGAATCTGTATATCAAAATTATTTTTGTAGAATTTATTGATTAATTTTTCTTAAGGGAGAAGCAAACTCATATAGTAATGCTGTTATCTGAGGTCACTTCATAAACTGCTGTGCCTACAAAAAGCAGATAATTGCTGCTTGAATGAATGAAGTGAGTGACGTGGTAACAGAGCTCTTCTGTGATCAGGGAAAGATTCCATGGGTCACTTTATCAGCAGGTACTCAGTAGCAAGTAGGAGGCTTGTGGGCTTCCTGTAGTAAAGTGCTAGGAGGGACTTGGTCAGAGAAGTATCAGTCTTGTTTGATACAAGCAGCTGTGCTCTGTTTTAAAGTCGACAGCATCTGCTTCATGGAAAGTCATTATACCTGTACTTGTCTCAAGGAGCAGAGGCTGTACTTCTGATCTGAATCAAAGCCATCCACTGTGGGGCTGTGCTCACCCCTTTGTTCCCTATTAAATTCTGGCAGTTGTTTCACATGGACCATCCGTTCAAAACACGGCCATAGTTTATTCTGCTTCAAACTCTCTTCCTTCATTCTTATTCCATGCAATCAGTAATGATGCCTAAAAGTATGAATGAAATGTGATCCTGTTAAGCTTTTAATTGTTAAACACCCAAGCAGAATGGGACTTATCCTCTCCAACTTGCATGAAAATTTTCAAATGGCAAAACTATTTCCCTTATTAACCTGGTACAAATTTGCTAACCGTTGAGAAGGAAAGGTTGCATATAACTTGTCTAATTATATTACTTCTTTATCTAATTTTATGTACAAATTAATAAGCTCAAGTAGTCTCTCTTTTCCACCTTTTTGAAAAACCGTACGTTCATTTATAAGCAGAAGAGCATTACATTTCTTCCTTGTGGGACTGCTGCAGGGCAGGAATGAAAATGGTTCTTCAAAAGATCATATCAGGGCTCAGGATGAATTTTCTTTCAGAAATTGGGAATATATGAGATTATTCACCAGTGTTAGAAGACTCCTACATGGAAGCTAGCCCAAGTCCCCCTCTCTCCTCTCTCAGTTGTTAAAATGTTAGAATGCATCTCATTAATACCTAATTCTCTCTTCTACTAGAACAATTATTTCCAGTTATAGATTGGTAATTTAGTAGGGAAAAGATGATAAACTTAGTGTGGTGTATTTGTTTTTGTGATTCTGTGATTACATTTATGTCCTCAAAAGAGAGTATGGCCCTTCAGTGAGACAGAGGAGTGGCAGGAGGAATAAAGGACAGGGAAAGCTGGCATGCAGGAAGCAGGCACTTGCTCCTGCTGCTTGGTTTACGTGGTAGCGTACGCCATCTGCTTCGCACAGGAGTCACACTAGGGCCTTAAACCAGGGAGGAACTCGCTTTCCCAAGCGGTGAAAAGTAACTAAGCCTTTAAGGCTCCCTCCGCCTATTGAGAGGGCATCTGTTGCCCTCTGGTGTTTACTCCAAGTAGAGCGCCTGTGGAGAAGCGCCGCAGGGCCGCGCGGTCTGGCCGCTAGGGTGGCGGCAGCGGGGACATCCAGGGGCACCAGGTGAACGAGGGACGGAGGAAATAACTGGTTTGTATTGCTTTCCTTTATATAATATCCTGGACGCAGTTATGTAATCAGAAACGATCACGAGGACAAGAAAAGGCGTGCTGTGCTTGCTGTAAGAAATTGCCCAGGCACTGTACTAAGCTTCTGTGGTCCATGCCTACAGTTCCATACAGGTGAGCACAAGATCCTGAGTACACTCCTAATAGCAACAGCTGGGATGCACGGCAAAATCGTGTGAGGAGATTCCTGTACGGCTGAGTTAACTTCTGCTTTTTGGTGGCAGGGGAAGCCAAGGTAAACTAGACAGCTGTTTTGACTTCAAAGCTGACTGAAACTTTTCCTGTGTCTGGGAAGCCAGGGGTGTTATGAACTCTTTCATTCTGCAGGACGGGTTCAGTCTGAGACACCTGAACCAGAGCCGCTCAGCATGCGGCTGAGAGATTTCCTTTGCGTTTTTCATGGAGATGGAGGACGTGATGCGTAAAAGTGTTTCTAACTTCTTCCAGAGATAAAATACTGAAGTGTCTTTCATGCAGAGAAATCAGAAGATATGAGTTAATGCAGTGGGTGTTGAGACCAGGCCTAACTCACGGCTGAGAACAGAAAAGGGGTGAAGTTTTGTAGTGTATTAGCAGAAACCTCAAAGAAGTGTGTATCAGGTGTGCTTTTTCCACTCGCAGTCAAGTATTCCTTTAAGAAATCATGCTCACTCATAAGCTCAAAATTGCACCTTAGTATAAAAGTGTGTGTAGCAGGTTTGCTTTTATTTATTTATTTAATGAACCAGTGTTTAAGAGATGCTGAATTTGCAGGATGTCTCATCATCTCATTCAGGGCTAGGTCGTTTTTCCTTCTCTCCATTCCTGAAATGATAGTCAGGATGTTGCCAAGGGGACTTGTGGTGTGCATTGCTGACCAAGCTGTAATTACTCACTGATGGGTATTTTGACCTTAAATTCTCTGTTACCTGGGTGCAGATTGAATGGTGTATGCTACGTAATTAGAAGATTTATTTATTTTTTTCTCTTGTAATTGAGATCAATGGGTGGAGATCATTAAGATGCGTCCTAAGTGACTGTTTGATGCAAGCTGGAGCTGTAGAAGCTGACAAGCGCATCAAATTCAGACACCCAGTAGGCTTTAATCAAACTTCACTTAGAAAAAGAGAGCAAAATTAGTCACTTTGTTTCACTTCTCTCACCTGATTTTATATTGCAGTATTGATATATGTGGTTCTCCTGAGCTCCTCTTTCTGTCAGGGATGGGGGGGAGGGAGTAAGGGATCTGTATTTAACAGTGATGCTGAGTCCCATCTGTGGACTAGTAGTGCATGATGATTAAAATAGGACTTGATTTCTTTAAGCTGGTGTTAAACTGGCTTAAAAGACCACAGGATGAGAAAGACCTTTGTGCCTTAGAGCAAATGTTTTCTTCAGAGAGTGGTGATGGGAATCTGTGAGTCAGTCTAGACAGTCCCTGAGCAATTGCTACTTCAGTGACTGCCGGTGGGGAAGCAGCAGGGCTCTGCATGACCTCAGGGACACTCAGCAGTATCTCCTGAGGGCAGCCTGGGTCTTCAGCAGCTGAACAGATTTCTCTCTGCTCTGCAAAGATCTTTTAGAAACAGTGGAGAGAACTGTTAGTGTGGGAATAGTTAAGGTTATTTTCTGTCTGAAAGCAGTGCCAGGCCTGTAAGACTTTCCTTAAAATTTCCTCTTTAAAAATACACAATGGTGTGAAAGGCACAGTCTGTTCTACTTCAGTAGTATGGTTTGTAGTGTTTTCAGTGTGTGTTTATGTGTATTTGGTTTACGGAAGTTAATGACTCTAACACAATCATAAGTAAATGCTGAGCGCTTGCTTCAGTACCTGATTGTGTCTTATGATGAAAATAATTAAGTAGGCCATCATAGCTTTATTTTCTCTTAGACTGGTACAATTGAAGAGTCTTCTCTTTCTTAAAGAAAGCTTCAGAGATAGAAAAATAATTGGCCCAAGAGATAATGTGGCTTAGTCTTCCATCACAGTTGTTGGGGGAAATAAATTCTGGAGTTGTTTGTAGGAGTAAGCAAATCTGTCAGTGGAGATGGACTTAGTAACACCTTGATTTTATTTTTAATGCATCTAATTGATAAAACATCTTTCTTTGACCAAGCAAAATAGGTACTACTTTGCATAAATCATAGAATCCTTAGAGTTGGAAAGGACGTTTAAAAGTCATCTACTCTAACTCCCCTGCAATGAACAGGGAACAACAGCTAGATTAGGTTGCCCAGGGACTTGTCCTGCCTCGCCTTGAATGTCTCCAGGAACAGGGCATCAACCATATCACTGGGCAACCTCTGCCAGTGCCCCACCACCTTCAATGTGAAAGACTTTTTCCTTACGTCTAACCTAAAGTTATGCTCTTTAAGATTGAAACCATTTCCCCTTTTTCTATCGCAACAGACTCTGCTAAAGAGTCTGTCTCCTTCTTTCCTGTAGCTCCCCTTTAGATACTGAAAGGCTGCTCTCAGGTCTCACAGCCTTCTCTTGTCCAGGCTGAACAGCCCCAGCTCTCTCAACCTGTCCTCGCAGGAGAGGTGTTCCATCCCTTGATCACTTTTGTGGCCCTTCTCTGGACGCTCTCCAGCAGGTCTATTTCTCTCCTGTACTGAGGACTCCACATGTGGATGAAGTACCCCAGGAGAGTACAGTACTCCAGTGAACACAACCAAGAAACAAGCAGAGACCCAAGGCAATAACAGATACTCTTCCAGTTATTCCTTAGACTGCAATCTGCAAAAGGAGAATATCTTCATGATGGGAGATTGTCACATTGATTTCAGTGTTCTTTTTAACTTCAACTCATTTAACTCTTTTGTTCTGCTTGGAAAATCTATTTGTTCCAGAACTGTAGATAAGTTTTTGTCACAGATGGTTTCTTATTCTGGATAAACAAAAGGATAACTAATTCATACACTATTATTTTAGAAATATCTGTTCATACCTAATGAACGTACAAAACCACTGTAGCAGTGTTTTGTATGCAGTAGTGTTAAATGTTACATTTGATCTGTGGCTAAAGTTTCAAGTCAAACTAGATTTTCTCAGTCTTTAAATGACAGTGTATTTTAAGACATCTTTTGTATACTATTCTGAAACTAATTAGGACATCAGCTAAAACATTAAATAAAGAAAAAAAAAATACAAATTCTATTTAGATCCTACAGGGATGAAATTGTCTTTCAGATGAAGAATGACTAAAAGTTAAAGCAAACCCTGGCTTTTTCTAAGGCCTGAATGTTTTGGGCTTTTTTTGTTCTGCTCTGCCATCTGTAGAGCTGGTGAACCAAGCAACAAATAAAAATACTGAATAGTTGGTCTGTGCAATGCTTTCTTGCAGTGACTGGCTCATACTCCAGTAGGGCTCCATAGTCCAGTAGAGCTGCTTTCATTGATAATGGTTATTCATGGGTTATTTTTGGTTTTACTTGTTCAGGTATGACATATGGTTCAGTTCCAGTCCCAACGCTTCTGAAATCATCTTCCTGGGGACAAATATGGGTTCCAAAGTTCTCTTGTCCTACAGTCAAACATAAAAGATATCTTGGTTCATTGCAAGTGTAAAGATTGTAAACTTTGTGTATGTGGGGACTAGTGTAAGTTTCATGTTAATAAAAATTGCCTGACTACTGTCTATTAGATCCAGATGCCTTTTTGGGGGAAAGAGTATTTTTCCAAGCAGTTCATTTTCTTGGGAGGAATGTTATCATTCCTTCTGTGTGCTATCCTTCCCCTTCAAGCTGGTGTTCTATTCTTGGGACAGGCATATTGATGAGAGGAAATATTATGTAGAAGACGAAATTAACCATGTAGACTTTTTTTTTTTTTTTTTTGGTAATCATTACTCTTAGCTGTGCTTCTCTAGCCTGTGCTGTGCTGCTTGCATTTGACAGTGCAGGGAGTTGTAAAACCATGAAACCTTGCATGAATTGAATTTGAATTCTTGTTCCTTTTCTGAAACTGTCTGTTCTAACATGTTTGAAAAGTTGTTTTAAACTCTTTGGAGACATCCTGGCTACTTGACAATTCTCTGAGGACCTATAGCTGTCCATTCAGTGCGTTGCTCCCTACAGGCCTATAAAATGCTTAGCTTGGATGGGAGAAGTGATGATGAATGGTAGCAGTTTATATTCCAACATTCATATGTTGACAGCCAAGAGTATTTGTCTGAATATCTTCTGCAGAAAAAAGACTGTAAGATACAAGCTGAAAAAAAACCAACAAAACCAACAACAACAAAATCTAAGATTTTTTTTTTTCTCTTGCCATTTTGTTGTTATTGTTGGAGATCTTTGTCTGAGAAATGGTTGTGCTGCAGTCTTTGGTGAACAGTGCAAGTGGAAGCACAGACTACCTAAAAAAAAATATATATATTTCTGGTCTTTATTAATAATTTTAGTCACCTGAATCTTCTGTGGTTGTGTTTTGTTCTACAGTGTGTAGTATCTTGAGATATACCAACAAGGCTGTTGATTTAAACATAAAAATGACAAGATAATTGTGCCAGATGATATTGACCTTAAAGCACTTTTAGTTACAGAGTATCAATAATTGCAACACTACTTAATGTAGTCCTATTGTTATTTAGTAATGCATTGTGCTGAAATAATGAGGCTTCAAATTTTAGATAGTACTGAACCTGGCATAAATGTGTTAAATGAAAACTTCATGGAATCTTAGAATCATAGAATGGCGTGGATTGAAAGGACCTCAAAGACCGTCTTATTGTCCCTCCTCTGGACCCATTCCAAGAGCTCTGCGTCTTTCTTGTGTTGGGGGTTGCAGACCTGGATGCAGTATAGCAGATGGGGCCTCACAAGAGCCGAGTAGAGGGGGACAATCACCTCCCTCTCCCTGCTGGCCACCCCTT
>JAOWBP010002052.1:21114824-21126102 GCA_028571105.1 Tragopan temminckii | reverse complement strand
GTGTTGGTGCTCCTAATGAAAGCTGAAATGGGTATGTCCTTGGTCCTTTGTACCACCTTTCATATGCTAACCATCGCTGCTGTTTTGGTATACTATTGAGGAGGTAATAAATTATTTTCACTTACAATAAAGACAAAAGCGATCACAAGGGAAACCCTTTTAGAGAGATCCCAAGTTTGGAAACCTTGTGAACACTGCAGGTGATAATAAAAGAAATCTAAGAAAGCCTGTAGTATTAGATACACTCCTGACAGTAAAATTCTGATGTCTGATTAAGCAGTGGAATAAATGATGAGAGTGATTAGAAAGTTTTTTTTTTAAAATATAATTATTGACATGCACATTGGAAACAATGGGACTGTGAAGTACACTGCTTAGAAATATCTCTTGGCTAAGGTTCACCAGAATGTGGCAAATAGAATCATACAGTAATTTATATCTATGAAACAAGAGACAAAAGTTCGTGATCTTGGCCTACGTGGTAACCCCATGTCTGAAATTTTCCGTGTGTGCATATACTTTATCTGCCAGGCTCAAAGCAGATGTTTGGAAAAGAGACATGCACAGGCTGTTTCTGTGTATGGTTCATTAAATTGATTGCAGCTCGTTGACTTTCTGAAAGGACAGTCCTAAGGAGATAAAGTTAAAAAGCTAATTGCAGCTGAATTGACATCCTTGTTTATATCATGCACTAATGAATGTTGAACATGAATATTCTCTGCAGGATTAAGAATTTAAAGAGGTGATGAAAATATATTCCATATATTCATAAATATGTATGCTTGTGTTAGTGAAAGGGAGCTTTTGTGCATGAAGAAAATAAGGTTATCCTGGGGATATTTTGAAATAAGAAAAGCTCCTGGCATTAAGATATATGTAAATATAACATTTTTTTTGAGGAAAAAAATTGCAGTATTGTGCAGAACAGCAGGTACAGGCTTGAACCTCAATTTTACTTGTCAGCTGTTCAGTGAAAAGAATGGTTCTTGAAGAAGTCTTGTAGATACTCCATCTGGAGTACTGCATCCAGGTGTGGGGCCCCCAGCACAAGAAAGATGCAGAACTCTTGGAATGGGTCCAGAGGAGGGCCACTAAGATGATCAGAGCACTGGAGCACCTCTCCTATGAAGAAAGGTTGAGGCAACTGGGATTGTTTAGCTTGGAGAAGAGAAGGCTCCGGGGAGATCTCATTGTGGCCTTCCAGTACTTAAAGGTAACATAAAAACAGGAGGGGAAACGACTGTTTACGAGGGTGGATAGTGATAGGACAAGGGAGATAGTGATAGGACAAGCAGTTTTAAACTGAGACAGGGGAGGTTTAGGTTACATATTTTTCACTCAGAGACTGGTGACAGGCCAGAACAGGTTGCCCAAGGAGGTTGTGGATGCCCCATCCCTGGAAGCATTCAGAGCCAGGCTAAATGTGGCTCTGGGCAGCCTGGTCTAATGGTTGGCAACCCTGCACATAGCAGGGGGGTTGGAATAGATGATCATTGTGGTCCTTTTCAACCCAGGTCATTCTATAATTCTGTGATACTGTTGGCATTTGTGTTATAGTCAGCCTTATTTCATCTGCCTAGATAAGGTGAAAATATTTTAAAAACAAAGCTGCTATAAGTCAGTTACTAGCTTAGACATTAACACCTCCCACAATTTAATCAAAGAATAGTTGAGGTTGGAGTGATCTCTGGAATCCATCTAGTTCAACCCTTCTATTCAAAGTAGGCCAATAAGATGAGGTTGCACAGGACACTGTATAATTGCAGCTTTAAAATCACCAAGAGTGAACACTGTTCTGCTGCTTGACTGCCATCACCACAAAATTTTTAGTTTTTCTTATGTTTAAATGGAATTTCTGGTATTTCAGATGGTGCTTGCTATCTCTTGTCCAGTCACTACATACCACTGATAGAAGTCCAGCTTCATTTTTATTTTTCCCCACTCTGGGATTCACATACATTGATAAGATTCTCTTGAGCATTTTCTTTTTCAGGCTAAACAGTGCCAGCTCCTTTGTTGTCATATGTCAGATGCTCCAGTCCCTTAATCTCTGTAACCCTTCACTGGATGTGCACCTTCGCTTCTTGCAGCGAGGAGCCCAGGCCTGGGTCCAACGTTCCAGATTCACCCTTAAACCAATGCTGAGCAGAAGGGAAGTACCTGTCTCCCAAACCTACTGGGAACATTTGTCCTAACGTAGTCCAAAGTGCTGTTGGCCTTCTTTGTCACAGGTATGTATTGCTTGGTCGTGGTCAGCTTAGTGTCCAGCAGGACCCACAGGGCCTTCTTTGCAAAGCTACTTTCTTGCTGGTTGACTCCTATCCTGTACTGGTGTATAGAGTCATTCCTACCCTGATGGAGGACTTTGTAGTTCTTACTGCAAAGTTCCTGTTTGTCTATTTATCCATCCTCTCCTTCACATGTTTAAAATGGCTTTCAGGTTTATTTGCTACATGACCTTTCTGGAGACTGATGCATGGTCCCTCTAGGGTGATAAAAGACCCCCATGAGGATTGAGGCCTACAAATAGTTCTTTTAGTTCTCTGAAGGAGGCCTCAGGAGTTTCTTCTTCCTGATTAGGTGTTCTACAGCAGACATTATGATGTCACCCATGCTGTTCTGCACTCTAATCCCAGCTCAAATTCTGCTGGCTCATCATCTGCCCCAAGGCAGAGCTTCGTGTTTTCTAGTTGCTTTTAATGTAAAGGGTAATGCTCCCTCTTTGCTGTCTTCCTCCTATGGGGCAGAGATGCTTTTGCCCCACTTAGGTGGATACTGCCTATTCCAAGAAATACTCAAGCCTCAGAAAGGATCCTGTGGTCATAAGAAAACCCTGTTACCAGCACTGGCTGTGCAACCAGTTCTTGAACTGTAGAGTCTGTCTGCTATTTTTTTATGCATTTTTGGGCCTCTCACTGGAAAAATCAAAAACATCAGCTGAATACTGAGTGGCTGTCTATCACTGCCAGAGCCAGCTAGTCATATCTGCTGCTTCTGTGGTCACCCCTGGCCTTGGTGCCTAGTTGGCAGAATAGCAGGGGGTAATAGCTCTGAGGGCTACACTGCCTTGGCAGTCTTTCTGAAAAGGGGGTTGGACTCGATGATCTCTGAGGTCCCTTCCAACCCCTACAATTCTGTGATTCTGTGATCCTAGATCAGAGTAAACCTCTGTAGATGGTGTATTCATATTGTGTACACTTCCTTCACATGTGAAATCAAGTTCTTTGTGTACATTCCAAGGCAGCTTGGTTACAGGTGAGGTTTTCTGATGAAGATGGAAAAACTTGCATCTAACTTGCACAAAATCTTCCAGCAGAACCAAGATCTTAAGCCATATGTTGGTTTCTCTCCTTTGTTATTGGCAACTGGAGTGTCTGTTTGTGATGATGGAGGATCTGTAAGTTTAAAAATATATATATTTATTATTTAACTAGAAAACACTCTATATTTCAGTTGATAAAATAAGTTTATTGCACTCTTGCCACAAAAAATATTGTGAATAAGAAGAGAAACTAGCTGAAAAATGTTATTTTTAATTAAAATTTCTTCCAAAAAAAAAATAAAAAAAATTGAGAAACGTTTCTTTCCTGACCTACCTTAAAATACATCTCTCAAAAGCAGTGTAGGTTGAAGGAGAAAATATCTCTTAAAAAACTTTTCTTTTAGTATTTGCTGCTGCCTGACACTTGAAACTTCTTTGGAATGTTCCATTTATTTGTGAATCACAGCTGTTTTTTGTTTTGTTCCCCCTGAACATCCTATTTCTTGTTACTGGTTCAAGCTACTGTGCCCTGTATATAAATCATCTAGACAAAGTTCTGCACCCTGAATGCAGTTAATGTGGGGAGCTGTGCATTCTGTTGTGGTACTTCTAGCAAAAGGACGATGTGCCACCAGACCAGCAGTTGAAACCAAACCATGTCAAGTATTTTCTTTAGGAAAGTTTATTTTACAGCTCTTTTAACACATAACTAAGCCATCTCAGAAAGCCATGCATTTTTTCTAATGTAATTATGAGAAACCTGTTTAGTTAAATTGCTGGTAGTTGTCTAGACATCCTACTGGAATCTCCTGAGTTGGAATTCAATTAAATGGGGAGAATTTCTGTGGTTCTAGACAGAAGAATTTGGCTCGAGAGTCTTCTCATTGAAAATGTGGTTTGGAGGAGAGCTTACAATTCCTATATGGACAGGAGAAGGTATCTGGTTTAGAAATTAGATACTAGATAGAGAAGAGCAATTGGAGAATGGCTTTGTTGCCACTTCCAGGGGTGATCATATTCCTGAAAGGAAACAAGGCTATATAGCAATGTGGCTTGGCGAGAAATGAGAGAAATGTATACGATTGCCTGTTGCTGTCCCTAATTATCTCACTGCTTTTTGCCTCGGCAGCATCCGCTGTTGTTTTACTTTTAGCTCTTCAATTTTTTTAGGGCATAAACTATAATATCTGATAGAAGCATCCTTTCAAATGTTATGGTGTTCAGAACTGATTATCCTCTGTAAGCCGCTTACATCTCTGGGACAGCTTAGCAATTAAGTTAGTATTCACATCATCTGCTCCGTTTATTTCTGCACTGTTGGCCTGACATGCAGATTTAAATGTTGGGTTCTGGGAAGCAGGAACGCTACAGGAGTCCTGGCTCTGCTGGTGCAGTGTCAAGCACAAACAACCCCAATTCCAGTTGAGCACTCAAAATTCTACCTATCAAGAGTAATTACTGAGATTTTCTGGGAGGTACCCCCTGACTAAATGGGAAGTTAACAATGCTGAATGTTTTTTGATTTGTGTCTTAAACATGGAAATGTTGGCTGCTGCGATTTTTGAGACTAGAAGTGAAATTAAATACTCTGTTAAGTATTAGCAGATGCTAAAGAGGTGGACAGAATAGGGAAGGAGCCTCTTGTGAGCAAATTGTGAGATTCAAAACTCTAAATAAGTCTGTGTACAAGCCATCGTCTTGGCAAAAGTGCTTTTGCTGATTAAGTTCTTAATGTCTTTCTGGAGTGCTTTAAACCAGATACAGACTGCCTTATAGGAACAAAAAGAAAATAATCCTGATGTCTATCACCTATTGAGGAAAAGGATCAAAACAAAACAACGCAGGATATGTGAACTGTCTTCATACTTATTTATGTATATATACATCCTTTTTTTTGTAGATTTTTTTAGATTTTTTTTTTTTTTTTTTTTTGGTCTAAGCATGCAGGCAGTTCTTTTCATATCTGTGATACTTTTTTTTTCTCATTATTGTGGTGCTGAGTATGGACTACTGCTTCTTATATTGGTAAAGTGGTTGAAACTGGATTAATACTAAACCAGTAGTCATCCAGCGAAAAGATCTAATTCTTGTGTGAATGACATCTTTTCAGTCAGTGACCAATCTAAGGAGGAGGATGAGATGTATCCAGTTATCTGACCTCTCTACCAAAATGGTAATGCTTTAATGACCTTACACTTATCATGACACAATTTGCAGGTTCTGAAACATGAAATGGGATCAAGTCTACAACTATGTTCATTATATGAACTTGGAACATCCAGTTTAGAGTTTTGGCACAGTATAGATGAGGTCTTAAATCCAGATTTTATTGCTATATGTTTTCTAAGTTTTCTATATTGTTTTTGTCTTGTGAGGAAGTTTTCTTCTTTCTTTAAGGAGCAAGAAATTGCTTTGTGATGCAGAGAAAAGTCATGTTACAAAGAAACCTTATATTTTCTTATACAGAAGCATTTGTATTTATTGTTGTGATGCAGGACTTACTGATGTAGTGGTGATGGAGGTATGTGGGCACATATACTATGATACCACTGGCAAAAGTAACAAGTGAAATCATAGACTACAAGTAGAGTTCCTCAGGGGCCTATCTTAAGACATGTTCTGTTCAATAAAAGAGAGCCCAGCAAAGTCCTCTTGCCAATGCAATGAAGGAGGTGAAATGGGATAAGAAGTCTCTCATTTGCTTCCTCTCTTTTTATTACTACCAAATAGTGTAGGTGAACCAGGACTGTGAGTTGGTGTTGGTAAGTACATCTAGCTCTTAATGAATAAAATTCGTAATGCCAAACAGCCAACTTGCTTCACATTTGTTTTTTTCCTCCCTTTCTAGAAAATAGAGGAAATTTCCAAGCAAAGGGGATATTTGCAGAATGTTTTGTAGTGTGCTACACCTTCCTTTCTGGACAAAAGTGTCTAGCAGGTGCAGACATTAAATCAAAAAGTAAAAACGCAAAGAAAATATCTAATACTAATAAATATATATTTCAGTTTGCTTAACGCTTGCTCAAATCTCTGACAACTGGAATGAGAGTGCCTTATTAAGACAACATGTAGTTTTCATGTCTCTCAAGGCTGAGGTTTGTTGTAGAAATTGGACCTACTATTTAGTTTTACTTCAATCTCGCTTTTAAGGGACCTCAGCTTACTAATATAGGTAGAAAAAACAAAGCAGTTTAATACATTCTTCTGGGAAAAATCTAGGAGAGTATTCTGACATGGGATGCTGAAGAATTTCCAAGGAAATTTAAAAAAAACAAAGTCCTGTCAAAAACATTGAGTTTAATACACCTCTGGATATGTTTATTTACTTTCACTTTTATCTAGATGGAAAATCAGTATGTTTTATAAACAGTAAATATGTGAGAAAAGCATCAACTTTTACTGTGCAATTTAGCTGTAAGCTTTTCTGCTTTTACAGATCGCTTTCTATGTTGTTCTCACTTTTGCAGTATTTTCTATTCAAATAAAATTATCTCCAACAACAACAAAAAAAGCTGTTATTATTTTGCGTTAAGTTGCTCTCTGTAGATTCTGAAGATGTTTGTTGACATGCTGTTATATATTTCCAATCATTTCATGCTTATTTAACTTCAGAGCTGTACTCAGATTTTTTTATCCTGCTAAGTACCTTGTAATAGTAAAAGATATTCTGAGTCTCTTTCCTAAATGAAAAGAATTAGCCTGAATTATGTTAGTGAACAAAGGCTTGGAAGTCTAGTTCATTAATAGGAGCTTACTGTGCTAATTAAGTATGTGTGTGTGTATATATATACACATAGACACATATATTAAAAATCCAAAACAGTAATTTTTCTCCTTCCTCTTATTCCTAATGTAGTGAGAACTGCAGTTGGATACTGATATCTGAGAGTTGTAAGGATGGTTTTATTTGCAACTTTGCAAATAAAAGTTCACTGGAACTGAAGTGGTTGTCTTAATATTTGTGTTGCTATGGTGAAAAAGCAACCAGTCAAGGAAAGAAATTGTCAAGGAAGTTCAGGAAAGACTTTAGGAAAAAGCTAATTTAAATAGCAAACAAAAAACCTCAGTTTTGTCTTATGACTTTCCCAGAAATATTTTTAACGGCGGAAGAACTGCTCTTCTGAAACGTTTTAATATAAGAGCAAAAACATTATTTTGTTTGTCTGTAAGTCACAGACCTCTTTTAACTATTTCTTAAGAGGCACAAATATTCTTCCAAATATATTGTAAGAAAGTTCTTTCACAAAAGATGTGAGAAAAGACTGCTAAAAAGTTTTAATACCCTACAGTGAAGAGGTAATAGCATTGTAAAAATGACGACTGTTTCCTTAGGGTAATGATAAAGTGATTTAAAAATTGAAGGCTGAAATTGTTGCCATATAACTGCCATCCATAATTTATCTTAAACAGAACGTTGTGAGCTATAAACAAGTCTTCACCATTGATTGTATTCATACTTGGCAATTCCGTAATTTACATTATATATTACATATTTATATAACTTCCATTATATCACAACTGGAGCTTACCTTCTATTTTACAGGACATAAATATTGGTAATGAAATGCATAGCTGATTTTGCATGTATGACTGTAATTGCAAGCATATGTATCACTAAATGTGAGCATAGTTTATAGTGCAGACCGCTCCATAATGTGATCCTATCTTTCAACCTGTTTTTATCAATACTTGTTTAGAGGCAGACTTATTACAAAACTGCTTACTCGGACACTGAGGGACTTAGGAATCCAAATAGTTAATTTTTTTTTGTCTTTGTAATTATGATAATCTGATAAGACCAATAGATCCTTCCTGGGAGTGGTGAAGAGTCATGGCAGGGACAATTATTTTTGTCGTACTGATTGGGAAATGAAGCATCCTGGAGCTTAAGAATCATAGAATTATAGAATCACAAGACTGGAAAGGACTTATAAGATCATCTAGTCCAACCGTTAAGCTTTTCCCCTGAGAAGGATGGCCTGGGTGTACAAATGTGCCAGGAAGGACAGACAGAGGAAATTCAGGCTGTTGCTTACAAGGACACACACTTAAATAATGAGCCACAATAAAGGTGAATAACAGAAACAACTAAGGTGCACTCAGGCTTAATGGCTTTCCTGGTTTTGCATCTCATTTGACTAGATAGAGAGAGAAGCAAACTTCATGAAAACAGATTTAAGATGCTTTTCAGCTGTCTCCTCCTGCATTCAGTAAAATCAAAATTTCTGATACTTGGGAATATTTAAGGTATATCCATTGGAGGGCTGCCTCAGTGTCTCCTTGAAATAAAATGTTTATTGTCACTGAAATGACTATTTTGAAATTGAGCAGTGGAGAGCTGCCCAGTTTTGTACTGTCTCTAGACTACCACATGATGGCAATATGATTTCTGTGCTTAATGAGACAGGATGACTTCAGCTGTCAGCCTTGTGCAAAGGGAAAGGCTGATGGAGATGCCCTTTGGCCTTGGCAAAGACAGGATGTGTTAGGCTCACATCTCTTATTATATCAATTAAATTTTAAATAACTAGAAATGATGATTTACTGATTTTGATCGAATACGCCATGTCAGGTAGTACCATGATGACTTTAGGTTCACTTAATACCCCTTCTACAGAAATAACTGTACCTTATAAGAGCATAATATGAAGCATGTGCCCAATAAATGAAAAACCAAACCACTCTATTTATCCAGTTCAGTATATATTTCACAAATGTGACTAGACTTCAGTTTTGAATTAAATACCCCTTTCTTCTTCCCTCAGTCTAAGTATTTGTATGGTAATCTGGCTTGGCTTTCAGTGCTGGGGTAAAACTTCTAAAAATTTTGATGACTGTAGGGCACAATAGTCATAACCTGTAAACTGTTCATAATTTTTTTTAATAGTGCAGTTTTTGACTGCATGATGCAAAATTAAGTGTGATGTTACCTTGCCAAAGTCTAATGCAGAAGTTCCAAGAGCGCATAAAGGAAATAAAATATTACTGGCTATGCAGTTATCTTTGGACACTCTCCAGGCTGAAGACATTTTTTCATTGTAAACTACCAGAGGTCTCAGTGTGAGACCATTTCTTTGGACCCACCACAGGGTCCCCATGAGTGCCAGACCCAGAAAAGGAGGAGAATTATTGTCAAATATTCTAGAAAACCCAGCAAGTGTGGTCTCATCACCATATAAATCCCTGCTTAGGCCAGTTTTGCTGCATGGTTTCTTTGTCAGGTCTTCTTTTTAAAACTCTGGTGTCAAAATTTTAAGTCAGAACAAAAATGTGTGAAAGACTGCCTTGGGCAAACACATTTTCAACTCTTACTACAACTGTGTAGTACATTCTTGTTCAAATTGATGAACACTTTGTAATTAAATCAATTATTTTCTCTTTTAAGAAATAGCTGGGTCATCTCAGATTGTTCAGTGTCATGTATCTGCATGCATGTTGTTTGTCAGTAGATACTGGAATCAGAGGGTTATACGTGGCTAATGTCAGTGAGGTAGAATGAAGACCAAACTATCAGTGAACCTTTTTGTTTTGTGTATGTTAGAAGGATAAGGAGAACTTCTGAATGTCTGCTGTCTCTGCAACATAAATGCAGCATTCCTAAGAGATAACTCTTAGAGGACAGTGAATGTCTTGCAGTGACAAGCAGGTCATTACTGTCATAGCCCTGAGCATCAAGAGGTGCACCCACTGCCTATGGGTCCAGGAGATCCATTTTTAAGGTCAGGCACTCATTTTCTGCACTATTCTGTAATTTCATAGCATAGCCTGTCCTTAAGCCCATATCTGGACCTACACTGTAGCCTTGTCCCAGACCCTACCTCCTCCTAATTGGAAGTGGCAATTGGTGGCTGTCTCGGCCATAGTGACTATGAAGTACTTGGGCTTAAAATCTTTGGTAATGGGAGGAAAGCTGCTACCAAAACTGCAACACTAGATATGGGGAGAGGAAACTGCATGATTGTCAGAGGACTACTTAGTAAGATCCCTGTAGAAACTGCTTCTGAAGATGCTGGGGCCATTAGTACTGATCACTTTTTAAGCAGATCTCTTAAGAACACAGCAATAGGCAATTCCAAAATGATGGAAGTCATGCAGGCAGGACAGAAGCTAGGTATGGCTGACCTGGAATCTTACTGTAGAGCTCTGGCAGAAAAGAAAGTATATGGCCACTGGAAGGGAGGATGAGAAACACAGGACTACAGAGATGTTGTCTGCCATTGCAGGGAGAAGATTCGTGCAGCCAAAGCTTCATTAGAGTTGAAGCTGGCATTTACTGTGAGGGACAACAAAAAGGACTTTTAAATTAAAATATATTAGCAGCAAAAGGAGGACCAGAGATAACATTTGTCCATTAGTTGATGAGGACAGTCTCTTCACTGATAGGAATATAAAACATTTCATGACTTCTTCACTGCAATCTTTAACACAGGCTGTGATACCACAAGTGACCCAAGCTAGAGGACCATGTTCACACTAATAATAAACTCATAGCCAACCCCAAACTGGTGCAGGATTTTCTACTCCAGCTGGATGCACAGAACTCTATGGGGCCTGATGGGCTTCAACCCATCAAAGAGGGTTGTCTTTGTGAGACCTCTTTCAACTAATTTTCAATGGTCTTTGGTCCAAATTAATTGGAAGCTGGCAAACTTTGTCCCAGTTTTCAGGAAGAGTGAGAAAGAAGATCCTAGTTATAACAGGGCTGTCAGTCTCATGTCAGTGCCTGATCAAATTAGAAAGAAGACTGTTCTGGGAATTTCAAGAAGAACTCCTGAAAGTCAGTGCAGTCACTGATCACAGTCAACACAGATTCACAAGGAGAAAGTCCTGTTTGATGAACTCAACACTCTTTTATGACAAGGTTCCTCATCTAGTTGACCAAGATAAAGGAGTTGATGAAATCATTTTGGATTTCAGCAAAGCTTTCAATTCTGTTTCTCACAGTATTCTCCCAGACAAAATGTCCAGCATACAGCTAGACAAAAACATAACATGATGGGGGAACGATTGGCTGGT
>JAOWBP010002052.1:21062278-21093061 GCA_028571105.1 Tragopan temminckii | reverse complement strand
AGTTTGCATAGTGTATGTTCAGTTTTGGTAGCTGTGTTACCAAGAAAACTGCTGTACTGCTTTTTCAGGGAACCTTTCTGCTGTCAAGCTATTGTGATTGCTGTCTGTACCAGCTCTCTCTGTTGGGGGTTCTTGTGACTTTATAATGATTCTGAGTAAGATTTAACACATTAGCATTGCCATCTATGGGGGAAGCTATTAATGCTGCTTCAAAGCATCACAGAATCCCATGGTAAGAGATTTCAACTGACATACCTTCTTAACCTTTTGAATACTAGAGAAAGATGGCTGGTGAAGCTTTTGTTAATGTAAACATAGGCAATGTTTATTAGGATGACCTCATTTCACAAAACAGAAGTGAAAAAGAAAAAGAATTTCTTTTTTGTCTTGAACTAATGTAAAGTATGTGTTGTAAATAACTTATTTTTGCACTGAGCAGTTTGCTATCTTTCAACTCAGCCTCTCCTTCAGTCTAGCACTTGCATGACCGAGAGTATCCACTTTCCTTTCCCAAAAGCCTCGCAGCTTAACCACAGAAAGCTTCTGAAGAGTATAAAGTTCTCAAGTTTGTCATAGCTACTCATGATAAATTAAATCCCCCATAATGATACAGAGGGAAGGAGGTGAAGATAATTACCTGTGTACCGTGGGTAGTGTCCTTGGAGCAGGCTCAGCTGAAGGAAGAACTTTAGCTTAGGAAGTTGAACAAAAGATCAGGTAGCAAACTTGACTAGGAACCGTGTTTTCTCTTTGAATGACACTACTTTCCCTTGACCATTTCATTTGAGACATTTTATTTTTCTAGCTGTTCTGTTGGTGTTAGAGCAATGCTCCTCTTTTAGAAAGCTTTTAGTTGTGTTTGTCTTGGCCTTGGTTTGAGATTAGGTTTACAAAAACAATAAGCTTGCTTGTTTTTTACAATGGTTATAAATACAGAATTGACTACTCATAAATCTAAATAAGGCTGTAAAAGACAACCTGATAGTTAAAATAATGGAAGAGATTTTCTAGTTTAAGCATGTGGTCTTCGTTCCACATGTGCTTACATCCCCTACTCTTCAAAAAAACCTCAGCTTGAGCTGTTCCGAATATTTCAGGTCAATAATCCCACTCTTTTGCGTCAGGTACCCTGTGTGACACACTGCAAAAAGCCACCTGCCTAGCAGTCACTTTGGAGCTGTAGGCTCACGAGGAAGGCCCCAGAGGTAATCTAATGACTGCTGACAGAACAAGTTATTAACACTTTTTTGAAGCTTGGTGATGGGTTAATGCATGCCAGCAGGTGAAGATGCCTACAACCTGGTTTTTCTGCCACTCTTTGCAAGCTTCCTCTAGCTCTGCTTGCCCACCTTCATGGTCAGATATGCATTTGGGAGTTCAGCTGCCAGATCTGGGCTAACGTCTGCTTTATTTTATATACACGTACATACATGTGCACACAGAACAAAGAGTACCTTGGTGAAAAATGTTTAACAGTTAAAAATGTGGTTTAAATTTTGTAGCTTTCTATTTGGTGTGAGTCTGTTTCATCCCTGTTTGTATGAGTGAAATTTTCAGACACTTCCATATGCAGGTAAGTATGGAATTTATGGTTACTGAACCTATTTTAACAAATACTGTTATATACCAATGAAAAATTTGCCACAAATATGTGATAAATTAAAAAGGAATTCAAATGGCCAAAAATGAAGACTATGAGAATTCCTGACCCATCCCCAGAACTGGATCTCATCAGTGCTTGCTGAAACAATTTGGCAGCAAACTGCTGTTTTCAGGTAACTTTCCAGCCCTCGGACAGCTGTGTGCTCTCTTCATCCAAACTCATGAAAAAGACTTGTAATTCACTGGCAGGCTTGTTCAATTGTTCACACGTGTTACTTTGGCTATTTGAAAGCTAATATTTGGACACGCTATTAGCTTAAGTGATAACACAGTATACAATGCCCAGCATTTCCCATTGTAAAAATTTGCACTGTATTTTCTGTAACTTTTTGCTAGCCTTGAACAGTTCAAACTGAATTTTTCTGTTTTGGATATCTATCTCAAGTGGACGGACGTGGGTAGGAAAAGGGGCTGAAACTTCTTTGAAGACTAAACAACATCAGAGAACAAAGAGAAAGATATCAGCTTCTTTCTTGTAGCTTAGTAGCCTTGTGCTTTGAAGAAATGTCTTGATGTTTAACAGGAAGCTACTTTCATATTAAATGTCCTCCTGTTAAGATAGAGAGGGTAAAAAAAAAAATCCAAAATGGATTAAGAAGTAAGCCCTTTAAAATCCTATTAAATTGCAACTGAATCAAGAACAGATATTTGCAAAAGTTAAGTGATGTTAGTTGAGGTGTGTGCCCTGGTAATAGGGGATGCTGAGAAGGTGAAGAATCTGAATGTCTTCTTTGCTTCAGTCTTTAATGCTAAGGCTAGCCCTCGGGAGTCCCAGACCCTGAAGGTAAGAGAGAGTCAGGGGAAAGGAAGATTTCCCATTGGTCGAGTAGGAGCTGGTCAGAGAGCATCTAGCCAAAATCTACTTGCGCAAATCCATGAGCTCCAATGGGATGCGTACACATGTGCTGAGGGAGGTGGCGCAGGTGATTGCTGAACCTCTCTCTCATCTTTGAAAGGTCTTGGCGGACAGGTGAGGTGCCTGAAGACTGGAGGATAGCTGTGTCACTCCAGTCTTCAGAAAGGGCAAGAAGGAGGATATGGGATATTTCAGGCCAGTCAGCCTCGCCTCTGTCCCTGGAAAGGTGATGGAACAGCTTGTTCTGGGTACTCTCTCCAAGCAACTGGAAGAGAAGGTTATCGGGAGTGGTCAGCATGGGTTCACCAAGGGGAAACTATGCTTGACCAACCTGGTAGCCTTCCATCACTGGCTGGATAGACCGGGGGGAGAGCAGTGGATGTTGTGTACCGTGACTTCAGCAAGGCATTTGACACCATCTCCCATATCATCCTTGTTATGAAACTTAGAAAATGTGGGATAGATGAGTGGACAGTGAGGTGGGTTGAGAACTGGCTGACTGGCAGAGCTCAGAGGGTTGTCATCAGTGACTCAGAGGCCTGTAACTAGCTGTTTTCCACAGGGGTCAGTGCCATGTCTGGTTTTATTCAAAATCTTTATCAACAACCTGGATGAAGGGATAGAGTCTACTCTCAGCAAGTTTGCTGATGATACAAGGCTGGGAGAAGTGATTGACATGCTGGAAGGCTGTGCTACCATTCAACAAGACCTGGACAGACTGAGAGTTGGTCAGGGAGAAACCTGATGAGGTTTAATAAGAGCCAGTGTACAGTCTTGCACCCGGGGAGGTTGTGGAGCCTCCTTCTATGGAGATATTTAAGCTCCCTCTGGACATCTACCTGTGAGACCTATTGCAGAGTACCTGCTTTATCAGGGGATTGGACTTTGATCTCTTGATGTCCCTTCCAACCCCTGTGATTCTGTAATTGTTTCATACATCCACAACATAGTTCATTTGATTTTGAATTATTACACTGTATGAAATACACTGAGAACTTGAGCACTGAATTAACAGAATTTTAGTATGTTGATATGATTATATCTTCTCTGTTGGAAGGTGGGAGTAAGTCTATTTTAGGGTATGAATGCAAATGAATTTTCATGAATAACTTGTGTTCTAGCCAGAGCATTGTAGAATAGAACTTGTGTTAGATTAAAAAATAAGAATAAAAAAAATCATACCATGCAGTAAATACACTTCAGAACAGAAAGAAAAAGGCAAAAAGTTGAATAACTGTTCTGGAAAGGAATAATGCTCACCTATGTCTGACCTGGTGAGCATCCTGTGGGAAAAAGTCTGTGGGTGTAATGCAGAGCAATGCAGTACAGTACCATATGAACATATATTTATACATCGGAAAATGGACAAACAAGCAAATTAATATCAGTTTGCATCCACTGCCAAATTCAAATGATTTTATTAAGTATTTATAAACATATGTTTATTGCAGAAATCTAAGTGTATATTGTATTAGAGCAGAATATTCAAACCAGACAGAGAAATTAAAATATATAAAAAATGCTGTGTACATTTGCCTATGAAATTACTGTGTTAAATTTAGAACAAGATTCAACTGCAGGTTTAATTTATTTTGAAAATAAAAGTTGAACAAATGCAGTAATTGCTGGTAGAGGATTTCAATCAGTTACCAAATGATCCTAAAACAGATGCTTCTAATGATGGCAAAATGAGCACTCCATTAATTATAACACACTCTTTTGCCCTCTGTAAACAGGGCTGTATTCACAGTATTCCCACTGCTTCACATTGTCGTGTATGTACACTGATTGTTAACGTTTAGAAGCAAGCTTTATCATGGGCAGAGTTCTGCTATGGGTATATGAGATCTGAGTTGCTATTCCTAGAATTTCTCTGCCACTTAAGACTTATTTGAAGCCTATATTTAACCTTTCTTTTTTGTGAAAATTAATTTCAGTGTAATAACCGAGCTGATAACATTAACCAAGAGCATGTTTGATTTCAGAGCAGAAGTTTAGACAATGTTTGTGCTGGAAGCAAGGTTCTGTTACCCTGGCTTACGTACTACTGATCTTTGTTTTTCTTTTGTGGCTAAAACAAAGCTAATGAATTAGTATGATTTGCTTTGGGAACACCTGAGTCTTTTCAATTTTTGAGAGAGAAATGTTTTTAGATCAAGAAGTACTTTGATTTGCACCACTAGTAACTCATCAATAAATTTTATCTTTGTCAATTTAACCTAGAACTACAAGATAAACTTTGATTAATGTTGCTTTGATCTTTTTGAGGTGATTATTTCCAGCAAGTCAAAGGAATTCTAAAACATTCTTACCATCTTGGATGCCAAGATGCGTGTTCTTTTAATAATGTTTATTTCTTTTATACTTGGGGTACCTCATAACATTGCCCAACATTCTGCATTTCAGTATAACTTCAGACACAACTGGAAGAGGATTGGTAAAAGCTCTGTTATGATGATTTTGTTTACCTGCCCAACTATAGGCTAACTATAGAAAACTGTTATTTGTATTTATTTTTTTTTACAGACTTGAAAATTGTTACTATGATAGACAGCCTTGGAGTCATGGTAAAACCTGATAAAATGTGGCACATGTCTTTGGGGTTCTAGGTCTAATATGGAGAAGTTGTAGTTTCACTGCCTCAGCCTTTGTTGTAGTGAAAGACCTCACTACTTTAGAGCCTAGAAAAGTGCTGTCAAGGTTAAGATTCCTCAGAATGTTCAATTTCTAATTCATAATATAAGATGAAAGCATGCTATTGTATTTCCTGGTTTAGTGTTTCAATAGCCAATGCTTTACTGTAAAGAGAGCAAAAATAACTTGTTGAATTTCATCATTATCAGTATAAAACAAATGCCGCCTTTGCGGCTCCTGTTCAAAGTTTCTGTTGGAATTTCCTGGTTCATGAATCCAGTTTTAGGCAGAGTTCTTGCAATCAAATGGATTTATCTTTAAAGGTACCAGAACATGTTATCTGCAACTAATGATGAACTACCATCCATTGCAGTAGTGCAGATACCTCAGGAGATGAATGTTACAGATCAGTGTACAATGTGGGTTACTGTGAGTGTAACAAAACAGAGCCAATTAGCTGGGCAAGAAGAACAGGAAATTTTACATTAGGTTAATGCTCTTTGGTAATTACTGGATTTGGCTGCAAGAGGCACATTTGGGGAAGTGTATCTTCAGCCTTCTGGCAGCAGCCATGTGTATTTGGTTACTGGAACTGTGTGGAATCCTAGCTCACAGTGATGACCAGTTAAAATCATTGATGAAGAGGGCTTATTTCATTACATTGGCATTGAATGAATGCTGCATTTTCTAGCTGATTTACTGAGCCTGGTAATTTTCCTTTGAGTACTCATATATGACAGTAGGATGTGCTCAGAATAATTTTTTTTTTTCCCTCAAAACAAGTAGAAAGTAGTTAGGGAGCAACTAGAATGATACAAGCTTTTTTTTTTCTTTCTTTCTTTTTTTTTTTTTAAACTTATCTGGGCTTCGCTGAAACCTCCCTCAAAACCAGTCTTCTGGTTTCTGGTCTCAGTGGTCCTTTTCAGCATGTCAGATGAGGTCTTTGAACAAAGCTGGTGATCAGACACCAGTGTTACTGATGGAGGCCAATGCCCTCATTGCAGTGTCCATGATATTATGCTTATAGATTTTTCTTCTACTGGACTGATAACCCTTTTTCATCACCTGCAGTTTAAGATGCTCCTTATCTATGCTATTTCCTACACTTCCATTTTTTCGGCCAACAGGCTGTAACCATGTAGCTATGCATCTCATAATCATAAAGAGGATGTTTTGTTCTCCACAGTTGTTGAGTGGCGTTGGCCTCTCTCTATTTCTTAGCTAGCAAAAACATGTTTTCTTCGTTCTTCGTAATTTTATTACAGAGGAACTGAGATTACCATGCTGTGCTGTAAACCTTTGAAATTCTGCAACGGAGTAGTCTCTGTCTCAGGACATCAGTACATCTTCACTGCGCTGAAAGTTCATCAAAGACTGGGTATGGATGTAAAACTGTCTGTTACAGATATGAGTCTGCTTTGCAGACTTGCAGTTCTGCCCAACCCCATCCTCATCTTTTGCTTCTGATTCTTTAAGTCTAAGAGACCAGGAGAAATGTCATGTTAAGATTTTAAAGTTCAATAGGTCGTAAAATCATAGGTTCTTGTTGTTTACTTGTTTTTTTTTTTCTGAAATGTTGTAATTTTAATATACTTTGGCAAATCTTTCAAAACTTCCTTCAAACCTTTTAAAATGTCATGAGTACTGTTTGATTTCTTTGGGGAATGCTGTTGGTGTCTAAATGGGGGGAAAAAAAGCTAACTGCTAGATCGAATGTAGTGTGCATTCAGCAGAGCTGAAAATGAGATGAATTGTTCTTGAGCTAAGTCTACTATATCTAGATCACGTGTTAATTGCTTGTATTTAGCAAAATGCAAAGTCAGCTTACAGTGTGCATCCCAATGTCTTAAGGGACAGAAGAGAGGACGTATTGCTAAAACCAGCAGGTACGTGTTAAGAATCTCGTGCACATTTCTTAATGGGTGATATCTACCAACTTAATGAGACTTCTGTTGTTTAATGTTTGCTTTTTGTCTTCAGCATAGGTAATGAGAGTGTGAGGGTCTGTCTTTCCTTAGCGTTCACTTGACAGTTCCTTGAGCAGCTTTGGCAATGATTTGATAGACCTTGATAGTCGCTTTTGGCTGATAAACTCAACTAAAAAGATGTTATAAAAAAAAAATTCAAATCATAGATCTTCATAGTGATATGTTTTAAATGAAAATTTGGGGAAGAAGGGATCATTCTAAAGAAATTTGAGAGCTTCAGAGTAATTAAATATTTAGTGCTTGGTTTCTAAATTCTCCTTTTTCAGTTTTTCCAGCGTAATAACAGGTTTTTATACAAGGAGAGAAACTGCTGGGGTTGAAGACATGGCACCCTGGTGAAAACACAAATAAAATTCAGTTGCTCTCTTTGGAGAGAGAGTGAACCATTGAAATATTTTAGTCTATACTATGGGATTTGATGCCTTATGATGTCTGAATTTTCACACTGAAAAAGAAATAAAAATATATATTTTTATTAGCCATTCATGCTGTTCTGAGAAGCAATAAACCTGGACGTTGGACAGATCTATCAGACTGGCTGAAGCCAAGAGAATGTTGCTGGTCACCTCTGAAGAGCCTGTCAAGGTGCAGATGTTTATGGAAGGATTAGCAGCATTTCAGCAGTAACTACTGAGGAAGCAAATGCTTAACGTATCCAAGATGGGAATTTACTACATTTCTACAGCACAATTCAATGGCATCTTGCATTTCATGACATGGCTGTAAAAAGTACAGCATGGCCCCATCACTGCTGCACAAAAGGGCAGATGTGGATTCTTGGCAGAGCACGCTGACTTCAGCTGTGTTCCATGCTGCTCTTCTGTCTGGTTTGACCACCTGGTGGAAGGGGATTTAAAGTACATTGCTCACTTGTATGTCCTCCAAGAATACGTAGAAGGGAGAGATTTATTCAGAGGCGCTCAAGTACTGGCAAGATGATAACAATTTTCTTTATTCTGTGTTCTGCAGTTCCCTACAATGATCAAACAGGCACAAAAAGCAGTTCAAGGACTTAAAAGGTTGTCAGCAAATGAGTTTTTGGTACTTGTCTTAAATGACACGGATCTCAGTGCCTTAAACAAAAAATCAGCCCTGTTACTTCCCTCCAATAAAAGGAAGAATGTAAGGAACATGCTCATTCTGTACCGTTCTTCTGCTAATTAGTGGTTTGAAAGAGCTGTGCTTGAGAAGCTCCCCACTGAGCTTACTGAATTTTATGTAACAGCCTTATTATGTGGTATTAGCATTAAATGCTCATTTTCTCTCATGCCCCTATATTGATAGATGAAAGCCTGCTGTTTGGGCTCTTGCATTGGCTCAATTTTATCTTCCCTTAGCACAAGGTACAAGTTTTTTTTTTGTTTTTGTTTTTTTTTTAATGAGCATTGTTTTGAGATGTATTTTGTGACTTCAGTAACAGTTAACTGAAACTACCATGCAGTGTGTTAGCTACTTATGGGACTCTTCAAAAAGCAAAATCAATGATGTCATTTCTCCCATCTTCCCTGCTGTTTTGGAGGAGGCATGAGACAGGGGGTGGTTTCCAAGATGGTTTTGTTAGGGTTAGAGCTTGAAGATACTTGAGAGTTTCTTGGCTTTGAAAAATGAGCCTATTGCTTTGTCTGCAACTTTTCACATGCTTTATATTTCCCAGATATTTACATAGCTTTTGATGTTTATATGTATGGGGGTTGGCTGTTTTAAATATTTAAATTAATATGAAGTAGATAGCTATCTTTAGCTGTGACTTGCTAATTGAATTGTATGACTAGAATATTTAGCTTGAGATAATGTAAATACTGCAAGACATGTATGGCAGTACAGTAGAAAAGCTGAAATGGTGAAACATGCCTTTGTTTCCGTCCTTTGGATTCTTGTGGTATTTTCAATGTGAGCGGTTTGGTTTAACAGAAGCTATAAACCATATTCAATAAATCTACTGCAGGAAGCTAGAATTAATAACCTTTTGTATTTTGTGTTGTTGCTATATTTTTTTATATAAACAGTCAATACAGAAATGCTGCCTATAAAGAAGAACCTGAAGATAGCTTGTGTTATTCTGGACCCTTGTTTTGTTTTGGCAATAGGGGGGAGGAGGGATGAACATTTCACTGCTGAGCACCTACCACTTTTATTCCCAAAGATAACTAGAGATTCTCCATTTACATCCAAGAATTTCACCCCATGTTGCTTAGGTGGGCCATGAGATTTCATGGGGGAGAAAGAATGCTTTCATCCTGTCCTCAACTATTCTTGCATCGTTGATATTATGCAGAATGTACCCTAACATCTTCCTCATTCTGGAAGTACAGGTTCATAGCCATGTCCTGAATCAGTTCATATCTTTCTCTTCCTGTACCTTTCTGGCATTCTATGCCTTGTCAACCCCCATCAGCAGGTGGAAGTTATTACCTAAACCCTATGCTTCATGCTGCTAATTCATAGCCATCTCCTGCAAGTCTTTACAGCCTTTCCAGTTACATCTGCTGCTGAGTGTATAATCTAAGTAAACTCTTGACTCCTATCAGTCTGTAAAATAATTCTAATTTCACTTCTAATCACTTGAAAGATTTGAATCTGTTTTAGAAAAAGTCTTCTACTTCTGAAATATTTTCTCACTATGTCCCATGCAACATCTATGTTGCTGTAAATTGGTGGCGTTTGCCCTCTGTGTCTGTTGCGATCAACAGTGCATCCTAGGTAAAAGGGTTGGGTCTGCTCTTGTAGACTTCTACCATTCAACACTTCGAGTATCCTTCCGCATTGTCTCCATCCTTCTTCAAAGGCTGTTGTTTAATCTCACCACTTCTTGTTACTTTAGCATCTTCAGTTTTCCGTTCCACTCTGATATTGGTCCTGTCATTGGGCTCCAGCTCTGCCCATTCAGCCCAGGAAATTTCTAGTTTAGACACAGTGAGTGTCTTGACGTTGTTTAGGAGAGGGGTTTATTCTCAGAAGCTGTTTACTGTTACTGCAGTATAAATGCACAACTTGTCAAGAACTGGTACAGGAAATTTTTCATGTGAATAAATCTTGAGAAAAGCTTTGTCTTATATGATTACAATACATCCTTTTACATCTTCCCTTCAGTATCCGAAATCTCTGGGAATTTGATATTGAATGGAATTATAGGATATAAGGACTGCTTTAAAGAGTACTTCTACATTAAAAGGTTTCATTGAGTGTGTTCAAACTTTTGGTGCATGGATAAACTCATGAAATGGACCTAGGCACATACTTTTTTTTTTTTTTTTCCAATAGTCCATTTTTTGGAGGAAAAAAAATCTACTTTTGGTGATGTAGTTATGAAGTTTGAAAGGAACCAGATATGATATTCTGATCCTGAAATAAATTTGCGCTGCTGGTGTATGAGGAGAAAATACTCCCTAGGGAACTCATTCTATCAGTGAGATTCTTGTTAGACCTTATCAATTACTTTGTAAAGCTGAATGACACTTTGTCATATCAATATAGCATAATTTGTCTTTTTTTTATGAATTTTTTTCTCCATCAACTAGGATAGCCAACCTGCATCTTATAGCTGAGGTACTGGAATTGATTTGCCTTTGTCATTTTATTTTACAAATGACATCTCATTTCAATTTGAACTTTCAATTTCATTCAACAATGGAAAGAGCAGGATCTCAGTGGTTAAAACTTGTCAGTCTGCAAATGAAATTGAGCTCCATTATTGTATTATCTACACCTATGAAAGGGGGAATAATTCACTGCAGTTCTTTCATACATTGCAGTTACTGTTAATATAGTCTATAAATAGTCTCCATCTGGCGTCAGATATTTTCAGCATTGTCCTGCAATCTGCAAGTCATTTTTCCAGGTGATGTCTATTTTAAATTATATGTAATTTTCACAATTACATCCATGGCATAGGTACTTCTCTAAATGAATGTTTTAAGAGTAAATGGACCATAGTCACATTTTTTAGTTCCATTTTCCAGTGGCATATGTATTGACATTTGAACACTAAAAAATATCCCCTCAGACTGACAGAGGCTTAGACATGGTAGAATATGTAAATCTACGAAGTTAAATTATGAAATTTTTAGGACACCAACCTAATAGAACAGGCTGAAAACTAAGGGAGAAATGAGTGCATAGCTGCAGAGGGATTTTTCTTCAGCTGTGACTATTAAGTTTTCCTTTAGACAGAAATTCCTTAGGCTCAGAATGAACACAGTGCTCCCCAGTCTCCTTCACTATTGAATTTCAGACTCGAGGAAAGCTAACCTTCTCATTTCCCCCTTCTGGGGCTTTCTAAAAATTATTATTTTCTGATGTTTGCCCCAGTTAAAGTGAATTTTTTCACATTTAAAAATCATGCAGTGCTGTTCAGTGTGAAAACCCTGATGCCTTATCTTTGAAGCTTTCCATACTTCACATAATCTGCTGTAATTCAGACTGTCAAACTGGAGATCCCAAGAGACCATTTCTCTCTAAAACTGTTTAACTCCTTCTGTTCATCCTGTTTGCATTCAAAACCAATTAAGATAAGTTCCTGAGACCGCTGGCAGAAATGTTCAGGTCTTAAGGTGAAGGCTAAGCCTCTCTGGAGCTCCTGGCAAGTAACAGAGAGGGAACATGTCTGTCTCAGGCACAGGAACAGAGGTTTTCAGAGACATTCCAATTGCACTGTGCGTCCTCAGGTACTGACCTGGTATGAAGTCTAGGCTCCCTGTTCCTTGCTTGGAGAGTGATTTCACATCAAAATCTGTTTCTCAACAACTTGGAGTATTTATACTGACCAAAAATATATATATTCTAAAGCTAAAGCTTGAGATGTTAAATTTCTTAATTTTTCCTTCTTCTGACTTACAAATAATTCTACAGTGTAATTCAGAGGAAGGGAAGGTACAAGTGAATGAAGTAAGAGCAGTCAGAGCAACAGCTCTAAAGACAGAGTAGGAGAGGATTGTCTTTTCCAGATTATCCTAAATGCCAAATATGGGCTGTATTGCTGATGCCAGGCTTTCAACATCCTTCAAAATTATTCTGAGAAGTTTGAACTCCTATTGGTATCCTTCAGGGGGTGAAAGCTGTCAATGAAATTTGAGCTACCAATACAAAATAATGATGTATTTTAACCTGAAAGTCAAATTAAATTAATGTCACTACTGTAAGACAAATACGATAATCTTTTCTGTGGCTTGTTTTTTTCAGTTGAAGAATTGAGGCAGTTGTTGCTTAATTATCTTTGACTTGAATGTGTAGTTAACTTTGCAAGGTTAATATATTATTTTTCACTAAGTATCTGGATATTCGGTCATATAAAACCCGTCTCGTAATATGTTCACATAATGCCCCTTTACTCTCATTTTTCCCTCCCCACAGTCAGTTCTCTCTGCTGTCCAAAATATTCTAGAGTATTCTTCAGAGAAGAAAGACACCTGTGTATGTGCAGACATTGAGATTATGCTAATAACTTTCAGATTTAAGACAGTGCAAACTGCTGCTCAGCTGTTAGAAACAAAGCTTCTAGTTCGGCATTCCAGCCCATGTTCAGAAGACCCATTTTGCCTTGTTACACTGTTTTATTGCAGTGTTTTAACAATAGTGATGGAGTTACATAAGGTAAATAATAGGAGTACTAGTAATAAATAAAAACCATACAATCACAAAAATGTTGAGGTTGGAAGGGAGGACTTTGGAGACATTCAAGGTCAGGCTGGATGGGGCTCTGAGTAACGTGATCTCGCTGTAGGTCTCGCTGTTCAACACATGATGTTGAACATCGTAGATAGATGACCTTTAAGGGTCTCTTCCAACTCAAAGGATTCTATAATTTCACCTCCTTCTCAGAGCAGCACAGCACCAATAAGTTTACTCAGGACCATGTCAAATTGAGGTTAGAGTAATTACACCTCTCTGGGACATCTATAAGAGTGTTAAATCACCCTCACATAAATTTTTCTTATATATTTATCCTGTTTTTCAGTGTTCCCCTTGCCTTCTAGCATACTGGATACTACTGAGAAGAACTGAGCTCTGTCGCCTTTACTCTGCAACTTACTCCAACAGGTATTAATACACATTACTGAAATCCCCCTTGAGCCTCCTCTTCTCCAATTCCAGCTCTATTGGCCTCTCCTCATAGGAAAAGTGATTCTGGCCCCTAATCACCTTTGTGGCCTTTTGCTGGACTCTCCACAATATGTCCATATTTCTCTTGTACTGGGAGGCCCACACCTGGACACAGTGTTTATATCATTGTCTAATTTTTTGCCTCTTCTGAGAAATACGTTAAAAGTTGAAGACAACAGTAATAGGTAACCCAGAGAGGATAAAGGGTTTTATTCCTGTTTAAAAACAGAACGTAAATGCTATTTTTTTGAGCTACAGTCAGGAGGACTATGCACTGGTTGACTCCTGAGCAATGTGCCATTTTGTTCTCCTGCTTCCAGGCTCACTGGTGTAGTTGGGTGGTGGGCTGATCAGCTGTGTCTAGCCTGTGTCTTTGAGGAGTTGTAGGGAATGCATGCATCAAAGTTTTTGTGATGTGATGTATTGGGTAATTTTTTTTTTCCCCAATAACTGTTAGTTATTGTGATATCAGCATATTTTTGTGAACTTTCAAGCATGTTCTCATGTGGTTTTTGTTTCTTCTGGATTTGGTACTTGCCTACAGTGCAAGAAATACCATGTGGCTTTTGCATTCATACCACAGTTTCTTTATTATAAGAGTGGTGAGGTGCTGGAACAGACTGCCCAGAGAGGTTGTGGATGCCCCAACCCTAGAGGTGTTCAAGGCCAGATTGGATGGGGCCTTGGGCAGCCTGGTCTCGTATTAGATGGGCCCTGCCTGTGGCAGGGGGCTTGGAGATTCATGATCCTTGGGGTCCCTTCCAACCCAGGCCATTCAGTGATTCTGAGTTCCAGTCATCTCAGTCCTTGCACAACACAAAGTTATCTGAACAAAGAAAACCTCTGTATTCTGAGATTAGTTTAGTACAATTCCTGCAGATCCAGCTACACTCCATGCATCAGTGTGAGATTCATGACCAGAAGTCTGTCTGAAACATAACAGGACTTCTACTGCAATTGTCACAGCCTTTCTGCTACCCATACCAACTTAATGAACTTTGATGTACAGCTGATAGGAAATGATTAGTTTCAAAAAATATAAACCTTTGCAGAATGCTGTATCCTTTAAAAACTTAGAAAACAAGATGTATTTTCAACCTTCTTTGGTTGGGGTAGAGTGGAGGTGTGAAACCCTTTGCACAGGGTTGGTATTTTTATTGGTGATGACTCACACAACTTGATGGCCTCACTCATGCTGTTAGGTGAAATATCATAGTAGAGACTGATACCATTCCACATTCACTTATGCCCCGACTGGAAATCTGAAAAAAATGCATCCAATGTGGGACCTAAAGTGCGTCCTGCATTATTTGTTGTTAAGACTGTGCAGATCTCCAGTTGGTTCATGTCATAGTGAAGGATTTTTTTTTCCTCATTTTCTGTTTTGTGGTCTGGATCGCACAGCAGCTGCAATCTTATGGTGCTTGTCCCGTTATCACTATTTTTTGTGGGCAAATGTGTTTATTCAAATGTAATAGTGTGTGATTGCAAATAAGACAGCGTCTTTCCAGTACCTGCTCTTGATCTTGTGAAATCTAGTCACAAATGTGCATAAGCAGTTCTGTTTTGTATTCAGATATACCTCACTACCAATGCTGTGGGGTCACGGCAGTGATCCCTCTGTTCTTATGGTATTTTATAACTGCAAAACCTGACTTCTGATGAATCCTTTGTATCACTAAAGTTGAACTTGTTCTGCTCTTTCTTTCAGTCATTATGGGAGTGATCCTTTCCCCCAAACCTTCTACCTTCTTTGCCTCCTGCTCATTGATTTTGGTCCTCTTGCCCCATTGTTCAGACTCATGTATTTTCCATAGGCCTAACTCCAATGTCAGAACTCCTTCCAGTTTCGTTAGCTCTTGACCATGGGCCTCACATATGTAAAATATATTGCCTCATCCTTTTTAGAAAAAATAACGGCATGTTTCATTATTTATTAATGTAACACAAAAAAAAAAAAAGGCAGACAAACCTCCTGTTCTCAGACGAGACTACTTCTTTCTGTTGCTGTTTCCATTCATTGCTCACCCACCACAAAGATACTGCTCCTATTACTTTTTTCTTTCCCTCCTTTTCCTGTGCAGGATGCCACACACACAGGAAGGAAGGAGAGGGAAGAGAAGTAATACTAATAAATTTCTCTGTAATGCTGTCACCTCCTTTCCAGAATGTTTGTCTGAGTGGGACAACTGCTTTAGAGAACTGATCCAAAAAAAGTTCAAAGAGTTATGTACACACAGATCTGAATTAACAAAGCATCTTATCATGTCTCAGCTTAAACCTGGAATAAGTTGCACTGAAGTTACAGGAACTTTCCATATTTATGAAGTTTGGATAAAGTTCACTCACTGAATTTGGGGTCTAAGTTCTCTTCCCTACTGCATAATACTTTTTAGAGTAAAACAATACTCTTTTTAAATTATAAAATGAAAGAACCCCAAACGGAAATTTAGCAGAAACAATGAGTACTTTATATCTTCCCCCCACTTCTCCATTTTAGATTTGGCAGGATCCTTCAGGAATGGAAAACGTACCTTAACATTAACCAGCGTACATGAAGTGATTTCTCAAATGTTTTTGCTCTTAGTAATCTTTGAGCCAAACTGTTAAATGTCCTTAAACTCATGCACGTGTACAGTGTTCATGTCCACCTTCCCAATGTTTATCTTTAAGTATTTTTAATAAGCCATCAATGCAGACAGGATGCTGCAAGGGAAGAAAAAGGAAAAAAAAAAAGAAAAAAGAAGAAAGAAAAAAACAAACATCCAAAAATCAATGGTATGTATAAATGACTTGGATAAGCATGCGGTTGCAAAGATTATTCTTTCTTATATGCCTTTGCTCATGTGAAACTGAAGAACTTCAAAAATGTGGCCTTGAAGGATATTTTTAAAGCAGCTATTCAACTTGGACCAGTTGTGTGTGCATAATTATATACATACATGGCTTGATGGTTATCTGACACAGCTTTTATTGCCAAGGAACACATTTCATTATTCACAATGCACCCAAGTCTACTATGCCTACTTGTTGGAAGTAATGTTGCTACGGTGCTCGAGAGCCCATGGGTGATAAATCCGATGTGTTATTCTCTGCAGAGCTAGAGGCAAGCTGATCTTTCCTGCTCCCATCAGCTGATTTGTTTCTCACTGAGAAGAGAGACTGATGAGAGACAGGCTGATTCTGACTTAGAACATATGCCAGGACTGATTTTGAGGTAAGCTGGGCAAGCTAATTTAGCTGGCATTTGTAGTGTGTATTTGTATGTAAGTACTCAATAAATACTGTCATCTGTACAAGCCATAGAGTGAAAACTGAGGTAAAGTTTTACATCTTTTCATCAAGATACAAGAAAACTTCCCAAGAGGCACTATTAAGTATCTTTTTCTCTTGAGGATAGCCAATTAAAAGTGTGAGGAATTTTTGCCATTTAATTTGGGGACTTCTGTCTTTATTCACAGTTCTGACAGTTCGTGTGAGGGGAAAAAAGATATTTATTTGTGTAAAGACTTAACAGAATATGGATTTAATTATTTCTTCCAGGCATTTGAGGATTGGACTAAATCTCAAAAGTAATCTGAAAAGTAATAATACAGCATGGTCTCTTGTTTCCACAACATCATTTTGGGTTGGGTAGTTTGAAAGCATGGGTTGACATCGAACCTCTCAGTGTGTGCACTTTGACCTCCACATGAAACATTTATTTCACATTTAGAGCTTTTCTAATGCTTTTATTCCTAGCCCTCTGTAGCATGGAATTGGTGAGATCATGGCCAGGGCAAAAAATTTATCTTCCACTGTGAAAATGTTAATGCGTTCTGGATGGAAGCTAGAGAATATTTGGCAGACTGACTTTTTAAGGTAACATCATGAATAGTGATGCTTGCTCAAAAATATCATAAAATTCACAAGAGTAAGCTGAAGGGGATGACAGTAAGGGAGCGGAAGGGGAAGGATTACTCTAATTTCCTCTGATTGTCAGCAAAGAACAAAGCCCAAGTTGCTGAAGAGCTAAATGCTGCTGCTGTCACTGGCTGGAGAAGTCCATAGGACCACTCCTGGTTCTGTTGATATCTTTATCAACGATGGCACAAAGGCAACAGTATGCAATAAATACAACATTGTATCATGTGTAAAGCATTTTAACTTCTCTGATCCTCTCAATGAAACCTAGCATATGGATCTGGCATACTACAGGTGAATCTCACGTTTTCATTTTTTAAAAAGTTTTTCAACACCACTGCTCAGAACCTGATTCACAGCTGATTTCCAGAGGCAGGCAAAACAGACCTCAAGCACCAATATCGGTTCCTACTGAACCCATTGCTGTGGACTGCTGCTGATAGCCAGATATTAGATCCAATTAGTCACTGAGATCTGTTCTAATTCTATTCCATTTCTTTCTATAATACTTCTTTGAATTGAACTGGGGGAGGGAGGAGGGGAGCAGGAGGGGCTCCAGGCACAGCTGGAGCAGAGATCCTCCAGCAGCACTGGAGCAGGGCTTTACTTCAGCTGCTGGGAAGGCCCAGCTGGAGCAGGACATGGCGTGAAGAGGCGGGGGTGGCAGAGAGGGGCTGTCAGGGACTGACACCATTCCCCAGCCTCTTATGCTGCTTGGGGTCAGAAGGTGAAATGGTTGAGGATGAAAAGGGGAGGTTAGCATAGAAAAAGGAGGAGGCATTGAGGAGGGATGGTGTTTTGGATTTTGTCTCTATTTCTCACCTCCTACTCTATTTTTAGTTGGCAATAAATCAACTAATTTTCCCCAAGTTAAGTCTTTTCTGCCCATTACTTAAACTGTTCTGAGCTGACCCTGTCTCTATTTGAACCCATGAGCTTTTCCAGCCTATTTTCTCCCCTTCCTGCTGAGGAGAGGCAGTGAGAATGACTGGCTGGGGATATGGTACCCAGTTAAGGTCAACCTATTCCATCTGCCTGGATGCCCAATAAAATTTTTTTGTTTTTACTACACTTCAGTCTACAAAGGTTTGTCACAAACATCAGCTGCAGATAATGCTTTAAATTCACAGTGATGACAATACAGAGACTAAGAGATATTGTGAATCCATACCTTACTCTTAGTAACAAAAGCCTTTAGTCATATTTTAATCTCAGTCACAAGGAGAACTTGCAAGAAAATGCTATGTATGTAAAATGTTTGTGGTGTAGATTTTCCTGTCTGTCGGTATGTGAGATATTGTGTTGGATGAAACACAGAGTAAGGTTGTTTTTTTTTTTCCATTTGTGATAAAATTTTTAAAGATTAAGCTTGACGTGTTCATCAGACTTCTATTATCATGCGTGAGCATATGGATAAAGATCTCGGTGCCCATTTCTACTGTACAAAAATGATGAAGAAAAAAGTACTCCAAAGTGTAAAGTCTTTGGAGTACTTGAGTCAAGAGGAAAAGCAGTGAGGATGGAGAGGCTTTGTAGCCTCTATGGGCAATCTGCTCCACTCCTTCAAGTTTATTGCAAATACCTCGGGGTTCTCTTGTTTCAGTTGTCTGCCCATTGCCTCTCATCTGGCTGCCCCTGCAGGCAGGGCACGCTGCTGGCTTGTGCTCAGCTTGTCTTTGCCAACACCCCCAGCTCTCTTCCTGCAGAGCTGCTCCCAGCCAGGCAGGCACCAGCCTGAGTCCTTGCTTACTGCCCAGGGGCAGCACTTGGCAATTGTCCTTGCCTTAATATGGAGAAATCAATAGTCTCCTACTGCAATTTGCATGCAATTGCTGTATAATTCCTATAGCATTTGCTGATCATGACTGTATGTGTATTAAAATGCCCTATATGAAACTACAGAGATTTTACAGTGTCATTTTAGCTATTTTGTGTTATTTAATTAACGTGGATTAACTTTCAAAATACAGATCTAAAAACTTAAAAATTGTAGGTGGAATGCAAGAGAGACAGTGAAGTGAAACTGAATGCAGAAAAGCAAATCCAGATTTGCAACTGATGGTTCATAAGGTCCAGACAAATGCAAGCAATTAATTAGGATATGCTAAAGGAGGTGGAATTATATTGTTGGCCCACGGCTCATTTTTGGTGATGTGTTTTCAGCTGTTTCATTAAAGAGAGCGTTTGTCTTGAGCACAGCATATCAGTATTCATTGGTTGTCTTTCATGGTATCCTCAGGTATATCAAGCCCTGGGAAAGCAATGAGCAGAGACACTGAAGTTCTGTAGAACAGTCCATACATGTCAATCTAGATTTGTCTCTTTCAAAAACCACTTCTAAGACTTTTTCAGTTGTTAATCAGTCTTCATATCTTATTGAACAGGAACAAAAAGAGGAAGAGGAAATACACAGTATCTGCCCTTTACAAAGCAGACTGTATTTATTTGTTTAAGTGAGACAGAATCTCAGTGTCTTCAGTCTTTCTTATAAGCAGATTTAAGCAAACCCTCCAGGCAGGGAGCCATGCAGAGCATGCATGTTTAGGCACTGACTCAAAGACAGTGTCAAGACATATTAAGCTGAGTGCCTAGAAATAATATATATAAGATTATTTAAAAAAAAATAAAAATAATAATACTAAAAGATCATCTTGTGGCAACTGTGGCTGATGATATGATACAGGAAGAAGACAAAATGAATTGTAAGCCATGAAAGGGCAATGAAAAACACTTCAAACTACTAAGTTAATTGAGCATCCAGAACTAAGTGCCATTTGATTAGCTGTTCTCAGGCAATTCACAATCTTGCATTACCTGCATTTAGTCTGCAGACAAGCTGATTCAATCCACCTCCTTCCCATAAAAAGTGTTGTTTCTTAGTTACTTCTTTGCATTGAAAACTTGCTTAAATGTTTTTAGCAGATAGCCCTTTTTAAATATATTACTAGGATGGAGTGACTACATTGATTCCCCTTTGTTAAGTATATGTATGCATTGACACATATTAATAAGTTGACACAAAAGTATTTTAGGGATGAATAAATGACTTCTTGTTCTTAATCTTAAGCACTCAGATGGTTTTCCTCAACTTTGAGAAAAGCAACAATTACAGGTAAATTTTAACAAATTTCATGTTGAGGTGAAATAATTTTCCTACTCAGCACATTGTCACTGATATTCCAGAACAAAGCAGTGCTTATATTGCCTACATGTACCTCACATCTGACATACTTTGAAAAGCACACTAGGATTTAAAGAGATTAGTCTCAGTAGATGGTGCTGTTGTGTCTCAAACTGACATGATATGCAAGTATTGTCCTTGCATCAAAGGTTCTTCCTCTGGAATGATTACAGACAATCTTCCAAAAGTATCTTTTAATTAAGAGCAGGCAAAAATGATTTGGTGAGGTGTTACATGGAAGTAAGACATGTACCAAAAGGAAGGAGGATGTGGAGTAGGTCATGAGGTTAAGGATGAAAATGACAACATGCAGGATGTATCAACCACTCTGCTGAGTTAGAAATTAAAACTTCAGGTTTCTACTTAGTAATCAGTTCTTATAGCTTTTAATTACCTGTAAAAGGATGTGAGTGTGCCTTATTGATATCGAGTGATATGGATATTGAAATTATCTATTTGAATGACAGCTGTAGGTTAAAAGAAAAAGGAAATTGCACATAAGGGTTCTGTTATTAAGTGCATGAAAAGAGCACTGTGCTAGACTGGATTATTCAATTTTCACTTCAGTACCTGACATGCAGGAGTCAAAACAGGAGATTTTCTTTTAGATGTGAAAAAAAGACCTGAAAGCACGTGTCTGTAAGCATGAGAGTTTTTTTGTTTGTTTTTCCTCAGCTTTTCTTAGAAGCATTTCCTCACTTGGATCTCTGAATTTCAGTAGTGCAACAAACTGGTGGTATAGCCTGAGATTCATTCTGGTCACTTCAGTTACGTTTCCCAAAGCTCTTTTCAGCTTTTGCACAGTAGATAGCAATTCCTGAATCCCAGTGAGCCAGCTGGGCTCTTAAAGCCTGTTTACAACCATGAGAGACTGAGGACAGTAAGAAATATTGGTGTTCTCCATAGAGTGGGAGGTGTGGCAGCTCTAAGGCTCTGGTAAACTAGGACAGCATTAACCAATGGCCCAGGTCTGGGCTGATCTTAACCATTAAGTAGCCTACAGGATGGATAAACTGACGGGATTTGCTCTCTTCAAAGCACAGCACCATCTGTAAAACAAAACAAAACACAGTCAATTCAAGCAGCAGAATGCTGCCCTGAAACATGCTCCCAGATGGCAGTACAATCTTCAGGCCAGGACTTCCTTCTGTTTTGATGGGCTTTTTTTGTAGGCAATCTCTGAAGCAAAAGTTGAGCTGCAGTGATGACTCAGTGCAGGGTGGGCGGAGAGACAGGCTGTCAGAGCCCAGGCCACAGACACAAAATCATCCATTTTGTCAAAATCCTCCTGGACATGGGCTTTCCACAGTGGGGAAACATAGCTGAGACAAGCTGTCTGATACACCTAGTTTATTTGTCAAGAACATGTAATAGTTTAAATCACATCTGTCTTGTTACCACTCCCAGCCATTAAAGCCTCTTTTTGCTATGTGCTAGAAAATGTAATTAATCCCTTAGTTATTTTTTTTTTAAAGGCCAAAGGTTGGTTGTGTTTCACAGAGAAGACTTTACATAAAACCTTGGGCATAGCTGGTAGCCTCAATGTGCAGGCAGCATTTCCTCTTGTGACAAATAAGAGGTTGCACTCCAGAAGCGATGTCATGAGATGATGCTTTGCTCTTATTGCTATTTAGCATATCATTTATTCGTATAAAACCATAAACAAATGTAGAGGTTGTGGTAGGAGAAGTACGCGGACATAGAGTCATGATATTAACCTGAATGCTTTCTTTCTTAAGTAGCATACATTTTCACACAGAAAAGCTGCTTTACAACCTGCTGTGATGAAGATTAACTTGTTTAATGTTCATTCCCAGTAGAGTAGACTGCAATTTAGTCTGAGAGGAATGCAAGAGCATGGTAAGTGTTTTTACTTGACTTCAGTATTGCTGATGATAAGGGACAGAGGCTCTTGAAAAGGAGTCCAAGCAGTCAGCTGTTTACATAATACTTAAGTTGCTTTCTTGAACTGCCATCTAATTATCTGTATATGCACAAGACCATTCCAATCTGCTCAAAAGTGGTCTTATGAGCCTGAATTCCAGCCTCTAAGCTCTATAAAACGCTAAATATGTTCAATTAAGTGGCTGCTGAAATGAGACTAGCCACAAACATTGCAAAATCTGTAATTAAACGATCGTATCTGAATCTGTGTGTAGCAAATCTTAAAGCCTGAAAGTAGACTTTAGGCTACATCCACGATTCTTATAGGGAGCCCAGTGACATAAAGCACAGTTTGCAAGCAAACCAAGTTTGCAGATTCTTGGAGCCACTGGTAAAGCTGATGAGCCTCAGTTTTTCTGATTGTTTTCTGTAAGACTTTATACATCTGCCAAACATATTAAACTGATAATAGGGAACCACTCCTCTACCTGAAAACAATTTTTCCCTGTGCACAACAGGGCTTTCCATAGGGAGGGTTTTTTTCTTGGGTCTTGGGTCTCATTCTGTTTTGGCTTGTCCCTACAGCTTGTGATTGCCCCCTTCAACTACAGACAGAGGAAATGATAAGGACAGAAGAAACCCGTCCAACTAAAGTAATTTTCATTTCTGTATGCCAAATGTAGCATGGATTTGCTTCTTCCTCCATTTAAATCTATGGAATTGCAGGGTAGTTCTGCTGAGCCCTGGGCTTTTTTGACATAAACTTATTGCATCCCATGCTGGAACTTTATATTAATAACCAGCCCAATCAAATGTCAGATGAAGGCAATCTCACCCACAGCAGGCTGTGAACTTGAAGAGGCAATCAGGAGGAAGCAAATGTCTGCTTGTGAGAGGGTATGCTGCCATTAGGGGCTGCCATTTGCACAGTGAGAAAGAGTAGGTTTCTACTGTGTTGTTTGCTCCACTGGGAGCTATCAGCAAGTGACGGTCTGAGCTCTTCTCTGGGACATCCCACAGAAAGCTTCCGGTTTTTAAATCAGGTTTAACTGAACTTTTTCTGAGACAGAAGCCCCCACCATTCTGTGAAAGTTCTTGTTTTCTACATAAGAAGTAAAACAAGGCTGGAATACCTTATGAACTTCTGCTGAATGAATTGATTAGCCTAGGAAGCCCATGTCATGTTTGCTTGTTCACTATGTTCAGCATGTGATGGTTGTGGTGAGAAGATGGTGGTCATTACTCTTGTGGATGTCCCCCATGGTCACTGCAGGCAGTACTGGAACTGACAACTGGACCTGCTTCCACTTGCCTAGCAGGATTTAGGCACGTGTGAGTATTTGAAAGCCTCAGGAGCTCTCTCGTGAGACAACCAATGGCACTGAGGTATTTTAACCTTCATTCCAAAACATTTCACTGAGGTTGGCACTGTGCCCTCTTTTTATTGTGTGGTGGTGTCACAGAGCATGCGCTTTTGTGTTTGGCATCTCATCATAATGAATCAAATTCTGTAAATGATGGAAGGCAATCCTTACTTGTGCTGCTAGGATGTATTTTTACTAAGATGTACAGTGTATGTCTTTCTTTGCCTGCTTATCCTATGAGACACACAGACTTTGATCTTCCCTTTTCTGTCCTCAAAATACTCTTTCGTTCCTATACTGGAATTACTTTTAGGGCAGTTTGGTACTGCACAACTGCTTCTTTCTGTCTTTCTCTTTTCCCAGAGAAGACATAAATAAAAGGAGGGAGAAGACAAGGTACAGGTGTACCCAAGAGGTGACTATAATTGTCAGACTGAAAATATTCCATTTTAAATTAGTATCTGAGGCATAATTCATACAGTACTCTCAAAAATTGCTGATGCTTTTAAAATGAAATGCCCGCTCATATCAGGACACTTTGTTTTTGCCTTGTTCATTTTTCAAAGCAGGTCTGCTGTGCTATCCATTTGATTACTTTATTTTGACAGCCAAAGGAAGGACTCTTTTGAACATGAAAAAAAAACATAAAAGGTGTGAGTAATAAAGCTAGGTGTCTCTCTCAAGCAAGCTGAATGTGTTGGGGCAGAGGATAAAATCATCATTTAGCTTCTGTTCCTTTTGTGCTTACCACAGGGAGGCAGATGTTGAGTCTGCTTGCCCATACTGTCTCTACGGCGTCACCTGGCATTTGCAGGTGTGATCTCCTCAGGCCCCAGCAGGTGATCCATTTTGGTGGCTGATCCATGACGAGCCACTGTGCAGGTGAGATGATTTAAATCCTGCATTGAGGTGAAGGTATAATTCAGACCATATGTCAGGGCTGTGCATGAGGAAGTGGGTGGGTGAGGGAACGTGGTGGCAGTGGAGAAATAAGCACTGAGTCAGCAGCAGAGGTGATTGAAATTTATCCAAAACATATTGCCTAAGATTTTGGTAGCACCTCCAGTATTACTAATGGTGATGCCAAGAGGTTTGGAATTCTGCTGATTGGCAGCTGCGCTTTCAGGAAAGGACATGGGGAGACCTTGTCATCTGTCATGATCTCATTATTCGCAGTGGAGTCTGACAGCTTCAAGGTTGCATGTGTATTAATCAGCCAGGGAGAAGAGGAAGCAAATGGTAATTCTATTTTGCAGTGGCATGGGGGGAGAGTTGTCATCCTGGAGTCTGAGCAGCGTAGCCCCTACCACTGCCATGTGCTCAGCATGCAGATGCCATTCCCAAATCCCTTCTGTCCTCTCTCCTGCTCGCTGATTCATTCTTCTTAGGCCCTCTGTGCATCACAGCCTTCCTTCTCAGAGCTGTCTTTGTCCTCCTGAGCAAGGCTGAGACAGCAGCAGCACTTACCTTTTTTGTGTTGTTCAGATGGTAACTGCATTAATTTCTGACATAGACACAGTTGTGGTAGCTCATTGCTTCCACTCCTCTCCCTCCACTCCCAGAAAAGGCTCACAGGGAGGAATCATGCCGGCCTCTGAAGTGGGAGCTTAGATGCAAGAACAAGATAACTTTTTTAGAAACAAAATGAATCCCAGAAATCTAGCTCAGGGAGCACTGGGAGTTGGAACCAGGGTTACCAGGATCTCATGACAGGCTCTGCTGCCAACATCTTCACTTGGGTGTCAGTTGGATCTGAAAGCAGACTGGGTTTGTTTCATATTTCTTTAATCAAGCCTGGAATAAATAATCCAGATATGCATCAACCTCTAAATGTATTTTTCTCATTCACAGCTTGTGAGTGAACTGGATTTGGGTTTCTTGTTTGGATTCAGATACTGTAGTGAGTTAGACATGCCATAAACTGTGTAGACTTCCTGAGATGACTGCTTCAGTTCACTTAGCTGGCAATACACGATGCTTCTGCCAGGTCTTTACTCTTGGTTTCAGGGCAGCTTCTCGCTACATGGTAAGGATAAGCAATACCTTCTCAGAAATTAGGCAGATCTGGAGATCTTTTTTTAATAGATGAATGTGCTGTAGGGAAATATAAGTGATGGTAGCAGAGAATTATCTTGGTACCTACAATTACCAAGTGAGAAATAGCTTCTCCTGAGAAATACTGTCCCTCCAGTAGTTTAGAAAAATTGAATGAAACACTGCAGAAGTTGCTGGTGAAACAGAAATAGTCCCAATTAGTAGTCCAGATTTCCAACCCTTCCTGTAACACAACTTGTTGATTCCCTCTGCAGATTGATATTAAAGGTGAAGATAGTGTAGTATGGCAGTTCACTTCAAACCACAGAGATGTACAGGTTGCTGTCTGTGGACAGGGAGCTTGACTTTTTTATGCTGTGATAAGAAAAAGCTGTATCTCCTGTAATAATGTAGTAAAGCACAACCTCTTGGGTACCGCAGATAGACATGGTAAGAAGAAAACAGTTCTTCAGGTTCACAGCCTCAGAAGCTACGGAGGTGCAGAAAGTATTCTGTTTTACCATAAATTTACACATAAAGAGAGAGCTTGCAGTTGTTACACACTTAACAACTGCAAGTCTCTCCTTATCTCCTTCATTTTCCCTTCCTCCCTCTCCTTACCTCTCTCCCTCACAGCAGCAATTAATCTAGGTATGTTACTCATTGGGATGGTGTTCTGTTTCTTCCTGTTTATAAGCCAAAAGCACCTAACACTTATCTTTGCTTGCCCTGGGGTTTATAGGATGCCAGAAAAAATAAGCTCAGTAGCTTCTCTCTCTTTCCTTATTCAGTGAACAAAGAGTGAGACCTTTTGTCTATGTGCACCCCTGTAACTACATCCTATTGCTTCTGTACAGCTGACAGGAAAACAGGGACTTAGCAAATGGAGCTGAGACAACAGACCTGACATTACTCCCCACCAGTACAGCTACTTCCCTGACAATTTTGTGTTTGCAGCACTTTTCTGTCCACATGAAAAGCCGTGGATATGTTCAGTCTCATCTTTTCTATTAGCCTTTCTCACTTTGACTGGTCACTGCTTACCCTTCATAGCACCAGATAATGTTCTCCTCTCTGTTTCTGCTTCCCAGTCTGCTGCTGCCTGAAGTCATGGGCATCATGCACCACTCCTCTCTGTTTTTCTCTTGCAACTGTTTGTATCTCTCTCTCTTCTCTGCTATGAGGACATTTTCCATCTTTTCTCAGTGTCTTGTGCTGTGCAGCCAAGAACACTGCTGTAGATGACCTACGTGGCTGCAGAAAATGTCATTTACACCAGTTTATTCTTAATGAGATAATCTGCAAGTTGTAATATATATATGATGGCTCCTCTGAAAGTAAAACCTCTTATTGTATTGTGTTGGCCCACAATGTCAGAGGTGGATGTTGGTGGTATGGCAGTAGAGGTTGAACCTTCTGCCAATATTTCGTTTCATGTTGTTGCTGTGTGACAGATGGCAGCAGAGGGACAACCTGACAGAATGGTGTCTGACATGGGATTGCGTATGAAGCAAAGGTGCTCTGTTGAATTCCTCCATGCAGAACAAATGGTACCCACTGACATTCATTGACACTCGATGAATGTTGATGAAGACCAAACAGTGAATATGAGCACAGTGAGATGGTGGGTGGTGTTTTCAGCAGTAGCAACAGCAACAGTGAGTCACCTCTGCTGATGCAGATTGTTACAAATACCTCATGCAGGCTCATGTTCATGGCTGGTAAAAATGCAGAGCTCATGGTGGTGACTATGTTGAAAAAACAGTGTTTTGCAGCTGAGAATTTGCTCTACCAAATTCTGTTATTGTGTTCTTATATTTGTTGTAGTTTCCATGGAAATAAATAGGGGGCATTACTTTCGGAGTGACCTATAGAACATTTGTATATATATGTATTTACATATATATATTTATATAATTATTACAATAATCCTATATTGTCCTATAATATGTTATGGTATATATACACAACACATGTGGAAAGAGAAATGAAAGGGGGATTTTGTTTGTTTATTTATTTATTTATTTAGAACTGTTCAGCAAGCTCTGGCAGAGGGAAAACTTCTTACAAGTTACCTGGGAGCTGAGAAACAAAAACAGCTGCTGAAGAATCACCTTGTGGGAGATTCCTCATGGACTGTGTTTAGTTCTCCGTGTTATCTGCACTTTCTAAAGAGCTGAAATAACAAACTCCCATGTAGAACAGCATGGAGATTATCACTGTTGTTTGAAGGAGGAGTGTGTATGCATGAGTGGCAGAAGGAGGAGAGTTCACAGCAGCTGGCAGGATGCTGACAAACAGCTACTGACAGGAGAGGATGGCAACCAGTTGGCTTTAGCAGATCTGTTCATCAGTAGAAGGGACAAAAAGTAAACTGTCAGGTATTTCCCAACTTTCCCAGTGAAGGGTCAAGATGGTATTCTTTAAAATCTTCTTTACATGTAAATCACATCCTTTTTGCTGTTGGTTGTGTTCTGATAGGAGGGGCACACGCGTAAATCTGCAGTAGTATATGAGAGTTTAACTTCAAAACTCTCTCACTGCGCTGTGAAAGGGAGAAGCTTGCAATGCATGTGAAGTCCGTAATGAGAGAGGTGTGTGTGCAGCAAGGGAGTGTACTTGAGGAAAGTGCAAAATCTTTCTTGACTAAAGTATTTTTTCAGATCGTTTCAATCAGAACCAGTTCTGCCAGTGATTCCCAACATTATTCAGCTCTTCCCATGGCACTGCTTGCTACTACTCTATTCTCTCTCCCGTCATGACGGCAAACCTCTGAATATTGTCGCCGCCTCTGCCTTTCTCCACTGCCGTCAGTTTGAGAAAGTGCCAGTGGAAAGACTTAGATAGCCAGCCAAGCAAAGCACATTAGTTTGGTCTCTCATCTCTAATGTTGGCATTCAAGCAAGAGAGGCTATTTTAATTGGGAACTGCTATTGTAGATAAAAGTATTCTTTCCTGGAAAGTTATTGTGTTAAATTTGAGATTAACACTAAGATTGATTAAATTTAATCTGGACCCAAATCTAACTTTCTGTCACTCAAATTGAATTTCACAGAAGAAAAGAATAAAATATATGGAACAGCCAGAACATGGGATATGTTGATCTCAGCTATCCATTTATAGAATGTTATAGGAGGCCAATGTGTTTGAAAAGTGAAAGGAGAGAAACAGCCTGGTTTAGAAAGTGATAAGTTAACCAGAGAATTCCTGGTACACTTATGTTTTGGATGCTAAAGGTTTCTAAACATCATAGAGTACAGAGTTTGTCTGCATTATTTGCAGTATCAAATGAAAACATCTAGGGTTGCTATTCTCCTGCTGTTTTTTTCCCTTCCATTATTTCATCGTAGATGATTAAAACCTACTGACAGTATCTCCTCTCCTCACTTTTTTTTTTTATTAATTCATGATGAATTCTGTTTTCTGGCTGACATCAGAACCCTGTCATGGTTCAGAACTCTCCCAGTGTTTGGTTGGCTTGTTGCTTGCTTGCTGAAAAAAAAAAAAAAGTGCTTATATAAGGACTTTTTACTTTTTGAAAGTAACAAACTGTGATGTTGTGGGGTGGGGGAGGATGTTTGGTTTGTTTCTACAGGACTTGAACTTCAAGGTATTTATGTTGTCTGATGTGTGACTCTTATTAGGAGAACAGAATGCAAATTGTTCTGGTCTGTCCTTTCTATCTGTTCTTTTGTTCTACCTCTAACACGTATAATTTAAATACAGTGTCGTGTACACATGCTGTGGTCAAATGTCTGGTAGATGTACCAGAGGGTGCAATATCTTTGAGAAAGCTTTCCATTCTATGATTCTATGATTCAAATATTTCTCTGTGGTCTGCTTTTGTTTCCCCACTTGAGTTTCAGGTATATCTCATGGTCACCTGCTGCTGTATGCAAGTCTTGTGTGATTTTTAGGTTTGAACTTAAGGATCTCCTTTTTTAAAAAAAGCTTCTGTATCTGAAAAAGTCTCTCATACTTGTCAGAGTTCAGTCCAATAAGCTTCCTTTGTAAGGGGTTAGCTCTTACCTCAGAGCACAATGTTTGAGGATTTGAGTCTTTTGACAAAAAATCTTCCTATGGGAACAAGAACGACCTCCCTATTTTGTGAACACCATGAAAGAATTAAAAAAATAAACAATACAGCTACCTACAAGCCCAGAGACGAATCTAAATCTTGCCTTTGTCTATAATTACATATGTTTGTGTAAGCTTCTAGTGGTCCCAATGACATGAAAAGTCAAATGGGAAATAATATTGAGCACAGAGCAAGGGAATTTAGTTATTATCAGAGACGGATGCAAAATTCTGAGACGTGAAATAATGATTTTTACTTATGTACTGTTCTCTGTCTCAAAGAGAAGGTTTTTCTCTATGAAAAAAAAAAGGTTAAGAAAGTGCTTATTGGCAGCTCCATCTGTTAAAATATGTTCTCTCAACAGTGGTATTTGTATATACTAAAAAAGTGACTGCATATATCATTAACTTACACTAATCATGTGCAGTCTAAGAAGGATTCCAGCAAGCCAGCAGAAAGTGTGGTTATGACGATCCATGACTTACTGCAATGATTTACATTTTGGTCTATTGCACATAGTGCCTAACAAGAGATCTCTTGAAGAAATTATGTTCTGAATAACACTATTTGTATATCAGAGGTTTTTGCTTTGTACAGCATGTAAGAGTTTGGTTTCCAGAAGGAAAAAAAAAAAGGGATAGTGGGAAGTCTTGACTACTTTAAAATACTGTTCTTCCTTCTGAGTACATCTCAAAATGGTTGAGCATCCAAACTCCCAGTGGATCTGATGTTGTTTGACACCTAAGTAAAAGCATCTTGCTCACTGCGCAGCCAACTTAATTTTGAATGCATTATCTGTGATCAAATTATCTGCCACATGTTAAGATTGGTATTTTGCTGCATAAGCATCCAGAACATTTTGACTTTCAGTTCTTCAGAGATTCTCTTTGAGAGATGTTCCCGTAAGCAGCTACTTTCATCCTAGGGTCTTCAACTGGATTTCATTGAACATCTATCTTCCTCACTCTTTCTTCACTGAAAGTAATGCTGTCCCTGTCTTAATGTGTCCAGCTGGCACATGATCAGCAAGCTGGTTCCATTTAAAAAATCACTAGCCGTTGTAGAAGCCAGATGTTGCTGAACAGCAGTGTTTTGCTCAT
>JAOWBP010002052.1:21034689-21045431 GCA_028571105.1 Tragopan temminckii | reverse complement strand
AGACAGGCTCTTTCTGGGGGGGCACAGTGGAGGGGGGGACAATCATTGACAGATCTTTATAGGTTTCCAAGAAGCAGTTGTCAAGAAAAAAGGTATTAGAACGGTTAGAAAAGTGATTTTTTTAAAAAACCTTTATTTTTTAAAAAGTATCCCTGATCTTCCAGCATGAATTAAACTTTTAAATATTCGTATCTTTAATATATAAGATATATAAAGATTATAAAAAGAATATCCATTTGTTTTACGTTTACAGATATTCTTATGTACATTTAATCTACTTGTTGATCATTCTACTTCTCCCAGCCTCCCTGCATGCCTGTCCCCGAACGGGGAGGGATCCTGTGCTAAGGGTGAATGCCTAGCTCCACCTATTTGCCTTTTTGTTTCACTCCATTTCTGCTTTTATTGCACAAATGGCACTTCATCCCACGCTTCCTTAAAAGCTCAGGTATTCAGAAACAAACTTAATGCTTTCTTTAGCTCGTGTTCCTACTGGACAAGTCTGCATAAGATGCAATACATTAAAATTATTGGCATATTGAATGATTTTAATAGGATTGTTCTGAAGAATCCCCTCTCTTCACTTCCTAAATTCTTCCAACTTATCAGCAGTGTCAGAGAAAAGAAGGAAGTGTGTGATATCTGTTGCACTTCTTATTTGTGGGCTCACTGTTTATTTTTATTTCTACTTGCTCTCTCCTACTTCATTGCTGAAATCGCAGAAACATCTGTCTCCCTTCATTGAGGAGAATCATTTATGAGTCCCAGATTTACCAACAGTATCAGTTACATCCAGCAAACCTCACTCTTGGTCTTATTAATTACTTTCCATCTGCTTTTCCCTCAGGCGTGTGGGTTAGCAGAAAAATGCTGACAATCAACAGTAATGGCTTCTTAAGTTAGTTAGTTATTAAGTCAAGCCTTTTGCAGATACAGTTTCAATAAATGCTTTTCTTTTTCTTTAGAAAGAATTGTACCTAGTTGAAAACAAAAATGTAATAATTCCAGAAACTGGGGTGGGGGTGCTGGGGATTTGCTTTTTAGCTGCAAGAAGCCCCACTTGTATTCTCAAATCGTGTAAAGAGCAGAGCTGCAGAAAGTGCTGTTGGAAGCAGTTACTGTGGGCAGAAGGAACTGGTCTTGTTAGGGCTGGGGGGTTGTGCTCATCTTTTTTGTTGTTGTTGTAGCAAACATTTATATTTTTATTTTCCCATGACTTTTCCCTCTGTTGGCTAGGTTGCTCCCTTGGTCTCCTACTGGGAAAGCAGCATTGAACTTGCAGCGCTGAAAAGATGATTAATGACAGGCAAAACTGTATACAACTTGCAGTTTATTTGGGGGGGTGAGGAGCATGCAGTGAAATGCCGCATTGGAGGATTCTGGGCAAATGGTGTGTGAAATTGTTGACAAATTGCCCTCATTAAGCACACTAAATGAATGCTTTCTTGAGAACATTGGCATGATATCACCATGTACAACCTAACTTCTACTTGAAACTGCACGTGGTGCTATTCTTATCTTTTAATTTCTTGTAACAGCTCTAAGCTGTGATAAGCCAACATCGTAGCTGTCTTCACTGCTCACTACGTGAGATGTGAAGGAAAATTGCTGAGGGAAACTTCCATGAGTGGTTCTGAATTATTCATTAATTTATTCATTATAGTGAGCCATTCTGAGCCTGGTCACCAGAGTTCGTAAGTGCCAAGAGATGGATTTAGAAATGCCTTAATTTCCTCAGCCTTTAACTTGTTTCCCATCAGTGAAGGGACAGTTAGAGGACAGCAGTCAGAGAAGCCACAGTTATACAGAATGCAACTTTGGGTGCTGGTTAGCCTTGCTGATAGTAGCAAGCATTCAAGAACAAAATGTTATAAAAATGATGGTGTTTGATGATGCAGTACATTCAATGGCATTCAGGTAAGGCCAGCATGACTTTCCCTACCGTGCTGAATTTTGGCTATCAGACAAGGTGTCCTCACTCCTAGATGACTGTTCCACCCTCCTTGCTCATCTTTGGCCACGAGCAGAGCCTGGTCCTGTCTGTCTCGTGCCAGCACCTCTTCCAAGCACATGTGTGAGGCTTGGAGTTGGAGTAGCATTTGGTTGGGTGCTGGGCTGTGCTTTGGGGACTGCTAGCAGCAGCCCTTGGCACCCATCCCTACAGCCATCACCTGCATTTCCCTGGCCTGCCTGGCTCAGGCAACCAGTGCCCCACAGGGTGCACGTGCAGCAGCAGAGGTGTGCTGGGTGGAGACACATCCCCAGGGTGGCAATGGGGTGTGTGCTGGGATGGGGGAAACTGCCAGGGACAGGGCTGCAGCCTGATCTTTGAAGGCATGGAGTAGCCTAGCTGTGGGGCAGGGAGGGTTTCCTGCTAAGGGATCCAGATGTATGTTTCTTCTGTCTGTCCCTGCGACAGTGAATGGCCTTGGCCTCTCTCTCTCTCTTGCAGCGTGCAGCTTTCATCACTGAGGCACTGGTAGGGGAGAGCAGCTTCTCCTCTTTACTCCCCAGCAGGCCACAGTGTGAAGACTATGGCAGCAGAACAGGCATGGATATGTCCTATCTGCTGTGGTGTGCAAAAGGACATTGCCTATGCCACATCGTGCCATCATGAGTTCTGTCTGGGCTGCATCTTGCAGTGGGACAGGCAGAAAGAGAGCTGCCTGCTCTGCAGGAGGGCCATGACTGTCATTCAGGTTGCTGCATGGGATGATGTTGACCTGGGCTTTACGATCTGACTCCCAGCACCATCAGTACCTCCCTGCTTCCAGGCAGGCACTGCTCCTATGCCATTCCCACTACCCTTTCTGCTGTTGCCAGATGAGCAGGAGCCTGAGGAGGCAGAGGAGGAGCTTATGGTGAATAAACTCCTGCCCAAGGTCTGGGCAGCCCAGTTCAAGCAGCACGAGGACCCTGTGCTGCCCTGGCTGCACCAGGAGCTGCACATCATCTCTGGGACACAGTGGTGGTCAGCAGTGGCAGTGGAGAATCTCATCCGGAGTGCACTGTGTGAAACTGAGCTGGACAGGAAGGCCCTGATCCAGCAGTTTTGGCCTCCCATGGGGGACAGAAAGGAGACACTCAGTCAGGGACTCATTGACACCACTATGTGCCAGTGGGGAGAAGAAGCCTACTGACAGCCAGGCCTACAGGGTGTCCACGTGTCTGGAGGGGGAGGACAGCCCTGTGGCTGCCCTTGGCCTTAAAGCGTTCCCATGAATGATTCTCACCTCAAAGCCCATGATGAACGCTCCTTTAGAAGAACAAAGAAAAGAAGCAGATTTTAGAAGTATTTCTAAATATAATCTTCTAGTGACATTGGTCATTAGAACGGATATATTTAGATTGAACATCGGGATGTTCAGTGTTTAAGATGTTATTCAAAACACGCACAAGAAACACATTCATCCTGAGACTCTTTCAAAGTGTCATCTGACAGTTTTAGATGACATTTAATGACAGTGAATCTTCAAAAATAATTTTAAAAGAAGCACGCAGATTTTGGACACAGAACGACATTCAAAGTATGTGTCAATTTGGGAATTGTGCCTGCTAAACAGATGTGCTCTGGTCTGCAGAGGTTTCTAGGGGAAAAAAAAAGCAAGAAATGGACAAATGTGAAGCATTCAGTCTTTACATGCAAATAAAAATGAGTGATTGTTGGTCAGAGTCTAATATGCTTACTCAGATTTAATACTATTTTCTCCATGCAAAGACTTATTCAGTGGCAGTTCTGGCAGAATAAGAATAAGATGTTATTCAGTGTTAAAAGCATCAAAACTGGTCCTGAAAAACAAAAATATGTGAAACGTTCTTGAATTGCCAGTCAGGAAACCCTGATCCAATAAATGCTGAGCATCTTCTTATTACATTGTCTTCTCCCCATGCACAGGAGCTGACAGCTTACCAGAAGTATGCTGACACAAGATCAGGCAGTACCTAAACAACATCCTGCTTTCTCTTTCAGAAGTACCATTTGGTTATATCTCAATTTAATGAGCTTTTGGCAGGCTTTCGTTTCCTGCTGTCACATACTGGGTTATTTGGTTTATTTTCTTGCTTGGGAATGAGTGTGAATGCATTTTGCCCACTGCCACAAAGTATGCAGTCCAGTTTCCAACACAGAGAGGAATCTCAGATGAGCTCCATCACCCTGGTAAACTGCTTCCCTGGACACCATGTCTCCCCTAACATAAAAATGTACACAGTCTGTGCCTGTGGTGTGCTGAGGCTGAAGCTGGATGAGAGTTGTACATGGGATTTGAACTTGACTTCTGTTTACTAAACAGGAACTCAAACCATTTAAGCTACTCTTGCAAACTGCGTATAACGTGTCCTCACTGATCACCATCCTTCCTGTCCAGGATGGTCTGGAGTGACGTCCCTGCTGGTGAGTAGTGACAACAAATATAGAGGTTATCAGTGCCTGTGATGTTCCTACTCTCTGACTGATGGCTCAGTCCCAAGTGATTGCTGTTGGAGTAGATCTTTCTTAGCTACTAATGCCTTGATGGTCCACTGCTTCTACTGCAACATCCACTTTAATTGCATCATAAACTTGCATTTTGGGACTGGCTCTTGTAATGTGTATCTTAATGTCTTGCAGTGTTGCAACCAGAGGGAAAAAGCTGAAGTTTGCAGTTTCTGCCTTAGGTTGAGACTCTGGCTCATGATTCTCCAGCAAAAGGCTGTGGCAGTTTAAGATCCCACTGTCCTTCACCTGTTTGTGGCATCTATCCATCACCCTTGAAGCTGGGGCGAAGCTGAAGAGGACTGTGATTAGGTGTTCATCATTCCAATATGCTGACACAAACCTGCACTTAATAAGATTATTAACGGTTTAAGTGAATATCTGGCACCTTGACTCAGATGTTAAGCCCTGTTAAAAACAGAGCAGTGTCTTCTTACACAGGAGAACACACAACTTGGGCTGGTGAAAATCCAGTACTTTCAGAGCAACATCTACTAGAAGAAATCCGTTCAAGGCTTTTAAACTATTCGTGGCTGTTTTTAATATGTAATTGGCAGTTAGAAGACATCAGCTTTGATAATGAAATGTTTAAACTTATGCTATTAATTTGGATATTCCTTTAAGAAGTATAATACCAGATTTTGACATAGAAAGAAAAGACAACAGAGTGGAAAAAAGATCTAAAAGGAAAATAACCAGGACCTTAGCAATAAACAATTCTATAAAGAATCCAAGGTTTTATGTCAGACACTCCTGTATCGATTGCTACTGCACTTGGACTGTTTGATCTCATTTCCAGGGGAAAGGGATGAGTTAGGAACCTGTTTCCATCAGTCTGCCTGCTGATATGAAGACCTGCTCTTCATTTCATTCCATCATATAATGAAGAAAGGACCTACCTTTGTCTGCCACACCCTTTGCACCATGTTCAGGTGTCTCTCTCAGCCTGGCTCTGTGGTAATACTTGAGCAGACTGCTCCTGGGGCAGCAGTGAGAGGCACATTGTGCAGCAAAAGGCAGAATCTCACAAAACAGAAGTATCAATGAAAATCAAATTAAAAAAGGAACGCTTCGACTGTCGGCTCACTTCCTGATAAGGTCCCTGTAATAGTTCTCTTAACAGTCAAGGACATGTGCAAGTGATTTAACATCTGTGAGCAAAAATATTCAGAATAATAGATCTGAATGATAGAAAAGAAGCAATGACACTACATTTCCTAGAAGCAATTGACTGATTTTAATTAAGCCAGAAATTAGCCTGCTAGCTGATGGCTCATAAAGCGTCTGGAAATATCAGCTGCAGGCTAATTGTGCTGGCTTTACATGTGGACACTGTCCTCATGGTGAATTTTCAAATTAATCATGGACACGTGGGATAAGGCAGGCTGCTTGTGGGGGATGAAAGCGGGGAGGGGCAGGGGGCCTTCTGCTGAACCTGGTTGTTCTGTGTGCTGCAGCCGCGCTGCTGGGACATTTGCCACAGACAGAGAAAAACTGCTCCGCACTGACTTGAAAAACCTTCTAGCAGAACCCAGAGACTAGGCTGTCCTGCTGTGCAAGGGGAAGCACGCATGCTTTTCATGGGCTTGAACAGTTCCATCACATCAGGACAGTTGCCATCACTATGCTCTGTGAACGCCTGGTGTTTGTGCGTTAGCTTTGTTTCAACAGGTCGATGCTGATGGTTGCCCAGACATGCACTTTTCTTGCACTGTTGTACAAGTAGTCCAGGTCACAGTACTGAAAGAACTTCTTGGTAATGCTTCTTCATGCAGCCACTTTCCAAGAGTATCACACTGTTGATAACAAACGAAGTTCTGGTTCTTGCCAGAAGAGTGTAGGATGTGGTGACAGAGTGACAGCAGCACTGCTGTCAATACAGATGCCATTCATTGCCTTTGCTTCAGGAGGTGTGTAGCTTGCTTTCAGTGGGCACAGGCTGCCTTGACAGCCCAGCAGCTGAGTGAGATATCTGCCAGGGCTAAGGGAAGATCAAAAGGCATCAGAGAGCCAAGAGTGACGCAAGTTATGTGAGCCAGCAGTGTGCAGTTGCAGCCCAGAAGACCAACAGTATCCTGGGTTGCATCAGAAGAGGGGTGGCCAACAGGGAGAGGGAGGGGATTGTCCCCCTCTGCTCTGCCCTCGTGGGGACTGAACTGCAGTACTGCATCCAGGCCTGGGGCCCATAGCACAAGAAAGACAGGGAGCTGTTGGAGTGAGTCCAGAAGAGAGCCACGAAAATAGTCAGAGGTCTGAAGCACCTCTTCTATGAAGACAGACTGAGGGAGCTGGGCTTGTTCAACTTGGAGAAAGCTCTGAGGTCTCCTCACTGTGGTCGTCCAGGATTTAAATGAGGAGTGAGACAAACTCTTTACACAGTTTAATACTGATAGGATAAGGGGAGAATTGTTTTAAACTAAAAGAGGGGGAATTTAGCTTAGATATTAGGAAATTCTTCACTTGGAGGATAGTAAGGTCCTGGCACAGGTCACCCAGAGAAGTTGTGGGTGCCCCATCCCTGGAGGTGCTCAAGGCCAGGTTGGATGGGGCTCTGGGCATCCTGATCCAGTGGGTGGCAGCCCTGCCGATGGCATGGGGTTGGAACTAGATGGGCTTTAAGGCCTCTTTGAACCCAAGCCATTCTGTGATCCTATGAAAGATGTTTTTTTCACCTGGTAAGCCCCAGGCAGAGCTATCAGTGAATTCTTTATTGAAAACCAGGGAACATCAAATCTGAGTATGAAGGAAGTCTAGGCTTTGTGCACAGAAATGCATTGCTAAGGAAAAAATGAAGCATTTGGACTGCAGGTTGCACAGCTCAGATACAATAGTTCATAAAGCTCTGAAATAGAATAAAACTTTCTGGAAGAAACTTGGTGAAATACCCTTTTGTGTTGCTAACTTGTGCTGCCTCTCTTTATGTAAGGAATAAAGAACTGGGTGGGAACCCTTTAGGGCTGAACTATTCAAGAGCCACTGCCTGTGAATTTTGTTAGGATGTTTTGCACTAACATCACTCTGAGGCAGAATAATGGAACTGAAGCAGTGGAGAGAAGAAAAGAGTTGCTTCGGGGAACACTGATAAAGTCTGAATATACAGAGAAGTTAGCAGGGATTAACGCTGAGGAGAAAAATTCTGTGGAAGTGCAAAAGGTTGCTGGTTACCACTTTGGAAGGGAAGGCACCAGAGGAAGAAAGCAGGAGGAGGTGACTAGCAGGGCTGAAGGAAATTTTGTTGAGTCTCTGGGATAAACTGAGCCCGAGAAGCTGAGACTACAGCTGGCCAGATGTAAAGAGCAGATGTGAAATGAGGCATCGGTGTGCACATGGTGTGGCAGGCACTGTTTTTACCAGAGGTGGACCAACATCAGAGCAGAAGGAACAGTGCTTATAGAAATAGTTAGAAACAGTTGGCCTATTCAACTCCTCTTCAGGGAGTGTTCAGTGTCCACTATGCACAGCTTGGACACAAAGACTGTTTTTACAGAGGGGAAACCTGGCCAAATGGTGTGCTGAATGGTGTGCTGCAGCAGGGTTCCTAAGAACGAAGGCAGTGTAGACATCTTCATGGCAGTCGGAAAATCTTCTGTTGCCATCACTTTTTCACTTAGTCCAACTAACAGCAGTCAGTTTAGCAGAACAGAGGTTTCCAGCCCTGCAAATGTTTGCTAGAGATGTCATTGAGATGAGGCAATGTATCTCCACGAGTTCATTCTTTGCTCCATTCTTGGAGGCTGCACCAGCCAACTCTGTGTTTTAGACCAAACAAAAAAAACCTCCATTAAAATTGCAAGGTCAGACATAAGCTATGAAATGCCAGAATTAATTTTGCTGGTATATCCCTACTTTGTCTGCACTGTGCTTATGCATTATAATGCCATAATTTACATAATTGCAAACTGCTTCTGGGAAACGAAGTAGTTTTGCAGCGCTGGCTGTTGGCCCTGGTCTTGTTTGCTGTGGAAGGTGTACTGTGGACAAGGCAGGGGAATTTGGGATGGTGGTTCTGGAGTTGCACACAGTCTTCATTCTTGTGTTGCTGAACACTTCAGACTTAAGAGCTTGACTTTGCAAGCTCACTATTCTTTTCAACAGATTTTATGTGTAATGTAGAACATATTCCAACACAGTCTGAGGTTTATTTATTGCTTTTGTTGTTAGAAGGAAAAAAAACTGGTCCAAGTGGGGATTTTCTCCTATAAAACTGAAAAATCAGCAAAAATGTCTTAAGATCTCGGCTTGGTTGAAATCTTGTTGAGATTTAAATTAACTGAACTTCTGAAAGGAGCTTCAAATAAAATTGGGTTGTTGTTTGATGGAACTGCCTGTGCTTCGTCTGTTCTGCAATTCCATCAGCACCAATCCTAAGACAAATTTGTTCAAGTCCAAAGTGTCCTAGAACATGAACACCACCTAGATTTAGTGCATTTTAACCAAATCTATCAAAGTCATTGTGGAACTGGAGCCTTTCCTTGGCTGGAGCAGCCTGACCCCACGGGAGGATACAGCGTGAGAGTTCTCAGCAGCAGAACAGAGTCCACCAGAAGTTCTACTTCTCCAAATATAATCTGAGCTATCCTTAGGTCCTGCAGATTCTTAGCCATGTAGCTCAATTCACGCATCATTATAGTAAGGCTGCTTATGAGAAAAATGGTGTACTCTCAGGTCATATGGCAATGGGGCTTCAACTGTTATCTGTAATGATAACGATAAGCTAGACATATCTATCTTTCCTGTAGGAGGTAGGTAATATTCATGGATCATTTTGCAGTCAGTAAAACAATATGCTTTTGATAATTGCTTTAAGTTGCCAGTAACTTGTTAGTCAAATTTCTTTTGGATTCTTTTTCACTTTAGAGTGCCCAAAAGCAGTCAACACATATTATGGAGAAAATTCAAAAAAATATATGAAGCCATATGAACATGCTGATGTAAAAGTAAAATTAATTAGAAAAATATTATTTGGCTTCTTCTTTTCTTGAAAATAAATAAATAAATATTCATTGTCTTATTTAAATACGAAGTCTGAAAACAAATGCTTAAAGTGTCTCAGGTATGAAAAATCAAAGTTTCATATGCCAAATAGGAAACTAGTCTTAGTTTTGTTGCTGGGATTTGAAGGTTTGGGATGCAAACGTCTTTTCAACTGAAATTCAGCATAAAGACAGTTGGAAGTAGCTGGAGGTATTTTATTTATTTATTTATTTATTTATTTTAATTTCAGAAAGGAAAACTTAGACTTATACTGAAGGAGGAAAGAAAAAAAAATCCAACAACCCACAACTGTGGCAAAAATCCCAGAGCAAAATAGTTAGTCTTGGAATTGCTGTGATGATGCTTTATGGAAATAGTACAGTTGCTTTCAAATTTCTTTATTTTTCCTTTATTCATAGCCCTTTGTTTGGCTACTGCTTCCAAAATTGCTGTGGTTTTATTCATGGAAGAGAAACATGGTACATCATGAGACATGTAATGCACCACAAAGGGAGGCCCATACTGAACAGAGATGTAATAAAAACGCTCCCAAGAAGGACTGTAGCAGCACATCCAAACAGAAGCATTTTAGCCACAGTTTTCTTGTCGTTCCTCAGCCCTAATAATGTTGAAGTTCCTTGCACTGGGACTGGAAACAAGTCTAAGAAGAGTGCACTGATGTCTTTACATGAAGAAGGAAAATGGCAATATAGGAAGGCATATGTCATATGATAAATCCTTCTCACTCTTCTAAGAACATTTGTTGATAGCATTCTATGTCCTCCCATCTCAGGTGGACATATACTGCTCATGTTAAGAGACAAACTATGATGTTACTTTTGTCCTAACAGAAAACACTTTATCTCCTCTTGGTGTTGAACTGACATGCAGAACTGACATGCTTTCAGATCCTTTGCACCATTTTGAAGGCTAAGGTACCTTAAAGGGTTGTTATGAAATGAGTTTAATTAAGGAATTATACTGTGTAGCTCACAGAGCTAAACTCTGTCACAGACAAGAGACACTGATCAGTCTGTTGTATTTGTGTACAGATATGTTTGTAGTTCAAGCTGAATGGTCTCCATATAAGCTGCTTACAAATAAGGTACCAATCAACTAGAAGATGATGATTAAATTAAAAATGAAGAAGAAAATGACACCACGTGCACACACAAAGCCCACAACCACCCAAGAAAAGGACTACTACATTACTTCATCAAGAATGGAAAGAATGGAATGCTCTTCTCTGAAAATACCTTCTTAGGCATGAAAGTGGTGTTGAGCCCTAAACCAT
>JAOWBP010002052.1:21006786-21018683 GCA_028571105.1 Tragopan temminckii | reverse complement strand
CTTTACAGACAGTAGGTCAGACTGCTTTAGATAATTATCTAGTGAACTGACTGCTTTTAGCTATGAATGTTCCTGAAATAGAAGGCTTGTTTCTTGTAATACTGCATTTGAATAATAGAACTGTATTGTCAATTTTCACTATTAAAAATGTGATAATATTCTGATAGGGCCAGTCAGACATACTGAGTTGCCTCCTTAAGTGGGGGGTCAGGGAAAGCCCAGCACAAGTGATATGAGAATGGAATGTGTTAAGGAGGCTGGAATCCAGATTCGCAATACTTCTCTTGAGAATATATAACTCACATCAGTTACACAGGAAAGTCATTAAATTCTGGCTATCTTCTGAAATGCATCAGCTGAGTCTTGTTAAATCTAGTTGCCAGCAGACCAGAAATCAACTAATTGCATTTTTCATAAACAGTTTACCATAATGTTTTCATAGCTGCAACAGAGAAGGAAAGGAAAATATATACCCTATGTTTTTTGTAATAGGTTGTGTTTTAACCTGAAGATATGGCCTTCATGTAGGTATTCTTCTCTTCACCAGTGGGTTTTTTGTTTGTTTTTCTTAAAAACAAGAAGTTTATTTCATGCTGCCCCAACAGGTATTAAAAACTTTTAAGAACATATTCATTAAAGGTGGAATGTGACTAATATTTTAATGCCTAGATAATGCTAACACTCATGTTCTGTGTTAATATATATTAATGCAGTGCACTGAATAGACCCAGTAAAGCATGACAACCCTAGTCCATTTATGCAGGGCTGTCCTTTTTGGAGAGTTAGGGGTTAAAATGATTTCACTGATGTAATATGCTCCTTGTTTGCTGTCCTGTGGTGGAGATGATCACACTAGATGTAATAAGCTGAGCATTCCCCTGGGACTTCCCAGTGGGGTATTCTGCGGTAATGGAGACGAGGAAGCTGCATCTGGGCAGTGGTGGAGTAACTCCTCAAATGTGGAGCAGTACAGTCATAGCTTTCATAAATATAAATGTGTTGCTTGCCTCCAGTTGCTGAAGGATAACTTTCATCTTTCCTTTTCCCAGTATGTAGAAAGAGTTAGAGTAGCTTAGTATTATTTTTCCTGTTTGGTTGTAGTCCAAGAGACCTCAAGAATCTGGCACGTAAGGCAGTCAGTCCTGAAGTGTTTTTATCTAAGTTGGAAAGAGTTTGATCAGTTTGAGAGGTAAACAAGCTTTTTTGCGTTTTTTTTTTTTTTCTATTAGCTTGCCACTTATGTGAAGATTTGCTCTGAAGTAAAATGGGTTTATCATTTGATAGCATGGTTCTTCGTAGTTCAGTGACTAAAGCCTTGGCTATGGTCTTGCGTGGTGATGGTTGGCATTACTGAGACTGCTGCTTGACTCTGCAGCTCAGGCAGTGCTAGTGGAGTTCAGACAGCACAGTGATGTTTAACATCCTGAGGTAGTACCCCTTAGTTATGCTTCCTAACTGCTCAGAGTAAATTGCAGAGAGGCTAAGATGCTGTTCTCCCATTGCTTATAGCGTAATTGTGTCTTCAGAGGAGCGTAAGGATTTGGCTTCTGCTATGTAGTTTTAGGAGTAGTGTGGGAGAGTGGGCACTGCAAGCGCTGGTGTTTTGAAAATGTTTCTTGGGACCCAGACAAAAAGTCATGTCTGGAATATTTCTGTTTATTGTCTGTGAGAGGCACAGGAAGTAAGAAAGCCCAACTAAACTGCAGCAGCCAAAGGAAAATTTAGGACTCACAGAACACTGGGCCTTGCTGCCCACAGTCTCTATTCACATTTCTCATAAATCTGGTGACAGAACTAGGTGACAGAACTAGATAAAGGCTCCTTTTGTCAGAGGAGGCAGAAGTTCAGAGCCAGATTATCAGGTAGAGAAGGGAGAAGCCTCTTCTCTTTCGCTCAAGTTTTCCAGCCCTGCGGGTGAGCTCTCAGTGAGCACCAGAGCTACAGGTGAATCTACAGGCAGGATTTTCTTCTGCTTTCACTTAAAGGTCTTGATTTTTCTACTCTGAATCAGGGTTGAAGATGATAGTGGAGGATGCTAAGGACTGATGTGCTGCTTAAGTGTGAGGAAATTTGTGTAAATCTCCAGGTTTGGCAAAATTTCAGTTACTTTGTGAAGATAACGACCTGCCAGGTTTCCTAAATTCTCTTGCCTCAAGGCAAAGTCATTTGTATTTTCTGACTTCTGTTTTCTTGCAGCTGAAACTATTCAGTCTTTAGGTTAAACAGAAGCATGCAAAATTTTTTTTTAAATTTAAATCTGGGCATTTGGCCATAATAAACAGACTAGAGTTGCTGCTTCTTTGAACATTTAATGACAATAAAATAAATTGTTACAGAGTACCCTATGCCTCATTTGTAGCAAAGTACCACTTATCTCAGTGTTGTGTGCACATGTGTAGTGTATAAATGCCATTTAGATTTGAACGCCTCTATTTTTGATGCTAACCTCAACTGGTGATTGGTTCCTTGGGATTCATTAGCGTGCTTTCTGCTAACCCAAAACATGTACTTGACCTGTGGAAGTGTGCTGCTGCAGCGGGGACTACTTGCCTTCTGTAACATGTAGGATTTTGAGTATTAGTCATCCTGAGCAGTCTAGTTTTTTATCAGTTTCCATCAGGGAGTGACTCAGTGTGTTGCGTATTTTTTTTTTTTCTTTCTTGGAGTTTAATACTAATTCTTTGCTTCTGGGTCCCAAGAAATGTTGTGTATTGATTGTTCAGGTGATGCTCATCTCTCTCAAGGGTGAGAGCTCAGGGTTCCCTTACAAACTGTGTCCATCGATTAGTGATTGAAATCAAAATATTACAGGAAATTATAAACAGTGGCAGAGGTAGTAATCTGATGAAAGAGACTGCATGGGTAAGACTGTAAAGATGGTTTTAGAAGTACCTTTGCTCAGACTTCGGGAATGCAAGTACTGGCTGAGATAAAGGGTCCTTGGAGCCTGGAGTCCTATCCTCCACTGGAGGTCTAAATGGGTTCTGAGGAAAGAGAATAAGACGACAGACCTACCAGGTGATCTGAAGACATCACCTCTTCTGCTAGGGTTTGAAGTAACTGCATGAAGGGTTATTTGTAAGAATCTGTAAGTTAGAGGTTTTATTCAGGGATATGACTGATAGATGAAGTAGGAATGTGAGATATACACAGATGTGCTTTTTCTTGTTAGTTCTTAATTGCTCCTTATTAGCATGACTACAGCTGAAGCATTTAGTATAAATGAAATGCTGCAACTGTTTTTTGTTTTAAAATTAAATCCTGCAAGTTGAGGCCATGTGTCTTGTAGAGTTATTTAAAAATGTTTCTGACACCTTGTGGTTGAGCCCAGAGCAGCAGCAATAGGAAAAATTTCATTAGCAAGGGAGAGTAAATTTCTCCTTGCTGCATAATGATGGTTTTCTGGCTCTGCTTTAAAGTGCAGCCATGTTGTGTGACAGTGTATTAACCTAGTTGTCTAAGCTATTCCTCTCCTTTCAAGATAAGATAATTAATTGAAGCTCCATGAATTTGTGTTGAACTATACAGGACCCTTCTAGGGTTCTGGAAATTCAATTTTGTCATGTGTATAGTGCATCACGTGTATAGTACACTGGATTTATGGACAGTAAGAAATAAAGCTGCCTTTTCTCAAGGCTTTTATTTTTCCTGCATAAGCATTTTTATTGTTCATCTGTTTTCAATAGCTCTCAATAAGGGATGGGTTTTATAAAACATTTTTACAGTAAAACCTTTGAAGCGTATCGTTACTTGGGTTCATCTTACCCTGAAAAAGCTTCTTCTCAAATACTTTCCTTATATTACATGGGACTGCTGTATCTCCTAGCTGTGTCTTGGACTTGATGGGACCAACTGGGATAGCTTTCACTGAGGGTGACTGTCAGCAAGTCTGAGCCTCTGTGTACGTATGTAAGAATGCTTGTTCTTATGGGCATCTCTGCTCTGCTTGGAAAAAGCAAGACAACCTTTAAAATAGAATTGAGAGCTAATCTACCAGATGACTTGATGAGCTAGTTCTAACTGGTAGTCTTAGGTCTAGTTTGGCTTATACTGGGAAAATTTCTGGATATAGTGTGTAATGGTTTCCTCAGATCTGGTAAAGTGTCCTTGGAGAGTCCTTATGTCACTAGTACAGTTGTCTAATCTGAGATCCTTACCTGTGTAGAAGCTTTGCATGGGAAGAAATGTTTGTTGCTAATGGATGTTACTATTTCAGCTCAAGTTTGTAAGGTTGATCTGGCATGTGAATTTCAAATAACTTGCGCAGAAATCCTTTATGGACTTGAACCTATTCCAGAGTTTTAAGAGGAATAGGAACGCTGGGTCTGAGTTTCCTCCTTGGTAAGGACAGAAGACAGGCAAATAGACACATTTACTGTCTGTGATTATTGGCTGAATCCTACGAAAAGAGGATTTTGTAGCTTGATAACAGCTCTGACTCAGAGCTGTTTAACTTGCATGTCTCTCTGTTTGTAATTATGTAATCTTGCTTAGGCTCACTTTTTGTAAATACTGGTTTCTATATAGTGAGCATTTCCTTCAACATGAGAATAAAAGGCAGTTTTGAGACATTTTCCCATCACAGGGTAGGATAATCCATGACTGAACAAATGTCTGATGGTTATGGCTGAACTTTTTCTGTAGGTCATGTTTCTCTTCAGATCTGGTAGGGTCTTTTGCTCTCTCCTGGACTGTACTCTTAAAAAAAAGAGTGCCGAGTACTCTAAATACCTTAAGGTACTTTACTAAAAGCTGAACACTCCCAACATCTGCTGCTCTCCTCCAAGGGATACTCCTGTTACTGGCCCATTTGCCGTGTTTTGTATCTCCTGGCAGGAGCAGCTTCTGGTAGCTGGCTGTCAGATACCTGCAGGCATGTCAACATGGCTCTGCTTCCACACACGGGAGTCAGTGTTAATACTTACACAAAGAGTAACTGGGGCTTGGAAATGCCAGTTGCTCTGGCCCTCCCCGTGTTAGGTCACCAAATGGCTGTGACAGGTGAGCTAAACTGGGGGAACCCACTTCAGGGAAACTCCTCTTGCAGTGCCATAAGAGGAGAGGGAACCTAGTCCTGAGAAGTTTTTTTTTTTTTTCTTTAAACTTGAGTGTTGATTTTCAGGTATAGTGTTGATGCTGGAAATTCAGAAGCAATGCAACTGCGAGGGCTGCTCTGAAAGTAATGTCTCCTATTTTATTATGTTGCCCCTCAGAGGCAGATCATCGAATCATAGAATGACCAAGGTTGGGAAAGACCTCTAAGATCACCCAGTCCAATTGTCCACCTATTACCAATATTTCCCACTAAACTATGTCCCTCAGTTCAACATTTAAATGTTTCTTGAACACCTCCAGGGTCAGTGACTCTACCACCTCCCAGGGCAGCCTCTTCCAGTGTCTCAGAAGTATTTCTGAATGTCCAACCTGAATCTTCCCTGGCACAACTTGAGGCCATTCCCTCTAATCCTGTTGCTAGTTACATGGGAGAAGATGCTGACCCCCACCTCACCACTACCTCCTTTCAGGTAGCTGTAGAGAGCAATAAGGTCTCTCTGAGCCTCCTCTTCCCCAGACTGAACAATCCCACCTTCCTCAGTCACTCCTCATAAGATGTGTGCTCCAGACCCCTCACCAGCTACATTGCCTTTCTCTGAACACACTCCAGGGCCTCGATGTTTTTTCTTGTTGATGTTGATGGTATAGCAGTAAAGGTTGAACATTCTCACCAGTATTCAGTTTCATCTTGTTGCTATGTGACAGATGGCAGCAGAGGAACAGTCTGATGGAGTGGTGTCTAGTATGGAAGTACGTTTGAAGCAAAGGTCTGTCAATGAATACCCCCATATAGGAAAATTGGCACCCATTGACATTCATTGATGTTTAGTGAATGCTTATGGAGACCAAAGAGTAGATGTGAGCACAGTGAGGCAGTGGTGGTGTGTTTCAGCAGTGGTTACAGTGGGTCACCTCCCCGGTGTTGATTTTCATAAGTGTATTTTTTGTTGCTGGTGAAAATGCATACTTAATGATGGCAACTGTTGAAAAACAGTTTTGTAGCTGAGAATTTGCTCTATCAAAATAGTGTTACGTTTTTTGTATCATCTGTAGTTTCCATGGGAGTAAAGTAGGAGGCATTAGTTTTGGAGCAACCTACATACTCATTTAAATGTCAGGTCTTTATTATAAGCTGGAATGATGTCATGGCTTGCCATTCATTGATTCATTTAAAATAAATGAAAACCACTATAGAAACTGTTAAGTGATTTTAAAAGAGTAGTAGTGAGATGTAGTTCTCACTTTGCGTACAGATCAAAAATAGACATATGGAAAATGACTATCTAAGTAGTGATAGGTGCTCTGACTATTGCTGTATCATCAGGCGTCTTTCCAGGCAGACATTCAGACTTTCTGCCTTGAGATGATCAAGGTCAATACCTTGCTTGGTTTTTGCAGTTAAGAATACAAAGCAGAAAACAAAAGATGGACTTTATTATGCCTTCCATTAGAAAGTCCATGAGCTGAGGCTTGCTACTGTAATGATTTTTCTGTTTGTATTCTCTTCTAGATCATCATCAGAAAATCTACAGGAGGCATAGGACACTGAAGTTCAAGCATCCTGTTCTAGGCTGTTTTACTGCCTCTGCCATTGGAGCTAGCAGTGGTCTATATTTTAAGCCCTAAAAATAAGTTGGTTTCTTTCCCAGTGGTTTTCTTGTTCAGTTGCATAACTGATGGAAACATCTAAAGTTGACTATTAGTTATGGTTGCCCCTCTTCTTTTAATATGATTTTGCCTGAAGATCAGGATGGTGTTAAGGGCAACCACACAAGACCCAAGTATTTATGCATAAGACAGCTCTAGCTGTTAGTTTTTTTTTCCTGAAGGAGGTCTGCTAAGCAGTCAGAATAGTTACAGGAGTTCTTAGTGTTCATTGCAACAGTTTTTGCATGTGCATGAGTGTCTTCCCTTAGCTTTTAATGCAAGTGGGGTTGCAGATCTTAAAAAGAATATGCAGATAGTAATATTACAAACATAACTTCTTGCAATAATTGACATGTAGTAATGCAAGCGGGAGTTAGAAAGGTCTGGTTAGAAATTGCTTTACCACTGTGATGAAATTATTGGAGCTTTTGATTTAAAGATAAGTTAGAATATATTATCTTTACGTTAAAAATCTTAATGGCCTGCAGGTGGTTAGTTTTTTCTGTGGCGAATTTCAGTGTCCATTTTTCTTAGATATCTGACTTCGTAGAGTTAAAATTACAATACATATAAACTTAGAATCTGATACGTCATATGGAATTACATTTGAGGTTTTGTTTGCTACTTCATGCTATAGAAATCCAACTTTAGCATCAGAACAATTTACAATAATTTACTGCAATTACTGTATATAGTGGAGAAGCTTTTAAAAGGTTTCTGATTCTCGTAAGTTTTCATTTGAACATGCAAAGTGCTCTGAAAAAGACAGTGCAACCTCATATCTTACCTGTAAATTACATTGTCTGGGAACTGCTTTATTTAAAGAGTTTTGATGGCCAAACGTACAGATCTTTTCACATGTGAGGAACCTTAATGTTTGTACACCCAGACCAGGTGTTCTAGAAACATGGGTTAGACTTAAAGCAAATAGCTCAACTTTCATAACATTACAGCTATTTTAGCTATGGATGTTACTTTGCTGTACGAAGTTCTACAGCAGCATTTTGCCTGCAGCCTCTCAGGTTGAGAAGACCACCGTAGTGACTTGAGTGAAGAAGGGAGAAATTAAATGCTGATGGGGAAAAAAGATTGAGATAGTTAGCCCGATTTTCATCCTTTCTAATTCTTTGCTTGTTGAAATGTAAGACAATTGACTGCATCCACTCCATTAGATTTACTCATCTAGTTTTAATTAAATCCTCTGATACAGCTGTTGGGGAAGGGGAGAAGGGGGGTTGAAATGAAACTTGTTTTTGAGTGAACAAAAACTTGGCTGATGTGAAGAGTATAGCAAGTTGTTTTCAAGAGGGAGTTACCACAATGAGGATGCTACCAATGATGTTCCCTCAGAGACCTGTCTTGAGTAACATTTTCATTATTGACTTTGAACTAATGAACTCGAGCAATATGTAAATAACAGTGGGAAGTGTTCCCTCCACAAAAGGTCTATACTATGCTACAGAAACAAAACATTGTGGAGTAGAGAAGTAGAAGCGGCACAAGAATCCGAGTGATGCATGGAGAGGGACCAGCCCAATAAAATCTATAATGGGTATCTCAGTGATTGAAAACAGCTAAGGAGAGAGATCACAAGTGTGTTTCTTGTGTGAACTGTCTGTGGATTGTTAGCATGGTTATAGCTGGAGGTGGGGAAAGGCTACTGTGACTTAGGGAAAGCATTTCTTGATTTAAAATATAATTATCTTTTTTTATCTTTATATATTTTTTGTCTTTTTTTGGTCTTTTGCACAGTCTCTTACATATACATAAAAGAGACTGTGTAAAAGATAATATTTAGAGGGCCTGAATGGCAGTGTTGATATAAGCCAGAACAACTGTAGGAAAATGCTGTTACAGCGCTTGGAGAAAGTGGGAACTCTACCTCCCATATAGACCTCTTTTTAACACTGCGGTGTGTTTTGGACAGTGAAAATAGAAATGGGACTTGTTTCCCAGAGGCAGAACGAAGTTGTGAGTGATGTGCTTACTCTGTACTTCTGGGGGGTCATCCTCGGTTCCTCTATGAAAATACAGGGGGATATAAATCAATAATGGAGAAACAGGCTGAAAGTAGAAGTTGTAATGCTTGATTGTGGTAGTTACATTTCAAAATTAACTTCTGTTACCAGAGTTAGGGACACCAAGCAAGAGATCAGCTGTTTTGATGGTACTGACCTTTCTGTAATCTGGGGAGAAGGTAATTATCTGAATAAAGAAGCCTAGAAAATTCTAACATTTGTGCTTGCTATTTTGTTGTCTTCCTGTTGGGCCTTAAATTTGCATGGAGATTCAGTGGCACAGCTACTCTGCACACCTTTAATCCCATGAGAAGGAAACCTGTAAGGACATAAGCTTTTCCTGGTACTGGAAGAAGTCATGTTCACAGACTGTCCTGAGTTGGAAGGGTCCCCTAAGTCCAACTCCCCACTGCATACAGCAACACCCAAAATCCAAACTATGTATTTGAGAGCACTGTCCAAACACTCCTTGAACTCTGACACGTGGGGTCATGCCCACTGCCCTGTGCAGCCCGTTCCATGCCCACTGCCTCTGGTGCAGACCCCATCCCTAACCTCCAGCTCCTCTCCCCTGACACAGCTCCATGCCGTTCCCTCGGGCCCTGTCGCTGTCACACAGAGCAGAGCTCAGCGCTGCCCTCTGCTCCCTGTGAGGAGCTGCAGCCGCCATCAGGCTTCCCCTCAGCTCTGCGCTGAGCAAACCCAGGGCCTCAGCCACCTTCCTCACACACCTTGGAAAACACTTGGAAACTCAGATGTTTCCACCACTATGTTCGTTCTCAAACCTAACTAGTGTGGCCTGCAGCCACAGTTTAGGTTCACAAGTATAACATTTGCAGGAGGAATGAATGTGGATAGTAAACAAATATTTGTCATATTTCACAATGACCACGTGATTTTCCTAATTCTGAATTCTAGACACTGCCATTTTCACTTGAAAATACAAATTCCACTGTTTGTTGAAAATGTTAGCAGTTTTGGTGCATCTGGCTACAGATGACCTCCTGCAGCCTGATTCAGGCACCCAGTTGTCCTAAATGTTACAATGCTGGTATAGCAGGGCTACTCCCCACAGTGTACTGTGTGCCAAACAGAGAGCAGTTAAAAGGCACATTATTAGCTCTGTGCATCTCTTGGTCTGCCTTACGTGGCTGTGCTTAAAAAAACTGCTTAATTAAATGTCAGGACTTCTGCCACATTCCAGCATGAGGAAACTGAAACATTTTCCACAGGCACATTGAGCAGACAGTTGATGAGAAACCTGATGAGTCCTGGGGATTGTGCTCTCCAGAGAATGCTCTTCCACTTCAAAGACTGGAAAGAGATGAGCAGATGAGGGGAGCAGATGAGTTCTTCTGCAGCACTGACAAGTTCTCACTGAGCTGAATCTCTTCCTCCTGTCTGTGCAGGAAGAGCAGTAAGTAGCTGTTTTTAAGAATGCAATTCAGTTGTCTGTCAGTTGCAGATACTTCTGCGGTTTTTCTTACAGTGCTGCCACGACAGCCAGTCTAGTTCAGTACACTGTATCAGTGCAGACTTGTTAGACGAGGAGAGTGACATGACCACCTACTTCATCCCTTGATTTTTACAGTGTTTTTTAAAAGGAATAAATCATTATGGAAGATAATGTGTATCGTGACCTGCATTCCTTTGCAGGGATCCTGTTGTATGTCACTTGGCAGTTTCTTTTAGGCCCTGTGGTGGGTACTTGATCAACTTGCAGAGTTGTTTTAATTCTCTGCTGTTTTCTTCAGCAAAAATGAGATTAACTGTTTGCCCTTATCAGCAAAAGTAGAAAGCTTTTCTTGGGTTCTTCCAGAATTGAAACATTGGTTGAGTTAGTTGCACCTCCTGGAATAAACTTCCACTCTTCCAGAGCCTATTGCCATGAATGTATCAGATATAAAAAGATAAGCAAACAAATGCTTTGTTTAATACTAGATGACTTGTGAGACATTCACTCGCCTACTGTCAGACTGCTCAACTTGAGGAGGGTTTCAGCACAGAGACTCAGTTCTACCTTGTTTGCAGATACTGCAGAAGCTTGAAGGGCATCTTGAGAGAGTGACTGGTCTGTGAGTGTCAATAGGGAATGTGGGGCACTGAAGGCTGAGGAAGAAAAGCCACAAATGGTGAGCTTCAGGAGATCAACGGGAAAGGTGGATATAATAAACCATGAATGAGTCTGAATCAAATAGTATCTCTTTCTGGGATACTTTTCATTGTGCTTAAAGAGAACAGTGCACCTTAAGATGTTTGTTATTGCTGTGAAATGAGAATGTCTGTTTTGGAAAAGGTGGCTGCTGGAATGCTTAAGAAAGGTTATTCTGCACTATTGCAAGCCAGTGGAGAGGTAAGAAATGCTTAGGCTGCGATTTATTCCTCTGCATGTTTTGCTTAGTAAAAGGTCATCCCAGTGACAGATGAAGAATGGATTCCTTAAAAAAAACTTTCCTTTTAAAAGAAGAATTTGTTAGTAGTTATTTTTCTTTCAGGTAAGAAACCAAGACTTGATGGTAGGTAGTCCTTTCTGAGGGAGTTATGCTTTTCTTCATATTCAAGCATGATAACTGCACCAAAAAGGTGTCTGCTGTCTGGCACTGTCAGCCAAAACTGTGAGACGGCTCGACCTTTACGTCTGGCCCAGTTAGGTAGATGCATGCACAATATCCGTCCCTTCCTTTATGTGCCAAAAATGCTTCGGCGAAGGATTTCAGTAGTAGTGTGTTTTTAAATGCTTTAGGTATTAGATTGTGAATGTATGTGGTCACTTGCAAATGGACTTATCAAAGATGTTTGTACCACTAATAGATGCTGGTCTCTACAGCTTCGCATTTTATGGTAATGCTTTCTGAAGCTGGATTTTAAGGCTTAAAACTTGACTGTTTTTCACTTTAACTAAAAGTACAGCGTATTACAAAAGAAAAGGTGACTGCATTTTAAGAAGCTGCTAGTGAGAAAGAGGTAATGTTTACAGTTGTTGCATTGAATGACTTCCATTTTCGAATTGGTCTTAAAAATGGAAACATAGTTAGATTTCTCTTTGATTGTATGCATCTGCATGTATTCATGTGTAAAGTCCTTTGAGTTTCCAGGGCACCATGGATCAAATAACATTTATTCTTTGGTTTAACTGTGAATTATTAGATGTGCCTTGCTGATCTCTTGTGCTATACC
>JAOWBP010002052.1:20987593-21002163 GCA_028571105.1 Tragopan temminckii | reverse complement strand
TTGCCAGATGCCCTGTGGTTAGTGCTTAGTTAGAGGTTCTTTAGGTTTCTTTCTCCTTTTTATCTACATTCTGCACAGTTCAGTTGATTGTCAAATATATAGTGTAGAGCCTTAAAGTCTGATTTGATTTGCCATTGTAAACGTGGAATTTCTCTTACTCTTATGTGTTTAATTGAGCTGTGCTAGTGGGTTGATTTCTGAATGTAAATGTGGCTTGTAATTTTTGTAGACTTGTATAGGGAAAAATGTAGACATTTCTTAAGAGTGCAGATCCCATACTTCTGATTGCTTTTGAAATACCACTTGGTATTACTATAGATTTTTCATAAATGATCTTTTTAGTTTTCATAATCTCCTAAGTTTTGAAATCTTCCTTTACTTGCATCCTTAATTCTACCACTTCCCCTTCCCACTCTCCCTTTCCCTGTGTCCATCAGTGAAGAAAAGCTGGAAGTGACTGTGCTTATCTAAAGGACTAAGGTGATCCTTGTCTGTTTCTCCTTAGCTGTCAGATTTTTTTGTTCTTCTTCACTAAAAAAAAAAAAAAAAAAAAAGTGAATTTGGGTTTCGTGTTGTATTGTGATGTGAAAGCCTTTTGTATCACTTTTCACAGTGTTCATTGGTGCCGGAATACTTTGTGCTGTCTTGATGAAAGGTATTTAGCTTCATCTCCTTACTTTCTATTCTGACTTAATCAGCTGTCAACATTCAAACTGGAGAGCTGGGGACTATTGTGCAGTTGGTTATTTTGGTGTTGCTATGTGTACTATATGCCAGAAGAGTCCTTCTGCCATCACTGTCACAACAGCTGCATTCAGCTGTTGAGTTTTTTGCTTCCGCAGTATCTGATTTAGCAGTGACGAAGTTATAGGAAGAACCATTATAGGTTCCTGATTAAGATTAAGAGAGGAAAATATATGTGCTATACCTTACTGTGCCGATTTAGTATTGGACCAGGAAAGCAAAATACAAAGCAAAACCTTGTGAATATTCTTAGCGTGGTACCCCCATTTTGCTAGATTTTAGCTGACAGTATCACAAACTGTGAGAGATATGGTATCGTGAGATAAGTTCTGGAAACCTGTTACCTGCTTAAGTACGAACAGGAAAACATTTTGGTGGAAAGCCTTCAGTCAAACTTGTTAGATGTCTGACCAGATGCCTTTATGCTCTATGGTGCTGCTACGCTTATTTTGCTAAGTCAAACCATTTGCTTTCACTTGTTGACCTTTCCTGAGTGGTGGTCTGCAAACTAAGCGTTGAAGAAGTGAGTCCACAAGTGAAGCCAGCAACAGGAATGCTTAGCAAGTCAAGGAAAGGTTTGGCAAAATTAACAACTGGCAGTGTGTTACAAGATTTCAGTGGAGGAGAGGTCAGCTGTTGCAAAGCATGGAATATCTGGGCAGTGGATTGGGACTGTGGCTTGTTTTGAATCTTTGAATCATCTTAATGGAGGAGCAAATAGAGTTGTGCAGCTGGACTGACCAAGTAGCAAAATTGCTACTTTAAGTGTTGGTTAAACATCCATCTTTCAGACTATTATTGTGGAAGACAACCTCAGTGTTTTCAGTTTTAGATTTCTGAGTGCTATGTTACTGTAATTTAGACCTGTACCAAATACCTGGTATATTCTATTGCAGCAGTCAGTTCTGCAGCCACTTAGTCTATGCTGGAGCTCATCTTCTCAGATTGCCTTCACTCACTGGCGTGTTTCTTATGGTAATGTGCAAACAGGGCCCACCAACTCAAGCTTTATTTTCCCTTTTCTCTAGCTGAGCAGAAGGCAACAGAGTAGGACTGCCTTTTGGAGTATCCTCAGCTAATTTATTGTAGTGAAAGGTTGTGTTTTAGGACTTAGTAAAGGAATGGTGGTCCTAGTAAGTAATAAAAAGAAGATGCTACATATTTCTCATCTTGTTTTCTCACTGAATTCAAACAAGGAACTTGCATTTCTTCCTTCTCAGGCAGCATTACTTAAATAATATCTAGACTAAATTGATTATGGCCTTTTCCCAGTGTCTGAGAAGTAAAGCTTAACACTTGGAATGGTTTGGGAATGGAATTGGGAGTGTGGGTACAAATTAGTTTTGTCTTCTGTCATGCAGGCTGCTCTAACTTGGAGGGGAAGCCTGATAACAGAGGAGTCTGCACAAACTGGAGATGTTGGCCAACAGGTGTGGTGTGGGGAAGGAGCCTGGTGAGAGCTGGGCATGCCTGGTGAGCACGGCCAGTCCAAGCGGTGGGAAATGGTGTGGAGCCCGCCCAGAGGGAGTGCCATGGCCAGGAGCACTGTCACAATGGGGGAAATGCTTCTTGGCCCATAAACTGGCAAAACTGATGGGAAAGCTTTAAACTGGGATCAGCTGGGGGATGGACACCATTAGGAACACTGAGGTTAAGCCAGAGAATGGGGGAAGGCTAATGGGAGTATCTGTGTTGCTCCGGGGAGTGCTGAGAATTCAGGAGCACTTCTGAAATGCTTGTATACCAACACATGTGAAGAACAAATGGGATGAAGTGGAAGCTTTAGTTCTTTCCAAGTGCTCTGATATCATCAGTATCAGTGAGACTTGGTGGGATGAGTCCCACAGCTGAGTGCTGGAAAGAAGGGCTGTTAGCTGCTCCAGGGCAGGGGTGGGTGGAGGTGATGTGCTGAGTGCAAGGGAGTGACCAGACTGTACAGCCATTGTTGTTAGGGATGATGTAGGAGAAAGCCTCTGGGTGAAGATTAAGGGATGGACAGCAAAGCAGATGTTGTGGGTGTCTGCTATTGACTGCTTACCTAGGGCATTAGCAATGAAGAGCTATTCTTTAGGCAACTGGGTGACATCTCAGGATCAGTTGTCTTCATCCTTGCAGACGACTTCAACTTCCCAGATATAAACTGGGAGTATCATGCTGTCACAACAAGGCTGGTAAACTCCTAAAGTATGTTGAGGTTCATTTCCTGTCACAAATACTGAGTGAGCCAACTGGAATAAGAGTCATCCTGGATATGTCCTTTGACAGTAAGGAAGGGCTTGTGGGAAAGGTGACAGCAGGTGGCTGTCTTGGACTCAGTAATCTTGAATTAATTTAGTTCAGAATGTTTGTGTAAGGAAACAAGGGTCTGGACTTTGAGAGCAGGCTTGAAGCTTCTTGGTGAGTTAGTTAGTGTTTCCTGGGAATCTGGTCTAGAGGATTTAGGGGTCTGTGAGAACTGGTTGCTTTTCAAGAGCCGCCTTTTAAAAGCACAGGAGCAGACAATTGCATTGTGCTGCATGTCAGACGAGCTGGGCTGAGAACCAGCCCAGCTGAACAAGGAACTCTGCCTTGAGCTAGGGAGAGAAAAGAAAATAGGAGCTATGGAAGAAAATATATGGTTTCACAGGGAAAGTACAGCTCACCTGCTGCAGCAGGGAGAGAACAAGGAAAGCCAGAGCCAACTTGAGTTGACACTGGCCACAAACAACAAAAATGGCTTTTTCAAGTATGTCAACAGCAAGAAGAGACCAAGGGAAAACTTTGGATTGTTACTTGGAGTGAATGGTCACTTGATAAGTAAGGAGGAGGAAAAGGCAAAGACAGTTTTTTTAGTTTTTTGTCTTATTATTTAACTATAACAGCTGATCTTGGGCTACCCATGCCTCAGAGTTGAAGGTCTATGATTGAAGAAGTGACTTTTCCATCTGTCATTATGAAATTCTAAAGGAACAGCAGTATCAGCTCAGTGTTCATACGTCCACAGGGCCTGATGGGATTCATCTCAAGAGTGGCATTGTAGCCAGACCCCTCAGCAATTTACTGAAAGTCATGGGAGTCTGCGGAGATCCTTGCTGACTGGAAGCTAGCCAAATGATGGATTTGGTCTACTGTCCATTTAAGTCCTGAACTAACTCTGTTGCTACCTGTTGCAGGTAGATGGAGAATAGAATTTCAGTAGAATAGAACATAGGATGAAGAGCAGTATTGTTATTTTTCCAAGGTGACTTCAAAGATGATAGACTGTTGTATGATATTAGAAGGTCATGTAAGATAGAGCACAAAAGCAACAACACCAAAACAACCAACAAATTACTCACCAAGAGACCGAAACACGTCAGGAATCCAAGAACAACTGTGCTGCAAAAGAAAACCCACTAAATCTTTTCTAGAGAAAAATGAAAGAAACTCCATTTTAGGACACACCTTTGTCTGCCTCACAGGTCAATGATTTTCGTGTCTCTTGTGACTTGTATCTCATAATTCACTCTGCCTCTTTATGCTAATTGCAAGTGCAATAAGCAGTGAGCCAAATAACAAAATGCAAGAAGATGACTGCAGTCAGAAGCACTGTGCATATTAAGACAGGCTTTACATAAGTGCTTTTAGTAAGTAGGTGTTTCAGTCTTCACAGCTACAGACTATAATTTTTGGACAAGTTTAAATTGTATTGCTTCTGTCCTGATGCACTTCTGAGCGACTCAACACTTTCCAGCAGTGTGTGTGACTGACAGAATCTGATGTTGGAGTTAATGTTTTTCATGTTTTCTTTCTTTTCTAGTGTTTATTAATGCTTCCATTTGGATAAGATGCAGGACCTAAGAATAACAAACAAAATGCAAGTCTTTGACAGCCTAAAAGACAGAGGTATTTGGAGAATACTGCTCCAATGAATGTGCTGCTGAAGTATAAAGGTAGTATTTAGTTTTACAAGCAGCTGGAAAAAAGTTTTTTTTTTGCAGTAATACTGAAATACGAAATAAGACCAAGCAATTATTTGCACAATTTTCTAATAATACTTCATTGGATGGTCTGGGGAAGCACATGTGACATGCTTTTGTGTTTTTTTTCTCCCCAGCAGAATCAAAATAATATGTAGGAAATAAGATACTAGGTTAGATAGACATAGGAAAGGATTCTGCATATTGTAGGGCTTTGGCACTGGTAGATTTAATACAAACAAAATAACATCCACGCTCTTCCTTCTTTGGAAGCAGGTTGGAGGCATGATTTGAATTGCAGCTGTGTAGCTGTATGATTCCTTGTAGGTGTGAAGGCCATGCTACCTTCATTCTGGCTGTGCATTACATTACGTTGAATGATAATTGCATTCTACCACTCTATACTACTGGAGTGCAGTTTGGTTTCTTCTGGCTGCAAAATCAAAAACTGTTGAAAGCGTGAAGGAAGCTTTAGGCAATCTCAAGCTACACTAGGGAAACATCTGGCAGGCCTTTAATTTTTACAAAGAGTCACAAAGAAAGCAAGGAATCAAATGCAATGTTTGTTTCTGTAATCTTTGCAGTATTGCTCTCTGTTTGGTCCCTCTAGTTGTCACTGTGTTAGAATCCCTGTCAGGTTTTATTCACCTACTATGACTTTCTCATGACAGTTTTTGATTTGAAAAGGTGCTCTAATCTCTGAAGAGCTGTGTTATGTCACAGTATGTCAAGTTTTCCTGTGGCATGGTTGAAATTAGCAGTCTTAGAATTGACATGGTGTATTACAGGCAGATAATGCCCCAAGAAGTGCTGCGGAAGAATCTTGTCTTGGATGAGTTTGGTTGAATATATGAGACCTGAGAACGCATGCCACTTGCTGGCAGTTCTCTGCCCAGTGCAGGTGGGTTACCACTGGCCATCTTTGCTACAGGAGCACATTGCTGGCTCATGTCTGATATCTGTCTGGACTCCCAGCTACTTATTCTGCACTAGCAAGCTACTCAGCCCCTAGCATACACTGGTGCAATTTGTCTTTGTTTCTCACTATCCAAATCTGTTTTAATTAGCAATATGTTAAATTAAATTTCCTCAAGTCAAGTCTGTTTTGCTTGTGATAGTAATTATTTCCCCTGTCTTTTATCTCGGGCTGTGAGCTTTCTCGTAGAATGGTTTGGTTTGGAAAGGACCTTAAAAAATCATCTGGTTCCAACTATGCTGCCGTAGACAGGGATGTGTCTCAGTAGACCAGGTTGCTCAAAGCCCTACTCAGCCTGGTGTTGAATGTTTCTACAGTGGGTCAGCCACAGCTTCTCTGGGCAGCCTGTTTCGATGCCTCACCATCCTCATAGTAAAGAATTTCTTCTTAACTCCTACTTATTTTATTATTATATATTCAGGTTTTCTTTAAAATCTAAAAACTAATTATAAAGTGGTAACTGCTGCAATTAGGGAAACAGTGGCTTTTAGTTTGCCTGTCTTACCCCTATGGTACTAACTTTCTACATCACTTTTTATGTTTACAAGTATTGTAGAAGTATCACTAGTTCTGTTTTATCATTTTATAGAAAACTGAAAAGGAGATGAAGTCGTCTTCTATGGAAATATTCAAGACCCATTTGGACGCCTACCTGTGCGTCTATTCTATTGTAGAGTACCTGCTTTAGCAGGGAAGTTGAACTCAATGATCTCTTGAGGTCGCTTCCAATCCCTGCTATTCTGTGATTAACTACTCAGGAGGGAAGGAAAAAAAAAAAAGAATCCCAAACCTGAATATCTTTGCTCACAGAACAAAACACGATACAGTGCACCATTAAGCAAAGTATGTATAACTACATTTGTGAATGCTAACAATGTGACTAGGGGGAGCAATTGGGTGGGCATCTGGCAGTTCAGTAAGGTCAATTTGGTTCACCACAGAATTAAACAACTGTTTCAGCTGAAATGTTACGTAGACTCAGTGCAGCATACACATGGAACCAGAAAGCACAGTATTTTTTAGTAATATCTGTTTTTCAAGTTGTCAAATTCACTGGATTTTCATGTGAATAGAAGTCAGAGCGATGATATCCTCTGCTCACAATTCCTACTGCTCATCTCCATGCACTTTGCAAGCCTCCCTTCAACAATTTCTTAAGTATCCAATCTACTGTTTATTGTTGTGAACAGTATCTGCTGGTAGCATTTTGTTCACTTGGTCAAATATCCTTCTGAAGTTTCTTATATAAAAGATATCCTGAAACAGACAATAGGGGAATGAATACAAAATACTAATAAAATGCAAGTTGTTCTTGACAGCAAGCCTGACAACTAGTAGTTAGGGATTCTCTAACACAAAAGTGATTCTTAAACTAGCATTGAAAATTATGAAAGACTAGGATGGTGCTTACTACCAGTAGAGAACAGTGAAGTATTGAGATACAGCTTCTTACTGCTTTTTTTTTTTTTTTTTTTTTTTTTTTTTTTTTTTTTTTTAGAATAATCTTATTTGCAACAAGATTCAACAGACTGCCTGCAAGGTGAAGTGATACCAAGCATGATAGGAGTTGGTTTATCTCTGATAAATACTATTGAATTCCTGTAGCCATTAAGATAATGACTTATTCACTATGCTGTAAAATGCTTTTAAAAATTACACATGTGGTATTTAAAAATGCACGTGTGGTATTGAGGTTTTTTTCAGAATTGTTTAGCAGAGTGATATTTATTGCCAGGAAGGCAAGTCTCTTCAAAAAGACCGGATTAGAATGCAAAGTGTGGGTAGGATTATTGGCATATGCACAGTTAACTAGCTCTTGCAGATTCTACTTGCTGTGTTGATGGAAGCCTCCTTGATTTACAGTTGTAACGCCCTTAACACACATCTTGCTGCCCAGTCACTTACTGTGATTTCAGAATGGCTGGAGACTTTATTAAGTGAAGTCTTCAAGTCTTCCCTCTACTTGCTGGCAGTGCTTTGTCTAGTGCAGCCAGGACACCACTGGCCTTTGCCACAAAGGCTTGTTGCTGGCCCATATTCAGCCTGGTGTCTACCTGGACCCCCAGGTCTCTTTCTTTGTAGATGGTTTCTCAGCGTGTCCAGGTGCAGGGGTTATTCCTCCCCACTTGCAGGACTTGGCATTTCCTTTTGTTGAACTAATTTCCTGAGGTTCTTGCCAACACGTTTCTCAGCCTGTTAAGGTTCCATAGAATGGCAGTGATGTCGTACTGCAAGAACCACACGTCCTCATTTTGTGCCATCTATGAACTTCCTGAGTAAGTACTTTTTCTCGTCATCAAACTTGTATGTAGAAGGCTTGAATGCTCTTCTGGGTTATTTCTTGCACATGTACGTGAGGCTATAGCAGCTAAAGCTAGGCAATTTCACATTACAAGAATAGATGTAGTGTCTGCTAATCTGTTTAAAACACTTGCTGAAAATTTACCAGAAAGTACCTCTTGCTTCTCTTTCCTACCCAAATGGAGCATTTCAATGTAGACAGAGAAAAAGCTTGTTTTGGGGCTGTATATGGTAAGAGAATACTAACACAATAATAAAATACTTGAAGTATATTTGTAGGAAGAATTGTTATCCAATGCAAGCAGTAACAAGAATGTTTTTCTTAATTTTCAATTTTGACTTCTCACAAGGAGTTAAAATATTTTGATACTGAAGTGGTAGGGAAATACTTTGACTTATATCTGGTGTTTCACAGTTACTACAGAAGTGTGCTCTGTAAATAATCTGTTGCTATTGGATGTACTGGCACTCAGCACCCTATGGTGGCATTTGATTTGATTTCTATCATTCTGTTAAGGGGTGCTGGTGCTCCTTAGATGTTTTCCTGCCTTTGCAGCTGCAGTTGATAGTGGCAGTACCCTCAAAAACACTATCTCATCATTAATATCAGCTACTGCAGGCATTCCAAGTTCTCTGGTCTCTTCCTGGAAACTAGCATTTCACACTTAGCCGCCTTTTTTCCCATTTGGATTTCTTCTACCGCAACTGTAGCTGCCTGAGCCCAGAGCTATTTTGGGGCAGTCATTTCTAGAAAGACCACAGTCCATTACTTCAATTTGTGCCACAGCTTGCGAGCAATGGAAGTGATATTCTGGGGGCATTGCTTCTTGAGCGTGCTTTAGAGGAACGTAAAAAGCAGTCGGTGAATCACTGATGGTGCACTTTTTTCTCTTTACCCCACCCGACTACTGGCCTTAGCCATTTATTTTTTCACTTCCTTCTGGCCTTTTTAATATCCTTTCACTCCACAATCATCTCTCAAATCCAAACATGTTAACTTAAGCAACTTTATGCGGAGAACAATTCTCTAGGGTTGGCTGACGGATTAAGTGGCAGTACCTTGGTTGTGAAGCAACCTACGTTTGCACATTCTCCAGTCGTTTTGCATTAAAACTTAAATCCTTGTTCTGTTGTGGCACCTTTAAAAAGCAGACCTCCTCCTTACATCTAAATGTTATGAAAACCAGGCATACTGTAACCCAGAACCCCAAGGAATGCTTGATTGAAATAACAGATCAGAAAAGTCTCTTGCTAACATTCCTGTGATTATAGGTTTACTCAAGTGACAGAAACATGGTGTCAGCTAGCTTTCTGCATACAGTGTAATTTTGGTTCAAAAGCTAACATAATTCTTAAAGGTTTTACCAATGCAGTGTTGGAAGGATAGGCAATTTCTAAAGGTGTTACAGCATTTGTTACCTCTCCTCTCTATGTGTATCTCACATATTGCTGATAGGCTGATTGGTCTGGTTCCTGCTGGAGGAGCAGTGTGTGTCCCTGTTAGTAGTTACTGACATCAAGCAGAATGAGTGGAGAGAATGAGAAATGTTCACCTCACAGGTGAACAAAAAGACAAGATCATTTTAGCCTCATCTGTTCTTCTGCAGCACCCATCCGAGTTAACAAAAACAAAACAGAAGACTAAGTTGAAGAATAGCAACCATGAAAGTACTGGTTTCAAAGTGTTATTGTTTCAAGCAGTAGGTATGATGTAGGAAGAAACAGCAGTGACCTTGCGTTCATTTTCAGGTGATCAAATGACTTGAATATATCACGTGAGCACCTAAATGTAAGCTTAGCACTGATTAAATTCCAGATGTGTTAACTGATAAGGGTCAGTGTCCATTTCTGATCTGTTTTAGAGGTACTTGAATTAGAAAACTGGTTAAGAAAGTTCTCTTAATGACATTAATCACATTTTTTTTCACTTAAGATGAAACCCCTGTGACACTGGAGCCTGTTTGCAGCCATAGTACATGTAAGGATGCATATGCTGTAAACTACCATGCAGTTAGCTTCCACCCAAATGAGTCCAAAATGAACATCAGCTGTTTTAAAATCAGTTTAAAGCTTTCTGGAACTTTTCCAGGTTTTGTTACGGGGGGCCTTTCTTCTTTGCTGTTGATACTTGTGTTTGTTCTTCCTTACCATCTCTACCTTTTTCTCCTTTTGCAGGCAAAGGCAGCTCAAGCATCTCATCCGACGTGAGTTCAAGTACAGATCACACGCCCACCAAAGCCCAGAAGAATGCAGCTACCAGTGAAGGTAGGCATCTGGTATTCATTACTCAGGTCGGGCCCCCCAGCATAATCCTAGCTATTTTCAGAAAAGGAACCTCTCCTCCTCCTTGTTCCTTCTGTGTACAGTGCTATTAGCATACTAGAAATTAAAAAACAGTTTTTCTTCCTGTGTAGAGTTTCTGCTTCTGCCTGCTGTATATTCTGGTTTAAGCTTGTGACAAAGGATTTAAGGTACCTCTGCAGAATAAAAGTGTGGAGAGTTTTGAATGTTGCATATTACTACTTCAGCAAAAATTTTTTATACTTAAGATTAGATGTGATCTGATTTTGAACTTATTTCTGAAGAATATACTTGATGGAAGCTTGTTTTGGCATGTGTTCTAGGTTAAAACTCAACCTCTTATTTTCATATTAAGAGCATTGTGAAATGTGAGTTGTTTCTACTGAGTTTTCAAAAGTGTGTCTATAGATATGAAGAGCTGACAGGATTTAATTAGATTTATGCATCTCACCTGCAGTACTAGACTACCACCTGGGAGTAGATTTTTGATGTCTAGGGAAAGGAGAGGTTTGGTATGTCAGTAGTAACATAACATTGCACTAACTGGCTCGTGAACAGAGAAATGCTGATCCTTTCCTGCTGCCTTACTACATGTGAGTAGGTGTGCTTTGCTAAATGGAAGTACGTTGGCCCTGGCTTTTACTAGAGTGTCTTCAGAGGCTGAGAGGAAATCATTAAATCTATATGTAGTTTAGTGATGTAAACTGAAAGCCTTTTTTTTTTTTTTTTAATGATACATTTATAGACCTTAACTAGAATTTCTACTCAAAATACATCAGTTGTACTTGGTAATTATAAAACAATAAATTTGACTTCTTTCACTTCTGCCATTACAAATCAAGTTATAAGCTCTTGTTGCTTTCGGTCTGGCTTTGTTTCTTATTGTTAGAAGAAACCATAGGGTTTGAATTGTTCTCGTTTGGCAAGTCTAGCTATGACTGTAGAATCTGAACAGTAAAAGGAGTTCATGTAAGTAATAAATGACCATATAAATCACGAGAGTTTATTGTTAGGCATGCACAATCCCCTATCAAAAATGAAGATCTGGCACCTGTGAATCATATGAGATTCTGGTTCAGAATCTCTGCTTTTTAGTCTGAACAATAAATTTAACAATAAATGAATATACAGTTAATAAAGTTAAGTTGAATAGTAGACTTCATGTTTCTCTAAGCTTTAGATCAGCAAGTTTTGAGGTGCGTGAAGGAGATGAATTGCCAGGATGCCAAGTAAATTTAGGAAATGTATAAAAGCATTTTAACTTTTCTGTATGACAGCCAAGAAAAAAAAAGCACAAAGGAGTAGTGGAAACTCTGAAGTCAGTCCTTAACAATTGCTTTAAATTTCTGTTTTACTTCAGTCAGTAAAACATTTTTTCCCTTTATTTTCAAATCAGATAACACAAAATAATTCTTAATTAATCTCTAAGATTTATGTTGTTAATCTAACCTATTGTAGAGCCAGTGAATACCAGTGTAGATTGTGAAATCTTCACCACAATTTTGCAGCTGTTTAGTTCATTAGTGAGGGAGGTTTAAATACAGGCCAGCAGATGCTGTAGTAAAGATGTTTTCTGAGCTCTTGTGCAGACTGAGTTCACAACAGTAGTTATGTTTTCCACTCTTGGAGACAATTTCAGATATAAGCCTGCACCCCCTACAGAAGGGTGAAAATAGGAAGGTGTGTAGATGACATTTATTTTAATAGCAGCGGTGGTAGTCCATCCCTCTATCTGTGCTGCTGTTGCTTTGCTACCAAGTTTTTCATGCTGAGCTGTTAATATGGGTCAGTTAAATGTGAGCTGTATAATATGGATTGCTGTATAATCTGTCAGGTACTTTAAATGACACAACCGGGGAGTGTGAGGGTTTTATGAAGGCAGGTGAGAGCAGAGAAGTGGAAGTGGTGTTAAGGGGAAAAAAAAAACCAAAACACAGGGTCCTGTACAAACCAGTGCTGTTACTGGAAGGCCTGTTTTTCAACCAGTTTGTCTGTGGGTTTTTGTTCGTTTGTTTTGTTCTTAACTAACGATGCCTCTTTCCCCCGTGTATAGTAGACTTACCTTGTAGGAGGATTCAAATGAAGAGAAGGAATCATATGTTCTGCAAGATGAGAAGAGTTCTGCACTTAAAGGACTGAATGCTTTTTTACAGTTCAGTTACAGAGTAGTGTCTAGGGACCAGCTAAGAACAAGAGCTTGATTGTGTTAGGCACTGTACTAGCAGTTGCACTTATGTCTTTTCATTGGAGTGTTTAAGTAACTTTTTATAACTGTTTCATTAAATTTACCATTATAGTACTCTATCCTCTAGTGTTTGCTTGTCGTGATACGGTAGTACCTGCCCACCCTGGAGACTGCAAGTGTCTTGCTCTTCAGGCTGAAGCTGGGGCAAACACTTGAATTCTATCCTTTACTTTAACCCCATGTTGCGAATTCATAGCACTGCATGCTGTCTTGTGAATGAGTCGTGATGTGCAGTGAGATGTGTATGTCCTAGGTCTGGAGCAGAAAGGAAAATGAAAGGTTGCTGGTGAACTTTTCCTCACCTTCATTGGCGTGGGAAATAACTCTTAAAAAAAAAAAAAAAAAAAAAAAGCTACAGCTTCTTTGCATCCCTTGAATTTCTAGTGGTGGCTGAATTCTTGGGTGCCTAGCTTTGTGAAGAGCATAGAATTTTTATGCAAGGCTGAAAGCCTTTCTTGTCTCCTGCTTTCCAGCTTTGCAAACAGACCTAACTCCCTCCAGTTCTGCACAGCATCTCTTCTCTTCTGTTTCTTTAAGACAGTTGACAAAACACTTATTGAAGTTGAATCCCTGAAAAGCCATGGAAAAACTGGAAGGAAATCATAAGACCAGTTCACACAGCTCTTTGGTACTTTACCAAAGTACAAAGAGAGGCAGTCATGTAAAATACTTGCAAGCAGGTATAAATTCCCAAGGACTGCAAAAAGATGCGAGACAGGACTCTTCCTTGAAAGAGGAAACTACCTCAGGAGTTCCATGGCAGCAGGTGTTATCTTGCTGTTAGTTTGAGCAATCAAATGAACTCCATACTTGATCTTCTTCATTCTGTTTGTTAATTTTCAGTGCTGTGATGTTTCTGTAGAGGGTGAGCTCAAGAAATGAGTTACTACCTGCTTGAAATGGCTTGTGTGGTGTTCCACTTCTAGATACGCTGTTGAGGTGACAGCAGTTAAATCTCTTGATGGGGATGGGAGATGTGGTTATCACCTAAATGCAGTGCCACAGTGCCCTCTTTCACGCTGTAGATTGTGAATATCTGTAGAGTTGTAGGAGATGATCTTTATGCTTCAAAAAGACATTTCATGGCACCATAAACATCTTCCTGGGTGAACTGCACAGCATCTACCAGCGAACAGTAGACAGTACTACTGGCAGATCTCTCAGTTCCTGAACTCAGACTTGAGATAGCAGTGATGCACATGAGAATGATGCAGTGATGAGGTGCAGAAATTGAAGTTCTGTCTCTTGCTGAAGCTGCACTCACTGTGGCTTTTACTTTCTGTAATCCAGTAAAGGGCAGGAGGCAAAAAACAGATGTCAAGGCTTCTCTGTGTAAATAACTGAATGTGCTATGGGTACAGTCTGGCTACGGCTTGGCTCAGAAGAAAGCATGGTGAACTGTGGATGTGCATGCACTTTGCCTCTGCTCTGTCTCCTCTTTTGAGGATGCTGTTTTCTTTAGCTTTGAATATACACTGCATTTTACCTCTTTTCCAGTCTCAGACATTGTCTGCAATCCTTTACCCCATCAATCACTTACAGTTAGAAACTTTAGAACACGTGAGTTTTTGCTACCCCCCATTGCTGTTCTGGCAAGTGAAAGACTAAATGGATTTTTGTGGGCTGTTTAAATGCAATTTGCTAGACACAGCCTCAGCTGGAATATTATTGTTTAAACTTTGATTTAGAAGACTAGACTGAGTGTTTTTGTATGGGCTTACCTTGGTTAGGGAGCTTCCTTCTAACACTTACCTGCAGAGCATGGAATGTTATGTCCAGGCTGAATGCTTCATATTAACTTGACAGCTTTTCAAATAAAAAATCAATACTGTTTGCACTTCACGTGTAGATGGTTCTTAAATGGTAATCCAGAGGCTGCTTTAAATTGAGAGCTCGTGCATGAGCTTCATGTATGAGTTCTAATTTATTTCTCAGTTTCTATAAAATCAAAATGAAGTGTTAGGCCTGAAACAAAAATACTGTTTTAGCAGTATCACAGAATCACAGAATCACAGAATTGTAGGGGTTGGAAGGGACCTCAGAGATCATCGAGTCCAACCCCCCT
>JAOWBP010002052.1:20969646-20981059 GCA_028571105.1 Tragopan temminckii | reverse complement strand
TGATGTGGCAATGGATGGACGCTGAATACGCAGGCTTCCTTCAGTATTTATTGAAGATTAGTGTCTAACTGAGGAAGACAGATTCTCACAACATTTCTTGAAGCCTAAATATTTGGCTGGACTTAGCTAAGAATATGTCATCCTTCATGAAATTTTATCCGTGTCAAAGTAACAGCTGGACCATTCAGTTACTAGCTTCAGATTCTACCAATCGCATTTAATGACTTTGAAATGAAGGATCGTTGGTCTTTTTTCAGCCTGATGTGTAAATGTTTTCATATACTGATCTATTAATTTTGTATGCATGATTTTTTTTTTTAAGAATGTGTCTTTGGGCAAGGGAGAAGAAACCCAAAACACACAAAAAGTATTACTTTTTTTCCTTTTCATTTTTCCCTGACATTTTAAAGAATGTTTCTCTGTTGCTGTGATGATATCAAGCTTTTAAAAATATATTGTACCTATGAGGCTTCAAAGCTAAACATCATGCACTTCTTAGGTGAGAAGGTACTAAGTTATTTGTCATGGCTACCTATAGGTATCCAGCATTTGTCTGCTATTTCAAAAGGATGTATGAACTGGATTTGGGCACCTGCCTAATGAGAAGAACAGTGATATCCTCGCAGATGTGCTGGTAAATTAGTGCTCAGACTATTCTTATAACTCTGCTTATAACTTGTTATTCATACTTCAGAATTTTGTGGTTCTAATCTTCTCCAGTGTGGATCTGTTACAATCACAGAAGTAGGAACATATCTAAAGCAACTTATTTATTCCTATCGATGCCAGAAAGATCTTGTCTTTTCTTATATATCTCAGATATAAAATGAGCATAGAAGGACAATATGCCATGACTTCCTTACTGTTTAATATTTAGGAGTTCTAAATTAGAGCAACTGCCACCCTACTGAAATATATTATAAGCTATGCTACTTGGGAAAGAACAATAATGTAACAGTAACTTAAAATGTTGGTCTAACTAGGATCACAGGGTGGAGGAAAGAGAACATAGTTGGAAACTGCAAGCACTAAAGCTAGTTAAGTGAAAGAAACTGGGAAGCAAAATATATTAGCTGTGAAGTTACTAAAATAAAAAAGGTGGTTAAAATATGACTGATGAAACATTTACATCCTATTGACTCTTGCTCAGTATGATATATTTTTCTTATAACCATAAGGGCTGAGATTCTGCTAAAAAGATAAATTGTTTCCTTTGGCCCCTTTATAGAAATCGTGTCCTTTTGTTTGTGTGGTTGGCCAGTTCAGGTCAGAGAAACGAGTGTTCTGTTGTGGATGGTTCAGTTAACAGCAAACGTAACCTTAGTGAACCTCTGGAATTTTGTGACTCCTGGAAAAACTGATGTATTGTGTTGCTTCGGTAACCAGATAGTCTTTATGAATCCAGAAGGTAAACTTCAGGGTTTTACTCTGATTGTGGTTCTAAAAAATAGTTCACATATCATTCTCGATGAAGTTGTTTTTAATCTCAGCAAATGTAAGAGTAAGTTTCAGTTACTAGTTTTAAGTCCTAATAAAGGCCACATTTCTTTAAGACTTTGAAATAGTTCAGTTAATCTTTGAGAAGGATGCCTTGCAATCTTGCAGATATATGTCATCAGTAAATTTCTTTAAAAATGGAAATATCTGATGAACCATTCTTAGAAGGACTCATTTGCACAGGAGTATAGGGATCTCGTAAATGAAAAGCACACTCAACCTTTTACAAAGTTGTTACTGGACTGAAATAACTGGTCCTCTTTGTCAAAGGGATGTAGAAAAATAATATTCCTAAAACTAGTAATAAAACTTCACACAAAGCCTCGACAGAAGGAAAATAGCCAACTGAAACCTCCCAGAAAATCTGAGGAATGTTTCTCAGCTTCTTCTTAGCATCAGGAGTAAGGTCACCTTTGTTATGAAAAATGATTCTGTCATTAATACCAGTCTCCATTTGAATACTAATGCATTTCTCTATAGCAAGAAAATTGCGTGTATTTTAGGTGCTATTTGTGTATGGTTTTGCTTATTTACATTTGTATTCATTAACTTGTGTTAAAGAAACTGAATACAAGACCTGGATGAGCTTCAACTCTTCCCATCTGTGAGTGCATTGGAATTTCTAAAAACTTGGCATGGGAGAATGCTCAACTGAAAACACATTGCCAGTCCTCACCTCACACAGCAGCACAGCAGGCTGAAGTATATGTATGTTTACTCATTAGAAAAGTTGAAAAGAATGTGTTGCCTCGGTTGCTGCTTGGGGGGGGGGGGGAATGAACAAACAAACAAAACCATCCAGTAGTTCTGTTCTGGCTCTGAATATGTTTATATACTATAGAGTCTCAGGTATCAGCTGAAATAATTTGTCAGCAGTGATTACTGTTGTTTTTTGACCTGGTGTTACAGCACCCTTCTGTTCCATGAACAACTTTGCTCATCCTCAGGATTAAATCTTCTGGGCTTAGAAATCCTTAACCTCCTGCTCTGTTTTACTGACATTCTAGCTTAATATCCTCTTGTGTACATAGTGTCTGGTAATTTGATCCAAATGAAGGACACTTTATTCTGACCACAATTTGTCTGGGCATCCTACACGGAACTCTTGGCAGAGTAAAATTATGCCTTTGCTCACCAAGTTGGATGCCTTTAGGATGATTCATCTTAATGCAGATGTGCAGATTAGCCAAAAATTTTGAAGCTTCAGGTGTCCTGGTCAGAGCCATTCCTATTTGACATCTGGAAGCAGTAGAAAAATCAGCATTTCCTCAAGGAAAGAACTGTAGGTTTACGGAACAAGGCCAGGAAAAACCAGGTGCTTGTTAACTGCGTCGCACTGTCTTGTAAATCATGTCATCTTAAATAACTGTATAACAGTGGTCTTCTAGTACAGGTACTTGGACCAAAACAAAGGTAATGAAGCACTCTGTGGCAAAGGTTTGAAGGTGATGGTGTGGTTGGGAGGCTGGTAGTCATATGTAGGTATTGAAACAAGTGTTCTGATTCTTAGTGTGTGAACATTTCATGTTGTATACTGGGACTGTATGAAATACTGTGCAGGAAAAAAGCATTGATTAATAACTTTTTTTAGAGTTTTTTTTTTTTTTTTTTATGACTGGAGTTGAATCTGATAGCTTTTGTCCTTTCATGTCTAACTTTTGAACGTGAATGGTCATACTTAGCTTTAACATTCAGCTTTTGACTTAAGGAGACTGAATGGGCTAGGATTTTGTTTGATTCTGGCATTTCTGCCTCACGTTAGTTCAGTTCCATATCAGAGAAGTATCAAACTGAATTTTATTCTGGGGAGTGAAGGGACTACTCAAACTAAAGGCGTGGAGTTCTGACTGAGGAAATGAAACAGCATTGCCAAAAGATAAGAGAAGAGATAGCAGACTCTACATTAAAAATAAAGCTTCTCTGCTGTACTGTACTGAAAATGTGGATGTACATACAGCTGCAGTGTCAGAAGCTTACCTGTCCTTATAGCTAGTCTGTTAGAGAGTTGGGAAGCATCGGCACTCTTATCAAGTATTTTAAATGCTAAGGTCGTGGCAGCAGTATTTGCCAAGAACCACATCCTGAGTATTTGATTCAGCTGGGCAAATGCACATCAGCTATGGAAAAAAACATGCACAAGCAAAAAATGAAGTAATCCTGTTGCTGTGTACTTGGAATATGATAGAAGGTACTTTCCGTTGTGCATAGAACATCACTGGTTCAGTATAATGTGCTACAAATTCTTTGTGAAGAACAGCTGATGGAGTAAAAGTTGAGACTGAAATTTTGGGCACTTCACTGAATTTTACATTGAAAACAGTATGGTTCAGAGCTTAATTCCATGCTTCATGCGTTCTTTAATCTAACACAGTGCTCAAATATACAAGTCGGCCCAGCAAAATCTTTTTATTTCTGTATGCTTTCTTGTGGCTGCAATACCTCTTTTCACTGCCCTAGTTTTACCATCACTCTGACATGCTTTGGATAACACTATTAACCAAAATGCCAACAATACCCCTGGATGATGGAAAGACTGTGGGTTTGAAGACCTGTATGCCTTTCTCCTCTTTCTCTACTCTGTGATCCAAGCTTGTTTTGCTGAGCACTGTATTTCCTGTGCCACATGGACAATGTTGAACCCTAGCCATCTTAAGTTCAGCTCCTGGAAATATCTTGCCTTTCCTTATTCTTACATCAATCTTTCACTTTCTGAATGTGGGATGAAGCTGTCCTCACTGCCTGCTTGTTGTTTTCCTGAATGTGCTAGCCAGCCTGAAATGATATACTTCATATTACACATCTCCTGCCAAATTTTAGTCATATGTATTGCTCAAGCTGCAAACCTCCAAAGCAAACACAGAGAGGAAATCAAAATTAAATTAATCCTCTCCAAGGATGTATAAAATATAGTTGCACTGAGGTTTACAAGTTGAGGGTGAGAGGGACCATTGGTAGCGTGTGTCAGAAGCCACTGGTATGCACAGCGCTTTCTACTGCAATGCTTCTTTGGACTGGAATTGCTGAGCTTGAAGACCTTAAGGTTTTTTTCATGATAGACACGTATGACTTTTGAAAATCTTGGTTAGCTACAGAACCATAGAGCATTCTTGGCAGTTTGTGTTCACAGAATTAAAGACAAATGAGTTACCATTTTCTCTTGAGCCCTCAGAGCAGTGTTTTCATGTAATTTTTAGTCAAAGCATCTTAGCTGAGGCTGAACAAAGTTCTGGAGTCTTCACTTTTGAATGTGGTAAGGTAAGGTTGGAGACCTGCTTCTTACTCTTTTTAGTCGAGAGGTCAGGTTTAGGGACAGCATTTAGTTTTGTTGTACTGCCACTGTCCCTAACACTAGGTTTGGGCCTGGCCAGCAGAAGGAGTCAATGTCTCCCTTTCACTGCAGGAACAGCTGGCATGAAAGCCCTGACATGAAAGGAGACAGAGGCATGAAGTAGTAGTTTGTGGCTTTCTTGAAACACACTTAAAGGCTATCCCTAGCCTATTTGTATGTGGAAGGCATAAAGGAAAGAAGTGAGCGTCTGCTTGCAGGAGAAAAACAAACTAAATGGAATTCCATGTCAGAATTTTGTGCAGTAGCAATTTTGATAATCTCACTTGAAATGAATTGATATTCCATACTGCATATATTTCAGAGAAAAAATGCCTTAAGTTAATAGCAGTAAGGATGTAAGTGCTTTTTAATTTATTTCCACAAGCAGAAAGATAGACTCGATTGCTGAAGTGACCGTTAGAGTTATTCATCCACCAATTATGCACAGGAAAAAGGAATAAAAACCTGGCCTGATTTTTCTTAACTCTTGTGGGCTTCGGGATTGTAATCCTATTACAGAATGTCATAGCGAGCACCATGATTTACTTACCTGCTGCATACTCTGAAGTTCATTAAATTATTAGAAGTGGTTATACTGTCTTGGACAATTTAGATGTCTGGTTAAACTGCTTTGAGAAGCAAAGCCGTAACTTAATAGCTTGATCTGAGTTGTTCAGGGGGAAGCACTTTGAAAATGAGTATACCTGAAGTAAATGAGTTCAGAGGTTGTAAACGTTCCTTATTTATTCTTCTGATACAGAGAATAGTATCTGATTACTGTCTTGCAATATCACCTGTTGCTTGAGATGAGTCTTGTGGAGAAATAATTAAACTTTTCAGAAGAGCTCCCGTGGTGGGAAGTTACCAGTCTGTTGTCCCTTTGCAATTTGTCCCATCTTTTGTAAGCCTAATCTTTGTACAAGAACTACGTGATTAACTTCTACTGGTAGGCAAACAGATTTCCATGTCTTCCCTACTAAATATGTCAATTTAGGTTACTTGTGAAACTCAGACACCATTAATCAAGGATCTCGTGTAGACCTAGAAGGGAGAATGTAAGAATTATTGTCTGTACTTCTTGATGACTGTACAAGAAATCGCTGCTTGCCAAAACAGTTAACAGAGTGGAAGTAATGTACTGTGAATGTCAACTTGTTGATCTGTAGACCTCAATATTTTTCCATGGCATGCAGAGTCCAGCTGTGGATTTAAGCTTGCTGACAATAGGCTTTTTTTTTTTTCCACATTACTGAAAGTCCTAAAGCCCTGTCGTTTCAAAAGTAGGAAGAAACTTCTGATGTAATGAGATCACTTCTGAAAAGGAGGTTGTTTTGGTAAGAATCAGGTAACTTGCTTATCTTAGAACCCATCTATGAAAGTTGTCATTTACCATTTCAGTCCCTTTTGGCCTAGGAAAAAAAAGAGGATGGTTGTCTAACACCAAAGCAAATTTCATTTTTCTTACCTATTTTTTAATTGTTTTTCTTGTTTGTTTTCTATGCTTGTTTTAAATGGTAGATGTTAAGCTATATTTTTAATGTCTTATTGAATTGTTTTATCCTGTATGTAATGAACTTAATTTGAGTAAATGCATATTAAGAATACCTCAGTTTGATGTTCAGAGGCTTTGGCATAACTTCAAGGTTCTGACTTAAACTATAATACTACAAAACTATACTATTATACTATAAAACTATAATACTACAAGCAAAAGCTTGGTGCTCAAGAAGATCTTTGAGTATATGGTCTGATTGATTATTTAGCTGTGTCACTGAGGAGAAAATGCACTACCACGGGTGACATGTTATGAAGTAATACTTCAGCATGCTCTGTAGGTTCTGCCAAACCAGATTGGCTTGTAGAAGTCAAATTCACGTCACCGTAAAAGGAATTGTATAGCTTTAAGTAACTTGGTTTTTGTAAGTAATTAATTTAATTCAAATCTAGTTGGTCATGATTAAGATCTTCATTTGTGACAGTTGTGATTTATTGAAATATCTGAAAATAAAATGGAAAAATAATTGTTTGCTTTGAATTCTAAGCTATAAATGATGTGTGTACATATATAATATGTGTGTGTGTGTGTATATACGTGTACAAATGTTTCTCCGTTCTATAGATATACACATAAAATATGTGCATGACTGGAAGCTCTTTAGTCCCATGAGGCATTTTAGCAAATATCTCCTGTAGAAAGTTGTAGCAAAACTTCCCTTATACTATGGGAAATGAATGTTTTCCTTTACTACCTTTAGCAGAAAACAATTGAGACATTATTTTTGTTATGATTTTTTCACAAAAATAGATTTTCATACTTAGCTAACGTTGTATTAGGCAGCATGACTTGAAAAGTAGTTTTGAGTCTTCAAATTTCAAATATTTTTTTCCTGTCCACCTTCCACTTTTGTACTGCATACATAGAATCATGGTGAGAAAATTGTTAACAGTATTGAATTGCCTTACTTTTCCCTCTTTTCCTCCCTGTTTTATTTTAGAGGCCAACTTAATTCTCCATCTAGGTAGACTTGATGAATGGAATTGTTCCAAGTCTTGCGAGTGAAAACAAGGCAGGAATAGATGGGAGGGTTGAAAGTCTGCCAAAGCAAACTTGAGTGGAATAGCTTAGACCATCCAGTGTTGCACTTTGTAACACCATGGGGCTTTTTAAAGGTATTTCCGTTCTCAGATATATGTGGTCCATCGGGTGTCACAAGAGGCAAGTACCTTTGTAATGAATGAATTCCACGTCCTGAAGCACTTAGGTAGATTTCAGCCGTCTTGGTAAGGAAGAATGGACTGAGCTAGGCGCAGCCGTACAGTTTGACACTACAGAACCTTTCATGTAAAAATTGCTACATAGGTGGCAACAACCACTGCTGGGTCTTAAGAAAAGCAAATGTAAATGAAGTTTTCACATTGGCCTTTAAATGCTTTCCTTCAGTTTGCAAAGTGCTAAGATAAAATACACAACTTTCTCTTAAGATTGAATTTCAGTACTTCAGATTTCAAGCTTTTAAAAAGCATCTTTGTAGGTGATTTGAGAACTTATGAGTGTGTCTTATTAGAAGTGTAACAATTAGAGTAAATTTTCAAGGGAAAATAAGAATGAACAGAAGTCCAGAAAGTTCGAGGCTACTGAAATACCTACATTTATTTAGCCTGTTAAATTAGGAAAGAGGAAACACATGGATATTTGAATACAGGAAAACATTGCAAAGGAGAAAGGATTAAGGTTTATTTGTGCTTGCTATGGATAAGAAAATTAGATCTGAAAGAGGGAATTGGACTTAATGCTGGATCAAACTTTTTTTGTGTGTTGCACAAGGTTCTGGTAGGGTTAGGGACCTCTGCTGGAGATGTGAAGGGAAGGTTGGCGTAGGTGTCTGTTAGACTTTTGCTCTTGTAGCTAATACTGCTGTGAAGCAGATGATGATGAAAGGGGGCTATTGCTGACCTGTGCATCTCCACCTCTTTTCTGTCATCCTGTCAGATTTGTTCACAAATGAACATTTTACTTACTGTACATTTTACTTTACTTACTGCTATTTGTAACCTGTAAATTGAACATGAATCATGTTCATGAAGTAAGAGTGTACTGATACTGTGGAGAGGCTCCATCTGGCTGTATGGAAGATAATATCCTTCTAGTTTAAAAGAAAATTATGGATTTTGTATTTAGAGAATACCTGCCCAAAGAGAACAGATTTGAATTGCTTCATAAATTAGAAAGTATCACTGACAGTGCAACTTCAAGGTAGTTCTGAGGTGACTGAGATGTGCTATAAAGGAACTCCAGGAAGCTTTCAGTAATTTTCATCTACTTGTACTGTTGTTGGCTTCTTTTAGGCATTAAAACTATAGTAAAGTCTAGCAGAAGGACAAACGGAAGTATAATTTGGCCTGTACTCGAAAAACATGTAGGGTAAAATGAAACTTAGACATTCTTCTGTGTGAAAATGTGTTTAGTGAATTCACTGGAAGTATGATGCGTGGTAAATTAATGAATTAGTGAATTATTTTGTGAGAGCAAATATGCGTTAATAATAGGGATCACTTTTCTATACATACAAAGGTCATGTTGTACCCTCATAATCTCCAGTTGATAAATGAAACCAGAAGTCGTCATTCCTTTTTCCATTAGATAAGTCTTTCCTCAAGCTGTAGGATGAGAGGATAGTTGATGTAGGAAGACTAAGCAGAAGGTTGTCTGTAGTTTCCTATAACTGTTCTGTTGGCCTGTTTTGGTGTTTGCTGCTATTTTGCAGCGTCTTTTGTTTTTTCCACATCATCTCATTTCTTAGTGAACTGCTAAGGCTGTAGGCTTAAAATACTGGCCAGATGCAGAATCTCTCTCCCACTACTGTCTCCATCTCAGACATAACATGTATACACGTTCACTCTGATGCTATATGCAAGTGACAGTATATGGGTGTGATACGTACTATTGATCTTTACCTAACTTTTAGCTGTTTTTGTTGCAGAAGATGAACTCAGAAGGTTAAGTGGGAAGAATATTTTATAATTTTCTAAAGACTTTCAGTAAAAGTTTATTGTTAATTTGTCTAGATGTGGAAATGCAAAGTCGCAGGGTTTGGAAGTACAATGGCTTTTGACAGAAGCATGTATCCTTGGGATACCTGATCCAATTTTTATTGAGTCACAAGCCCTTGAAAATTTGGTTTGGCTGTGTTTGATGAAAATTACTAGAGCTTAGCCTTTAAAACGTTAGGTGTCATTGTGAATGTGACCTTAGGTGAGCTGAGCAAGAAACTACTTCCTAATTCTCCCGTTTTATCCTGCAACTGCTTGTAGAGATGCTGTAGCTTCAACTGTGAAAGAGGAGAAGGAAACTAAGGGTGAAACTTGTGAAAAACAAAGAAAAACACTCTCCACAGACCACTCCCTGGACCTCCAAATCTTAGAAGCTAAGAGACAGGCACAGGATTAGGAAGTGTTTGTCTGCTTTCTCTGAAAAGGCAGCTAGACACATACCTGAGAATGGAAGGAAAATGGGAATAAAAGGTGAAGTGATAAGATTCCTTTCCTGGTCAGGAAGAGTGGGATAGGATAGAAAACATCCAAAATCTATGGTGGGGTTTCTTAGTGTCCCATGTTTGTAAATGACTTTGGAACCCACTGACCAGCTCTGATTCAGTTTGCTGCACTTCATCATGGTATACGATGACTGCTGTTCTTGAATCCTCTGCTTGAACAGCAGAGGTTTGTGTGGTGAATCAGGAGGTGATCTACAGTTTTTGAAACAGGTGGGTTTTAATACAAGGCTGCAATGTAAAATTCTATTTTAGGTTGGATTAAACAATAAATTTAGAAGTTATATACCACAGCTTCAAATAACAGTCACGGCTTTGAACTTAAGCACTCAAAAATTAGAAAATTCTGTGAACTTACTTTTGTCATACCTTCATATTCTAACAGTCTGCATTGCAGAGCTTTCCTGCCTCCATTGGTACTGAGATTGCTATTTGATCAAGTTCCTGCTTTATTGTATTTTTTTTTGCAGTCATTTTAACCGTGGTACCAGTACTTCAGGCGTAGTCCTCACAGTATATTTTGGATAGAGTGGTATTTGCCTTTCTGATGTATCAAGAAAACTTCATACAAATCAAAAGCAATTTTGACAAACTTTGAGTACTCATGCATAGACTCGTAGTACTTTTTCAAAAAGCACTTTGAAGCACAGATCCACTGGCCTACGTTTATCGTCATGTCTGGAAATCAAGCTGCATGTTGAGCACCCAGAAAATGGGAAACTGACTACTGAGTTATTTGGGGATTGTTAAATGTCTAAAGATTTAACTCTAAGTTAAAATCATTTTAAAAATGTGTACTCACACTGTCCACATGTGCAGAGTGGCTGTCCACAGATCTATGGACTTTTTTAGGGATAGCTGGGCTCTTGGTCTTGTAATGGTGGTAAACTCCTTTTGTGGATTTTTCTGTGAATTAAGTCCATTAATAACCTCATTGCATGGTTCTCTTTGAGCAGCGTGCCTCATGCATGTCATGTGCAGACTTCCCTCCTGAGGGAGAAAAGTTTTGTCTTGTGAATAACTACTGCCACACAGGAGAAAAGGAGACAAACTAATAGCACACTGACACTTATTTTCTAATTCTCAAGTACTTGGCTTTATGACCTTGCTATGATCTCTAAATGTAGAAAAGAAAAAGTCTATGATCCCAGTGTTGCTCAGTCCTTTCGGCTGAATAACAGGGGTAAACCCACGCTTCTGGCATCTGAATTTGACTCCCAGCTTTTCTTCGCATTATTTCACGTTGCCTGATTTCTGCAACAATTCTTGGTTTTCAATGTTGTAAGATTAGATACTTGAAATAACTCTTAATATGTGTGTGTATATATATGTTGTCTTAAATGCCGCATCTAAAGATTGCTTTTTGCTACTTGAACCTCTGTGTCTCTAGTGTAAATCATGATCTCCTGACTGACCATGAGATGCTTGTGTGTGTGAATACATTCTTATGCTGTTGTGTGCAAGCAGCAAAAAGTATATGTAAGCTTCACAGCCATCTTCCCTTCCAGATGTAGCTATCATTCTCATAAACCTAGGA
>JAOWBP010002052.1:20891091-20910017 GCA_028571105.1 Tragopan temminckii | reverse complement strand
TTTTTTTATTCATCACTGTTATGTCTGCCACCTTATACGTTTAAAGTTGCAAGTAACTTTTTCCAATAATTACTTTCATTATTGTAGTGAGTAAGAGGATATAAAAACAAGGTACATTCACTGCAACTACAGGAGCCTAATCTGAAACCAGATGCTGTGCTGGAATAGAGCAGTGGAGAGTCAGGCCCAAAGTAATGATTGATTTTAATTTATTGTAAACATGGGATTTTTTTCGAAGCAGCAGTTTTTTTGGATGAAAAGTACCCAGAATGTCTGAATTGACTCTAACATTACAGCCATCCAAAACATTCATAATAAAATCCAAACCAGCTCAAACATACTTGGTTTTTAGTGTTTCATTATAAACCCTTAACTCAGCCAAGGTTAGCAAGCCTCTGAAAATCTGGCCAGAACTGTGAGGGAATCTAAGAATGAGAGAATCTAGGTCATTTTATTCTTTGTGGATGGAAACATGTAAAACTTGACAGTTTTACATGGTTTCAGCTTTTTAGCCAGGCAAAAATTCAAAGTTGAATTAACTTCAAGTGAGCAATATAGCTAAAATGAGTGGCCTACGTTTCCTACGTTTGACTTGTGTCGTTCAGCCACTTGTCTGAATTGACTTAGGTTCCGGTATCTTGCATTGGATCCACAAAGGCAAGAACAACACTCAACACTAATCGAGGATGTGGCACAAAATAAATCTGTAATTATGATCTTTATTTGGCCTCTTAGGGCATTATTTCAGAGCACATGGAAAAGAGGGAAGAGAACTAAGGACAGGTTTTCTAGGAGAGGAGGATGGGTTGACTTTCCCATTAACGCTGTGGTCTGTTGCAGTATGTGTCACAGGGCCTGGGAGGGGAGCACTTACTGGAGCTATCACTCCGACTATAAGCAGAATGCTCAAGCTAGGCACACAAAGACAAAGATTTTCCGTCTCCGGCACAGTGCTCTTGTTTATCCTCGGCCTCGGCATGTTTCTGGTGGGTCCTACCAAGAGGGAAAGAGTGTGCCTGGTATGCTCACTGAGCGGTGATCTAGGGAAGAAGCCTGTTCCTAGCTGAACTAGTGGAACGTATGATGTCATTAAACGTGAGATTTGGTAGAATTTCTTGTAGTCTTCATCTGTGAGTATTAGCAATGCATTAACGAGCAGGTAAATAAGTTCTTAGAAAGTTTATACTCTGGTGATAGAGGGCCCTTTTATTTCTGGTAGCATATTGCCAATTTGAAGCTTATTCAAAGGTAAAACAATCCTGGTTGGAAAATACAGGTGGAAAGTTGCTGCCCGCATCTTGCTTCACACTTCTTTGGTCTTATCCTGCGTAACTATGGTGTCACAGGTCTTCTAAGTGCAGTAGAGAAACCTACATGGGCACTGAACCCTTCACTGACACAGCAGACATGCTATGGGCTATGTTGCAGGGGACTGCACGCAGAGAAAATATTTTGTGCCTACTTCTGAGTAACAAGTGATAAATCTTCACTTTTTAAGAGTATCTATTGTGGCTGTAGTGAGTATCTGGGAGAACTCAGGAAGTTTCACAACACCAAAAATAATGATTATGATAGATAGCAGTCTTTCATTGGGATCTGGAAGTAGAACCATGGTTTTGTATCATAAATCACCAGACTAGTAGACAATTCAAAGTACCAATTATGTACAAAATCACTTTGGACGCTGTGATATTAGTGCTAAAATTGCTCTATTGCCTTAACCAGCAGAAACTCTTAGCAGTTTTTTTTGGTTAGTTGGTTTTGTGTGCATGAGGGAGGTATTTGGCTTTTTCTGATTGATTGATTTTTCTTGGGTAAATTTGAAGCAAACTCATCTTCAGTGCTTCTGCCAGTAGGAGTGGTTTGCAGGACAAAATGAACATCTGGATAGAACTGTAAAAAGTAAAAATGAAATGTGATTGTAAGACATCCAGGGAAGGCAGTTTGTCTTATCGCATGAATATGAATACTCTTCACAATGAGAAAAAAAAGAGATGGTAAAGAGGTGAAATAGCCAAGTACTCCTGTCCTGATGTTACTTTCAAAAAAAGGAAGAGAGCGGACTTTCATTCAGCCCCTTTATTTCATTGCTTTAAATTGCTGCTTTGTAGAGGGGGAGGCCAGAGAGGTAGCTTGCAGTCAGCTTCCAGTTTGCTCGTTTCTTTCGTTTCAACTCTGCTGCTCGCTGCCGGCCTTGTGCTGTTGGGCGGGGAGGTTGTTTCCAATCGGGTTCCGTTGGCTCCCTCTAGTGGGAAAATAAATAAGGCAGCAGCGGCCGTCGTCTGTTGCTGGTTCTTTGCAGGCAAGCAGTCCTTTCCCCTGCTCCATCATCTGCATGTTTCAGCATTTTGTTGTTTTCACGTTTTCCGCGTGTGTGTTTCTGTGCTAGATCAGGCTCCTGCTTGCATTTCTCACTATGTTTTTAGCACACCCCCAGAAGTTTCATTTCCAGAATTACACCACTGATGAAGCTGCAGTTGCAATGAAACGTATAGTTGTGCAGTCAGTGATTAGAACAACTCCTTCAGATTTTTTCCAATGAAATGTACCTCCACCTTTTGTTCAGTGGCCAATATTTGCTTTCTTCACTTCATTGCTTTGTTGGATTTGTTTTTCCTCTCTAGCAAGTTTTCACGAAGATTTTTATTGCTAATGTAGTTTCTGCAATTTATGATATTCTGCCATCCGATTTCCAATGTTAAAGGCTAAATTTCTGCAAGTGCCTCTTAATGGCCTGGTGTAGGTTTTCTTCTGTTACAGTAGGATGGGAATCTTTGCTCTTGCCAGCACATGTTCCCCGGGCTGCTCCAAGGCACTTTCTCACATGTGACTAAACTAGATCATCAAATATTTAATGAGTAAATTACACTGTCTTTGTTCTCAAAATGAGGGATTAAAACCACTTTGTTCTTCTGGCTTTAGAAACATTTGTCCCCCTGACTGAAAAACTTATAAAGAGAGCTAAATGAAAAGCTGCATTAGTTGCTAGAAGGCTTTTAACTTTTTTCTGTATGCCAGTTAAGATGTAGTTGGTAAGTATTAACAGTGGTTTCAATTGTTTTATTTTTTGTTGGAATTTTTTTTTAGTTGATTTTTTTTTTTTTTTTTTTTAATTTTCAGTGTGGTTTTCAGGGCTTGTTTAAATTACAAAAGATGTGAAATATTTTGCAGAATGTTAACCAGAGTCTTTACAATTAGCGTAGGTTAACTGCAGGCTTGGTCGTGAAATTGAATGGTGTTGAATGGTACTGAATCTAAACCACAGACATCTTTGTCCTCACTTGTATAAGATTCAATGATCAGTAGACGTGCTGATCTTTCTGATGGCCACCCTTTGTTTTAGCTTTAATCTGGAGTCTATCTCTGTGTTTTGTTTTGCCAACATCCATTCTTGCTGGAGATCTCCATGTGGGCTGTTGCTGACGTTTGGTCCTGTCCATGCCTGCTACTCACCTGGCCAGTTTTGAAACTTGTTCAAAATGCCTTCTGTCCTAAAGCTGCTCCAGAGCTGGTGGGAGCTACAGAGGAGAGGAAGACTTGGGGCAGGCATTTGCTTCTCTAACATACTTAGGTTTATTTCTAGTCTGCATCAAATGAACCTTGTCACTGGAGGGCTTGGACAGTCCCCAGGACATGTCTGTAGGTACCACCATCAAAAGCTGTGTGGCTTAGGCTGCGGAGTGCACAAATGAAGTAGAAGCTTTTAATCAGCTTTTATTTTGATTATTTTTCTCAACTTAGTAATAGCTCTAAGGAAAGAAAGAAAATCACCTGGGTTTCTTTAATATTTTGAGTTTTGCCTCCTTGTCAGCCAAGTTAGAGAACCAGCTGAAAATTTTCCGTCTCATTCCAGCTGGCCAGTCTCTGCTTGGAGCAGAACCGCAGGTCCGTCAGTTGAGTAATTTCGGAAACTGCTGATCCTCTAGGGACGTTAGGAGACCACTGCTTAATGATTTTAAAGGATTTTGAATGTGCATTTGTTTGCAGGAGAATAGTTGTTTAACCTCTAGCGCTAGTGCAGGCAGGCGTGCTGTGGAAGTGTGACTAGGCTCACTGCGATGAGCGGTAACACTCACTGCTGCCTGCTGCGCCAAGAAGCAAACCACATTCCTCTCCAGCACTGCTTGTACTGACCAACCCATTCTCTGCCGAAGGATGGTGCTCCATGAAAGTCGGGATCCAATGGGAGATGCTGGTGCTCTCAGTTCAGTTTGGGAAGCAAATGAAAATCGACTGACCACAACACCAGAAAATGCACTCTGAGCTGTACTTACCATCCACAGAAGAGTTTGTTTGGAAATGTCTTCTTGGTTTTCTTGATTATTTGTCATTGTATCTTTAAAGGATAGGTGCTTATGCTTGGACTCTAAGGAAAATCTAAATACACATATATGCCAATTAACTTCTGATTCATCACCCAGGCTGTTGATAGTGTAACTTGACTAGGCAGTTAAATGGCTTGTCTAGCATTACGAAGTGGGCATTGTCAGCGCTGGGATTAGGGTGAATGTTTCTGGGTTTTGCTCACAATGATTAATACCATCAAAGTAAATCCTGAAGCTTCTGACCTTGGTTAATAATTTTCATATGTCAGTAAGTGCTTAATGTAGCAATCTGCTGGGCAAAGTAGGGAAACATCTATTGTGTTTTTCCTAATTTTGGTTTTCAAGGCGCAGAGTTTTTTTCTCTCAAGGCTCAACAGTATCAGATGGTGTCTCACTCCTGGGTACGTGTGAGTGCTGTGGTAAAGGAACAGTCTAGGTTTTAACAGCATGTATTTTTTCCATATTATGAGCTGCAGTGTGTATGTCTTGATCTCACAAATCAGACTGTTGTCTTTTTCTGTTTCTTGCTCATTTGTAAAAGTCTTACATCATTTTGAAAGCGGTCAGTTAAAGAACTGCTCTCCCTTCTGCAGGCAGGGTTGTGCTGTAAGGCTTTGTTTGATACAGACTAACTTTTGGAGCCATTACACGTATAATCAGCAGGGATACATTTCCCCCAGCTCTTTCCTGAGCAGAAACTTGCCAGATAATTTAATAGCCTGTTTTTTTTTTCTTTCAGTTTGTATTCTTCAAACTGTCCATCGGATTCTGAATCGGTGAAGTAATTTCCACATGCAGATGGTTTATGCCTTCATAAATGGGCTTGCTTTTCCCTTCTGGATTCCTAAAGCCAATTAACAAATGAAGCCATAAGCCAGTGACTAGCCAGCAGTGCATGCAGCCTCCCCACTCTGTTGCAAGCTTCTCCCACCTCCCGTACAGACAGGCCTGTCCACACTGGCAAGGGCTGCAAAGGTGCATGCTTCCTCAGGTGTCAGGGCAGGTAGGTAGCAGCTACATCAGGGCCGCTTCATCCACACAGTTTTTGCCCCAGGCAGTCGCTGAGGCCTGAGGAAAGGTCATACAGTTTGAGGACTGTCTGAGCACCACTGCATGGCAAGACAGAGTGGTTGCTATCTGCTCTCTTCTTCCCCAGGCTCCTGTATGCTAAAAACAGATTTCAAATGAGTAAATTGGTATTTGGATCAGGAAGCTATTTTGGGGCTCGCTACACAGGAGCCGAGGGCGTGGGACAGGCAGTCTCTCAGGAGCTCTGGCTGGCTCTTGCTCTTGAGCCACAGCACAGCCTTCTCCTGCCCAAGGCCTCAGCGAGGTGGCTCATGTGCTGCACACATGTCAAGCCATGGAGGAGGGCTGGGTCTGCTGCTGGCCTGCGGCTTGGTTGAGAGAAGAGATGAAAGTGGAAGAGCAGATTTCTTTTCTGTGGGTTATTCTCCAGATGGTGATTTTGTATGGCATCGAGTCAGCACACAGTACATAAGCAGGCAAAGCTCTTCAGATGTTCCAGTGCGGCAGCTTGATGACCGCAGCAGGGAAGACAGAGCTGGCAAGAGCAGATGAGAAGATGCACAGGCACCTGGGGAGGTTTGGGTTCCTGGAACCGAAGGTTCCAGATATTATTGAACTGCAGTATTCCTTATGATAACTAAATGGTGCTCTTTCCTTTTTGGGAGGGGAACATTTAGCAAATTAAGTGATTAAATTCTATGGAAGATGCTCTCCTTGTGCACTAGCTCTTGCATTAGGCAGATAAATAATAATTTGTTGTCTGTTGGGTTGTTTTTTTTTTTTGCCAGTGTTCCTCTTTTATTCTTTGTAGTTATCCAGGGATATTGCTTAAATGGCTGCAAAGATGGTGGCAGGTTAATTTTTCTTGAAAAGTTGAAACCAAATTTATCCATAAGAGTAATTATTTCCAGACCTTGCTGGTGATGAATCCAAAAGAATAATAATCTCTTCAAAAATGGTGCACAATATCTTTTGAGTTTCTGTGAAGTTAGGCATTTCTTGCAACAGAAAACACTGTCATGAGCACATTTTCTCTCCTGCACAGTCGGGAGCCACAGAACATTTATTCCGTATATGTGCGCAGATCTTTTTTTAGAACACTACATATCAGCTAAAAAGAATAATGAAGGGAATCCATCTCAACATTTGACAAGTTGTTTTAGGGCTTGGTATTTTAAAAAATTAAACAATTTTATTTCTAATAAGAATGGCTTCTGCAGTTTCCAAATCACAGAATCATGGAATTGTAGGGTTTAGAAGGGACCTCAGCAGCTCTTCGAGTCCAGTCTCCCTGCTAAAGCAGATACCCTTCAATGGGCCACACAGGTAGGTGTCCAGATGGGTCTTTAATGTCTCCATAGAAGGAAACTTTACAACCCCTCTGGGCAACCTGTTCCAGTGCTCCATCAGCCTTACTGTAAAGAAGTTCTGCCGCTTGTACAGAACTTCCTGTGTTCAAGTTTTAGGTCATTGCTCCTTGTCCAAATGTTATATTTAATTGTATGTTGTATATCCAAAGCTGAGTGGGCCTCTATCAAATCTGTCTTTTCCTACTGGCATTTAGAAACAATTACTCTGAACCTTCTCTGCAAGATAAATAGCTTGAGCTGCTTAAATTTCCTAGTTTGATGTGGCTCTTTCTGATCTCTCTTCAGTTCTTCCATAGTATTTGTGTTATGGACAGCAGAACAGTGTTATACGCTAGCAGAAGTTGCCTTACTGCCAAATAGAGGCAGTATTCTCTCTCTGCTTGGCATTTCCTTATCCACGTACCAAACTACAATTCCGTTGTGGTGACTCATGGAGGAAGGTAATATTGGATTATGTACTTTTTCTGTGGAATTGAGGGATAAAATAACCTTTGGGTTGAACAGAGGAACCCTAAACTACAGTCTGTAACAGATGCTTTTCTTGTTTGTGTCATATAAGAGTGATATTTGTAGTGCATCCTTACTGGCTTGTATTCCATGGGAATCACAAGAATGACAGGATATATGAGAGGCAGTGCAGATAGAACCCTGATGAGGATCACGTGTACCAGCTGCCAGCTTGGCTGATCACAGGAACTAGGAACTTCCAGAACTAAAATCACTGTTTTTCCTGTGCTGAAGAGACAAGCTCCAAGATGAGCTGTGAAGGCTCTCTGCAGAGTTGGGGAGGATGTAGAGCATTAAACCAACAAACAGAACCTGATTCTATCCCATCTTGCCTGTCAGAGAGTATACTGGTAAGTGTGATGTTTCCATTTCCCATCTGATCTGCTGCAGTCAGCACTTCATTTCTGTTATGTCTTGTAGAAATGTTGTTGATTTTGATTAACTGAAATAGACAAGATCTCAACACTCCCTTGAATCCGTGCTGCAGGGACACCAGAATGAAGGCAAATGTGGCAGGGCAGAGGTGCCTGAGCTGTATCAATGGCAGTACCTTGGCAATAGCTTGCCTGGGACCGGCAGCACCTGAGACATACATTATATTAGCTTTGTCAAGTGGGAACTGACTCTTTTGCTGTTACACTACAATCCGTTGTCTTCTGTAGACCTTGGATACTACTTCAATGCATAGGTTTAACATCTAGGAATGTTAACATCTAGGAAATCCAGAACTTAATTGTTAACAAGTGAAACAGATACTTGGAGCACAATAGAGCAAGGAGGGAGATGAATAGGGGAGAAATAATTGGAAGAACATCTCTTTCTGTTTTTTTCCTCTAAGCCACCAAGTTATTTTTTAAGAAGTTGAAGGAAACCACACAATCATGCAGTGTGTATATATATTTTTATTTATAAATATATATATATTTATTTATGGCATATTCGGGATATATTATTTTAGGGAGTTAAAATCTTTCTTACCACAGACTTTACTTGACAGTTCTGTCACACTTTGGCCTTGTTCTGATCAGCATGATTGGCCAAGAGCATTACCAGCCTGGAGGACATCACTAATATTTGATGCCTAATAAAAAGTTCAGAGGCTGTGAAAGGAAACATAAACAATTGAGAAGTTTCTAGTGTGTATACAAGCATAGAAAATAACCCACATTCCTTAAAGACCTTGTTCAGGATGAATCATTAGTACTGCTTAAGTATATCACAGAAAGTTGAGGAGTGCTTGCCTGGCAAATTTAAGTACTTTGATTTGGGAATGGGAAACAATTAAAAATCACTGCTTACAGATAAAGGGAAGGATCCTGCTGACTTGGAGGGCAGCACTGAGCTGCATCTTCCTGATGCAACTTTGGCAGGCACCCCACTTTGCAGTGGGCAGTGTGCTTCATGTTTGAGAGGCAAGACTTGTGAAAAGAGGTAATTTATTTTTTTGACCAAATAATACCATATAATGGCTGGGTGGAAGATAAGCTTTTGGACATACAATCCTTCTATTGATCCAAAATAGCTGCAGCAATCTTCACAGCTCATTAACTGTTTAACAACTGTTTGGAGTAGATGGGCTGCCTTGGTCCAGGCACCTGACACAGAAGCAATCAGTGACTGTAAAGCAAGAGGCAAAGTAGACAAGTGCTATGCTGTTTTGGGAAAGGTCATGACCTGATTTGCCTGTGAACCATAGAGGGGCTACCTGGAAGGAGGGAGGGGACCTGTGAATACCCTAAGACCAATATTCCTATAGAATCCATGTTTTTGTTTATGTTTTGAAATCCAGTAGAACCTATATGAATTTTGCTTTCCATATTCTCTTCTGAAGGGATTTTATACTTTTCTTTAAAGGATCCAGACTGAGTGAACATGTATGGGATCTGTGGGTTTTTTTTTCCTCTCTGGTAACTGGATATTTCTGCCATTTATCAACTGTGAATTCATTCAGGCATCTACTGGCTACTGTTTCTTACCCATAGAGCTTCCCTTAGTGTGCTTCATCCTCCAGATGACATGTACTGATTATTGGGATGCACAAGACTTGGCTTCTGTTGTGTAGCTGATTGTGTTGTGAAGGGGATATACCACCTCAACTCTGGAAATGTGTTGGAAAAATGTGTTAGTCCAAGCATGGTTTAGTTCCTTTTAGCTCATATAATTTAAAAGCATCAATAAATTTCTGATATTATATGAATTTAGCAAGTTGAGGTTGTTTAAAAGTGTAATTAGAGATGGGTGGAGGTTTCTAGGGAAAGTTTTCTTTGAGGCCAGTATGGGTTGTGGTTGCCGCTCAACCTAGTTGAAGTGATCTGGCTGCACATCACCACTTTGGTGAAATGTTCAATCTGGTTCTTGTCTGCCATCACTTTCTTTGACTTGTCTAGCAGACCGTGCAGGGACCATACCTGTACTTTGGCGTGGACAGATACGAGCAAAATATTTAAACTCTGTCGTCATTCTCTCATGTTGTGCTCATGTAAATAAGACCAGAACCTTGTCCCTGTATTGCACTTTTATATAAAAGGAGCTCCAAGCTTTTGTCTTGTGACTTCCAGCACTTCGCGTATGTTAAGTCTTCGTATTATGAATACCTACATAGAAACTTTGCTAGAAGAATGGGTGCAGTGTAGCCCTCTTCACAGCATCATGCAGGAAGGATAATTGATTTATCCTGTTGCAATTCTGCATGCTGCTTTATTCTGTAGCATCTTTAAGAAAGGCTGGTGAGATACCCCATCAGTCAGTAGCAGGACGAAATGTGACTTGATTAAGGCCTCGATGCATCAAATGCAATGAGAGGTAGTTTGGAACACTCTCTGCCTTGGGAAAGGTGCTGCGGGCCTTCAGATGTAGTTCTCAGGACTCTCTTTCCCTTATTTTCTCATTAGATTGACAAACCATTTTGGCAATGGTTGACCTTGGGATAAGTTGTGTACTGACTATGTGCCTGGTTTTAGTTACACTATTAAATGAATGTGACCATGTTATCTGCTTTTATGTCCGATCCAAAAAGTTCATACAATGGACCCATTTGTATGGCAGTAAAGATTATTTGGAAATAATGTGGAGCTTCATCTAGCAATGTGGAACGTGTGCGTGCAAAGTAAGATTGGATTTAAGCATGTTGTGCTTAGTTTTTTGTGGACGTTTTTCCTGTTCTCTTTTAATTCTACTGAAACAACTGGGATTTTATATACCAATGTTCAAGAAAGAGAATTTATAAATATAATCTGAATCAATCTTGTTGTAAACAATGTCATTTTCTTGACAGTCGCATTCACCATGGGAGCAGATTTTGTACTAAAATGAAGAGGAGGCATGTGGGGAGAAAAGTTTATAAAGATTGAAAAATAAAGGCAGCAGAGATGATTGCTTCTAACAGTCATTTAAAGTCACTAAACAGTTGAATTCATCTGTGAGTAGCAAGAATAGTGTCTGGGGTAGTTATATGGCAATAGCAATGAGTACTTATAACATTTCTCCCCGTGGAGATTTTGCAGTGGTTCCATACTGTTCATTTAAAAGACATTTGTTTGGGAACAGAAGTGTATTATTTCATGTATCTTACAAGTCTGCAGAGGCTGAGAGTGATTCAGAACCTATACCTTCATCTCATTTCCAATGTCTGGATATTCTGTTTTTGAAAGCAAAGGTTAAGCACTGGAAATCCTTTGCCAGACTTACTCTAAGTACCTTCACATTTCAATTTCGTTGTCCTGATGCTAACTCCCCACAGGTCTCTGTGGGTCTGGTCTTGTATTCTCTTTCATTCTTGTTGCATATCTCCCAATTGCAGCATGCATCACTGGTGTTGAAGGTGCGGTGTCTGGCACACATTGCTCGAGTTCATGACTGCAAAGTTGTGTATCAGGTCTTCCTATAGCAAACTTTGGGTTAACTTATTCTCCTAGCATCCCCGGCCATGAGGTGATGGGAAGCATGACATCTATTGGCACCTCTGAGGGCTGCATTTGTCCTCTTAACTCTGTCCTTGTTCTGGCTGCAGCTCAACACATGCCACCTAGGGTTCATTTATCCATTCCAATTGGAATGTGAGAGAAGAGACTGGTGCTGCTTTACTGAAATGTGAGCTAGAGCCAAACTTCTCAGTATGAGAGTCATGCAGTGCTGTGACACAATAAGAAGCTATTACAGCTGGAGCATTTCAGTGACCTATGAATGATGTGGCTCCACTTGGAGTTATATCAACCCAGGTGATGGTGTGGATCCTCCTGTGTCTGGCTTGGCATTGAAGAAATATATCTTGTAACTCTGTCCTCTGGTGTGACAGGTTTGTAGTATCCAGAACAGCAGAAGCAAGCTGTTAATCAAGGGCAGCTGCTATTTTGGTGCTTGAACTCAGAAAGTTTTCTGCAAGCAGCAACACGCTGGAACATTTCGCCTTATGAAATATCTGTTCCTCACAGTTTGTGTTATGTTCTGCAGAGCTGTGGTCTGTTTTGTTGTTATGTTTGTTAATGCTTCTGACTTTGGAGAGCCTTTCTGTCCACATGTGTGCTCGAGTAGTGCCGTTCTCAAGTTAGAGTAATCTTAAGAGTATGTGGAAGCCTGTGATCTTGTTAAATTATTGGAAGAAGAGTAAGCACTGGAAATGTACATCCAAGCTGTCCAGTATCTCAGGTAATGGAGTAGAGGAATTTCTCAAGAACTGGTCTTGTTTTTCTTTCCAGAGAGCACAAAAGATGTGCTTTGTGTCCATCCATACAGTACTGCATACGCAAGTTTTGTCTGCTTTGGAACTGCAGTAGCACTTAGAGGAGAAGGATGCAATTGATTTGCATTTTTTTCACCTTTAGAAGTACAGTATTCATTAAAAGTCATTAGAAATTTTTGAATAGTTGCTATAACGGACTGAAATATGCATAAAATAGTATTTTTATGACATTATCAATATGTACATATCTTATAGGTGTCATACATTCGTTCCATTTCCATAGGATAAGTACTGAATTTATGGCAGATTCTTGGGTGTACCTATGACTAAGTCAGCATACCAGTTTTTCAACATTATTAGAACTGGTGGTGAGAAAAAAGAGTAGAAGATTCAAGTAATAACAAAATTACATTTCTAAGAAGTTTCTCCTCCTTAGTTATTTCATGACAGTCCCTGTCATTATGTCCTGCTGCCCCGTCCCTGGAGGTGTTCAAGGCCAGGTTGGATGGGGCCCTGGGCAGCCTGGTCAAGTATTAAACGGGGAGGTTGTTGGCCCTGCCTGTGGTGGGGGGCTTGGAGCTTCATGATTCTTTAGGTCCCTTCCAACCCGGGCCATTCTGTGATTCTGTGATTCTGTGACAGTCCACAAGACTGCAACATTAGCTTGTATAGGACAGCTTTTATTTTTTATGTAGTATTTCTATGTTTTGAGAAAATCTTAAGCAAAATCCAAGTTTCTCTTTTCTCAGCTGTAAATACATTGCTTATGTTCAGAATGGACTCTGCAAGGACAAGGGTTTTTCTTGTTTCTACAGCAATACAAGGCCAAGTTGAAATTGCATGAGTGGATCACAAACTGCTGTTTTTCTTGAGACACTTCAGCTGTGTGAAATCATGCAGATTTATTTCCATGGTGTGGATGAAATGCAACAATTGTCCAGAAGATTATGTTTGCATCATCACTGTCTTTCTTATGCCACATTGCAGAAACTTAAGCAATTGTTTATGGCAAGTCTGGGTGTAGTGTCTTGAACAGAGTGTTCAGAACGGATGACTCCCAGAAATCTGAGTGCTTGCATTTTGTATGGAAAGCTTGGCTCTATGCAGAATTTCCAAATGGGCAAGAGCTCTTCCATGTGTTCTTCGGAAAGAGATGTAAATAGCATCCCTGAAAAAGTTAATGATGCACTAACTTAACATATAAAGTTTGTGGAGTTGCCTTTAAGTATGCTAAAGACATTATGGATTGAGAAAGAAATTAGTGTCTGGCAAATTACGGGTTTGCATGTAAAGAACAATGGTGTCTTAAACATAAAGTAGACTTATGGGAAAATCCAAGCTGTGTGCATTTGTACACTGCAAATGCTTCAATGAGGGCAGAGTGAAAATGCCCAAGAGCATTTCTGGAAACGTCAAATGAAAAGATGAGGAGTAAGCACAGAGGAGGATAGTCTGGGGTACTTTACACAGTACAGTGTAAAGCATTCTTGAGACTCCGAACAAGCAAACAGAGAGAGCTATGATCAGTTTCTATCACAATTATTTTCTTGCTGTTATGGGACAGAATTTGGGCCACATTCTCGTCTCAGAGCAGTGTAGTGTGAATCTAAAATTACAATTAACCCAAGTTTGAGAATGGCTTTCTGGACAAATTCTAGGCCTTCTGCTCTTAGATTAGCATCTCCGCTTCTCAGATATGGAATCTCAGAGTAAGCAGAGAGGAATGCTTTTCTTGGTAAAGGAAAGTTTTCCTGGACAGAGAAGAGTGAAGGCATCAGTCCAGTTTCCATCAGAATTGCCCTTTCATTGGTACTTTTTATCTTACTTAGGGCATGACATATTCCAAGAAGCAATTGGACAAACTGGTTAAAAATTGAAAATGAAACACCTGATTTTGGTAGTAGAATCTGATTAAGAATTATTGGTCTTATAATAAAGTTTACTATTTGAGAGACACTATTAAAGGTAAAATTGAATTTTCTTTGTAAAGTTTATATGATCATGTTTATTAACGTTGCTTTCCCTAGGGTCACGTACATTTTGTTTAAGTAAAATACATAAAAAGTTAAATACTGGTCTGGCTGGGTTAAGCCGGTTATATGCTTGGGTCTTTTCCTGTTGTCATTACTTTTTTATGAAGATCAAAAGTTTCTGCATTGGAGTGAATGCCTGTGTTTAAGGAAACTTTCTAGTCCCATTGAATCAGAGTGAAAGTGGAATAGTTTTGCCACTCTTTTAATACCAGCAGTGCTTCAGAGCATTATGCAGTATGAATGTAAAGTTGAGTAATTTTGGAAGAAGTTGCAAGTATGCATGCTGAGTTCCAGATTAAATAATTTTTTTATGTTGGCATCGAGTAGGTCCTGTGCAAGTATAAAAATAGCAAACATATCAAGCATTTCTAAGTTACTCCAGACTACCACGTAAAGATTTTCTGAATTCTTTGAAAACAAGTCAAGTGAACAAACACAGTGTCTAAATTCTGAGCTGTTCGTAAGTTTCTAAGTCCCTGATTTTTCTATTTAAGAAAAAAAAGGAAACCAAAATCAGTGTTAAATTGTTTGGTCTCCTCAGGCCTAAGCTCTTGAATCCTTTATATCTGCACTTTTTAATGTAGATTTGGTTAGTGAAACATCTATCTTTGTCCAGGCTACAGCATGAAATGCACTTTGTTTGACACTGTGTTGAGCTTTCCCTCCAGCTACATAAAAAGGCTTGCATGCGATGAGTGTTTAACTTCAGTAGACAAAGTAAACCTTCTGATGGTAAAAGCTAAAATTTAAAGTGTATCTCTTTAAAGATATTTCAGAAAAACTGCAGTTACTGAAACTATTGCACAACATTGTCTCCTCCTGCAAAGAAGCGCATAGGGAGAGTCAAACTCGATACTGCGTGCAGGAGTGCTTTGGTTAGGCACAGCTGTTTAACTTGGAATCCAGTATTTTAGACCATGCACTTTCTGCTTTTGTTTTCCTCTTGCTTCTGACAAGGAAAGGGTTTTCCAGGGTAAAGGGCTGTTGGGTGTGCTGGAGGAAGATGTCATCGCACTTTCCCCCTCCCCCTCATAATTGCCTCATAATTTGGCTAAATTACAAGGTTCGTGGAACTGTTAACAGCATTGTACCTCATGAACCAGGCAAGTGCCTGCTTTTTTCTTTAGCAATTTTGTTTCTCCAGTTAGCTTTGTACCATTTCCTTCCTAGCTGTGCAAAGGTGACAGAAGCTACAAAAAGCAAATTGGAGTGTGAAGAGCTGGGAACATAAAACAGCAATGCAGGTCTGCTTTTGAGCTTTGTATCTGAGCAGTTTGAAGGTGAGGAGCATCGAGTTTCCTCCCAGCTGGGAATTGTTTGGTCTCTACAGACCAGACCTGGAAGAATGAAATAGGGCTGCTTTATCAGGGGAGAAGCAGGCAGCCAAGAGGAAGGCAACTGCAAAAGGGCCAGCGGACTCTAGGGAGCATGGAGCAATAGGTAATGCACGTGTGGCTCTTCATCTTTTGTTCTTAGGGGCTGATGCCTGCTGAAGAAATTACTTTTTGTTCTGTTTCATAACTTTAGAGATCAGGCAGTGCTGTGCTCTATTGCACAATCCATTCACACCAGGAGATAAAAGCTGTGATGAGAACATGCTTGCCTGTATTGTGAAGCAGGGGTTTTACAGTTGGTAGTGCTATGAAAAATAATGAGCGCTGTGAAAAACACTACAGGAGATTAGGGCAATGGGCAGCAATTGCTTAAGGTGACATCTTTCAAAATGTGTGCTGCTCATGCCATGAAGAGGATGGAAATAGAAAGGTAGGGCTAAGCAGAGTTCTCTTGGTAAGAAAATGGGTAGAGATGTCTTTTGCATAAACATTTAAACTGAATAGTCAGGCAGACATGGAACACTACCACATCAGTCTTTCAGAAAGAAATAACAGGAGAAGTTGCACAAAGCTCAGAAGGTGAAGCTAATCAAGAGAAGCAGGCTGAGCTAAATGCACTAGTTTCCTCATTCTTCTGCAGGAAAGTCAACAAAAAATACTGTGGTGCTCTATATACTTGTCATGACAGCAGGATAGGACTTCTCTCAATTTTTTGGCTATGTGTTGGTAATACTGCAACTGTCTATCTTGGTGATTGTGATTTGCCTCACAGATAATGAATTGTATAAATTGATGAAGGAAATAGTTTTTTCTTACAGCAGGGTTCCTCCTTACTACAGAAACCATATTCCTAATGATTCAGACTGAGCATCAAAATATATTTGTAATTTCTTTTCTGATGAAAGTCTTGGTTCCCACAGAGTGCTCTGACTTGTGAGATTGAGACAGCAACACTCACTCCCATGGGAGGAGACCCTCATGGGCTCTGCTGCTAAACCTGCCCATACACAACGCACAGGAGGATGTAGACAGGAAGGTTGTCCATGTGGCTGTAAAGGCTCTTGGGCCCTTGATTAAGTCCTACTCGTCGGTGTTTTGTTGCTGCCACTGTGAAAGCCACCTATGATGTTTTATGTGTCTGTTCCCTACAGATGTTCAGAATACTTGGGCAAGCAAACAAGCAATGTAATAAAATTGTTAGATGATACCTCTTCCTTTACAAATAGCCTAAGGGGATGTTGGTTCTAACCTAATTTAACTGTGGGACTCTTCATCTTTCCTTGCATACTGCAGACTGTTTCAGAAACATTAACAACACTGAAAAAAATGTTTTAAAATATGGAGACTGAAATCCTGTGGACTCTGTACAGTATGTGTTTTGTTTTGCTGCTTTTTCACTAAGTGGCTCTCCCTGCTTTCTTCCCCTTACCAAAGCTTTTGAAAACACCTTGGTGGAGTTTTCCTTGTTTTATCAGTCACAGAGGTGCTGTGTTCTCAGCACTGCTGTTAAAATAATGTTTTTGATAGAGTTGCTCATAATTGCAGAAATGACCTTTCTGCCCTGCTAAAATTGCAGCAGTGCTGAAGGTCAGTGTGAACAATTCACTGAATCAGCTTCACTTAAAACTGACTGCTCCCTTCCTGGCATTAAAGCATTCAATGGGCGTACGTTCCCTGCACTCTCAGCACACCCTTGGCCTCTTACGCAGCTTTAGAAGTCATCCAGCTCCACTTGAGAGCAGTGCTTGCAGCTGCAAGACAGCAAAAGCTGCTTTCTTTGCACGTGGGCACTGCTTAGGGCTGCTGGGTGTAGCTGCGTGGGGCTCAGAAGGCACCACAACGTCAGCACACTTGAGGAAGATGAGTCATGTTTTGGCTGGGCAGTGCTTGATGTGTGCAGTGCTGCTAACCGCAGGGCTCGTCATTCCCTGGGAGCCCATCTGGAGTCCTGGGGTGTCTCTGATTTCTGCAGGAATTCAGGCGTGAGCCTGAGTGGAGAAATACCAAAGGGGGAAAATACATTCTGGGGAAATGTCACCGTGCGCTTAGTCTGAATTGACTGTACACAAATGGCACCAGCGTGGCTTAGACTGCCTTGATAGCTGTCTGTGGTCTTGGAGCAGATGCAATAACTAGGGTTTGTGCTTCCTTCCCACGCCAGTGCCCTTTTCCTTTCCTCAGGTTACATTAGCAGTTTTTGCCGCTTCGTTCTCTGGAAATGAATTGCTTTTATCATGACAGGTTTTCCCAGGTGGGGGCTTCCATAGGTGAGCTGCTTGTGTAAGCCTGTCCCTGAGTTTCTGCTGCCTCTCGTACGCTGAGGAGATGACTCATCTTTCTTGCGCATTGCATTTTTTTTATTTTGAAATTAATAAGCACAAACGTGCAGATCATGTTAGTCTCGAGCCTTGTCTTTTCTTGCCACATACCTGCTACAGTTCTGTGTACTCATCCTGAGATTTGGATAGCTGGGAAAATGCTCTCCTTTCCTCTTTGAGTAGGTTTTAATGAAAGCCGTGTCTAACACTAGCCATTTTGTGGATGCTTTTGTCTTGCAGAGCCTTGTGGGGAAATAAAATTTCCCTTGTTTCCACCAGAGTTGTGGTATAGCACGGCAGGTGGTCAGGAATGGATGACAACTCTCCTGTATGATTTTTACAGATGGTCTTTGTCGTAAACTTGAAAAACTTTAACCAGAAAGCTTGGTCAACTTTGAAGAACTTTATATTCATTTGAAGTAACGCTAGCTTGACCCGTTGGCTGTTACATTGGGAGTGGGAAAGCTGTTTCCAAGGATTGGGCTGAGAATTATTTTTCCATTTCTCCTAAGTTCAGGAAGGCCCTAACTGGTGCTAGAAAGCTGAAGGCTCATCCGCGCATGACTTGTCCATAGGTACCATTCTTCTGTGTTACAGTGCTAGCATCTGTGTTACCTAGGTCTGCCTTCCTTTTGTGCTGGTATCAGAAAATGCTTATCTCCTGCTGTGCTTTTTTTCTCTCTTTTTCAGACACTTATTAGGGAGCATATTTACCAGCTTAAGCAATTGACTGCACATTATTATTTTTTTTAGTTCTAAATGCCAGATTGTCTGTTTACAACTTGACCTTTCCTTGACCTGGTTCACAGCTTACTTTCTTGACTTATGGCCCTTATCAGTTTTTCACTACCATTTGGCTCCAGCTGTTCTTACAAAAAGGAACATTTAATTGCACCTTCCAGTCAGCCTTAGGGCTTGAGAGCACTCATCAGTTTTAATCATGCTTGCAATGCTCTATAGAATAGTCAGCAACTCTTCACACTTGCAGCAGAATGTGTTTTCAGTCATCTATTTATTGGAAGAGTTTATATGGCATTCTTGCATGATTTAAAATCCGTGTGAGTAGAGGAAGGAGTGAGATGTAAAACAGTGATGGAGCTCAACAAGAACGATAAGTATTATGCATTGGACAGGAGGAGAGGTGATGAGTCTTGTTCTGCAAATGTTGCCATCCTCCAACTACAGCTTGTGTGAAGTCCCACCTCGCTGCCATTTTATTCTGAGCCTGTCAGTGGCTGGTTTGACTCTTCTGTTCTCTACTGCAAGAGTAAATGCTGTACAGCTCTTCAGTGCCGCTTGTGACTGCACAGAACTTCAGAATATTGTTTTTCA
>JAOWBP010002052.1:20871509-20885709 GCA_028571105.1 Tragopan temminckii | reverse complement strand
CAGGGCCCGAGGGAACGGCATGGAGCTGTGTCAGGGGAGGGGAGCTGGGGGTTAGGGACGGGGTCTGCACCAGAGGGCGGTGGGCATGGAACGGGCTGCACAGGGCAGTGGGCATGGCCCTGAGTGCTGTGGAGAGCTAAAACAGTGCTTTCAGGCACAGGGTTTGAATTTTGGGTGGTCCTTTGTGGAGCCAGGAGTTTGACTCCATGATCTTTGTGAGTCCCTTCCAACTCAAGATATTCCATGATTCTATTATTATGGGATTACTAGCAGAATCCTCATTGCATGTCTGAGCTTGGATATATTCAGCCATGCAAATGAACAAAGCTGGAGCTGAAAAACTCCTGTATTTCAAATCATGAAACTTAAGGTTCCCAGGTATTTTAGAGTTGCTTACAAGTTTAGGGTGCTTCCAAGCTGCGTAATTTTACAGGCACTGTAGTGTGTCCAGAGGATTTTAATTCTGCTAGCATCTCTAACTTGAGGGTTTTCAGGAGGTTGTGTTGTATTAAGCATCAGATTTTTTCCCAAGCATCTAGTCTGCTTTTTTTTTCTTTTCTTTAAAGCATTTTGTATCTGCATATTCAGATTTTTGTCTGCTGCAACTACTGCTTCTGATTGTAGGCAAGTTGCATCCATCTCCAACTGCACTGGTTTTACAGCTGGCGTTGGGAAACAACTGACTTCATTTAGCAGCGGGATCTGTATACAGAGAAGATTATGAGGATGCATAGCAGGATGAGCACAACTATTAGATGCACTGTTCACTCTGTTTCTAGAGTATTACATGAGAAAACTTAGGTTGGTGGGACCCACGTGGTCATGCCAACCTGTGACACTCCAGTGAGAAAAGAAATCTTACTTCATCTCTGTGAGCCTCCCTTGCCTTAGCACTATGGTACCAGAATGCACAACTGGAAAGAAACACCTCTTCTGAGCCCAGGCTGTGCTTGCCATTTGAGATCTCCTCCTCAGGCTGCTAACCGATTATTAGTGACTTATTCAGTGTGATCAGTAAGCTGCCAAAGCTTGGGTGGGGAGTGCTGGTGGCAGCCAGTAGAGGGCATGCTGATGAAGAATGCTTCAGTGCAGTGGAGCTTCTCTATTCCTCCCAGGTTAGGAAGAGCACATAACTGTCAGCTGCTGAAGAGGCTATTCAGCGCTGCTGGGTGCTGTGCTGGCTGGCTGCTGAAGCTGGAGAATGCTGATGTGAGCTTGTTGGTGGGGAGCATGAAGCCAAGCTGCTGAGATGTCCTGTTCATCTATCAGAAGATGACAGGCAGTTTATTTTCTCAGCGTGCTGAAATGGTCAAATGCAGCAGCATCAGGTCTCTTGCTTAAGTTCTTAACCTCTCTGACTCATAAAATTATGCCTGATTGTCAGAGCACATGCTGAGTAAGTCTTTACAACGTATTTGTGGAATGTTGATGCAGTGTTTCTTTTGGATGCAGCCTTTTGAAAGAAGCAGAATATGAATTGACATCAAGGTTGCTGAGACAGCCAACAGCATCTGAATTCCTTGTAGGTTAGTGTAATAGTTACAACAGCTTATTTTAAGATACACAATTAAGTAGAAACTGGATTTCCTAATCCGGTTTATATCAGTCAAAACATAAGAATAAATGTCTGGCTTCATCCTCTGGCTCCACTCGTCATTATCTGTATGATGTTTTTGACATCATATTGTGCAGTAGTTATGGGTTTGGACAGAGGGATTACAAAGGGGAAATGAATGAAATGGCAGCTCTTTTACACACTCGCACTGAAGCCAGCTTCTTGAGTGTGTTATCCTCAGAAACCACTATTCTTTCCATGATGTGGGAACATGTCCCACTTCTGCAGCATGTTTCTCACAACAGTAGCTGAGCTTTCTGCGGCTGCCTCATTTTCTGTGATAAGATGATGGGGTCATGTGTTAGTGCATCCCCTGCTGAGGCACCATGGCTCGGGTGAGTACTAGCTACCACCCGAGATCATTCCTAGAGTATGTTGGTCCTGTGCTTGTACTGCTTGTATTGCTGAAAATGGAGATGTATACTATGGGAGAATTCAGATAAAACATAGGTAGTAACCTGGAAAAGATGGTAGCATGGTCAGTTGCTTGGCTGAGATGCAAGGATCCGCACTGGATACTCCCTAGAAGCTATTTTGTTCATGGCACAAATTTACAGTTACAGTATTTATTTATTTGGAATCTCTTAATGTTTTACAGCAAATATCTGTTCTTTGAGCAGTGCTATGGAAAGGTGTTTCAGTTATGTGCATAGCAGATGAAGCCCCCTTAAGTGCCCCTTATTGTAAAAGTATATCAAATAGTTGTCAGAGAAGGATATTCTGTGGCTTATCTGATTAAGTTCTAATTCATTTTAGCATAATAAACTAAATTTAAATCAGCTTAAAAATAGTCCCCAGTGTGCCTCTGGTTAATTTTTTTATAATTCTGCAAAGAGACTAGTCTATTGTAACATACCAATTTTTAAGTACTTTAAGACAAAAAAAAAAAAAAAAGTGAAGAAGATAAAGCTAATAACATAAAATCTTGAAATTGAGAGATTGGGAAGAATATCCTTATAAGGAATTCAACACCCCTCTCTAGCAAAATAATTGAAATAATATATCTGATTGTCTTTAATTTTACATTCTAATCATCTCAGTTATTGGTATAGTATATTGGTTTCCCCTGGTGCACACTTTCATCAATGATAACTAAGCTTTTTGTTCATTTATAGCACTTCTGTGGCTTTCAGTTCTTTCCATACTTAGGAAGAAAACTCAGAACTACTGTTTCATTACTGGCCATCTGCAGTTGTAGTAATCTGCCTATAAATAAAGCCAAACATAGTTATATATGGAAATAATATGCATACATATGTGGGGAGATAATTGGATTATCCCAAGGTTGAGTTCTCTTGCTGAAGAGCCAGACAGTGCAGCAGCTGTAGTTCTCACCAAGGCAGAGCCTTGTTCGTTGGTGCAGATGTGCAGAATCTCTCTGTTGCCCCATTGTGTAACGCTGCTGGTGCTGCACAAATCTAGGCTGAGAGCAAAGTTGTTGATGGAGTTATCCACACCTTTTTTTAAGCTATGGCTTGTTGCAGCTGGTTAAACAATACTCTTTAATCCTTAGCTTTATTTTTAAATTCTCATCAACACCAGCTGTAGGTCAGATTTCTCATCCTTAATAATATATATCCGGAACAAATAGCAATGAGTGATGAATTGCAGCCGTGTGCTGCATGGGAATGCTGTTCAGTTAATATATTTTAAACCAGAGTTAGGATTGAAGTTGTTTATTACAGGCATGAAATTAATCAGCAGCCAATGAACTATACATCAGGGATGAGTATGTCACAGATAAATCACAACACTGAGAATTAGGAACTGTTTATAAACAACTGTGAATAAGCAACTTCAAGTAACTAATCCCCCCCAAAGTTCTCATCTCCCACTCTCACAGGTCCACAGCACACTACACAGCAGTGCTGCACAACTCATCTCCACCAACACATGCGTTACAAGTGCCCCTGCCCTGAGGGTGCCAGTTCCCTGCTTGTACACACCTGCTCATGTGCACCCCTAAGCTGTGAGTCCCACTTGTAGCAGCTCCCACAGTTGCCCCCAGCCAGAAAACAGCTGTTCTGTGTGGCTGATGATTTTCTTCAAGATGACTGTCTGGATTTCACTTCCCTTTTAACATGATCGGTCACACATGCACACCATAAATGTGCTCACTTTACTATCTTATAAGGTGGTATTATTTAGATCATTTGCCAAGGCTAGACCGCACAGTCATCTCAATGCCAGGTACTCCTAGATCTCATTTTGGTATCAGCAGTAATCTCATGCTTCATCCATCTGCACCCGTCTGTATAGCAAGGCTGCTGGGTGCAGTTCAGGTGTGGTGAGGTTGCTCTACGGTATTGACATTTGGAGTTTCTTAATAAACAAATAGATTCCCTTCGAGGTTTAAATAGCCCTTCACAGAAAGGTGGTAACTTTGCTGAAGTGTGCTGCAGGCAGACAAGGCTTTGTTACATTACAAGGACACAAGCGATTTGCCAAAGCAGAGGGCTCTGCCAGCTGTAGTCTCAGCTAAAATAACTTACTGTGCCTGAATTGTTCCCCAGATACTGCTGCACTTGCATGAAACTCATTATACTCAGTAAAGAAGACTCAATCACATCACCAGTGAATGTTTTAGATATAAAGAATAATGAGGAGAAATGACCGATGGATCAGTGTGTGCTCAGTTCCAAGGCAGGCATCCCACCTTTGTTTCAGAAGAAGGGAGAGCTAGGGACTGTGCCTAATAATCAGCCCTCTTGTGTGGAGGCACTGCACACCTCTCTGAAGCCTTTTCTTGTGTGATTTTCAGATGGCTTCTGGCTATTTTATAATACAGCAGGTCATTTGGGAACACAGTCTGCTCTCTTTCCAGTGTTTATGAAATAGAGATTTTTGCATCAACCTAGGCCATTCACTGTGGAAACTTTGTGAGTCAGATATTGCTTCATTTCAGTAAATGTAAAGACTTGTAAGGTGTTTTCCTTAGAAAGGCAGGATGGTAGAGGCAGGATTTTGCTCAATATGAGCCATCTGTCTGACTGTGAGCCTTCCACTCTTCTTTTGTAGACCGTGCTGCAGTGCCCTTCTGTAAAGTGTCAGGTATTTATGCAGTTAAACCACAATCTGATGCTCTGCTGGCAGAATTCACTTGCTACAAAACCCATGAGTAAAGAAGTTTTCTGACTACTAATAATAGCTTGTCTTCCATCCCCTGGTGATTAACAGTCTCAGCAGGTCATGAACAAAAGACTCACATGGTATGGAGATGTTTCTAAGGAGAATTTAACAGAGCAATATTCAGATGGTAAGAGTTCTGTGCTTTATTGCTACAGACCTCTATAAGACACAAGCTGCATCTACATTCCTGTCACTAAGAAAGTCCTGTCATTTAATGCCCTTGCCACCTCCATTTCCTTCCATGTCCTATCTCAAAACAGTCTGTCCAAACTGAACCAGAGATACGGCTGGTTATGCCCACAAACTACAGAGTAATGAGACTTGGCAACATGATTTCACTTTCTTCCAGACTAGATAAGATTAAATAGTGACATCTCTACACTTTCTAGTTCTAGAATCACAGGGTTATGCAAGTATTTTCCTGATTTACGTGGAATACCAGTATTACTACTGTCTTGTCTGCGGCCAACACTTCTGTAAATGGAATTAAAATGAAGGAACAAGTAAGTATCATTAAACATTTTACACTGTAGTAGCTTAGTTGTACCAGAGTTAGCAATCTGATTTCATTTCTTCATTCAGGATTTCTCATACTGACACTCTCAGAGTGGCATGTTACTATACATGGTACATGCTCTAAATAGACACACATCTAGCATGAGTGAAGTGTAGCTCAGCATAAGGAAATGAGGGAAATACTTTCCAGGCAATTAGTGATGTTAGCAGAAAAAGACTCTTTGCCACAAATAGAACAGAGTGAGTGAGCCGAGACTGCAGTGCTTCAGTTGTAGTGTGAAGTGGGGGAGTTGGGATCTACTGCGTCACTGACTGCTCCAACCTCCTGGCAGTCACCAGTAGTGCAGGGGGCTCTGCACATCTCAGTAAGGACTCAGCTCCCAGATACAACACTATCAACCTCTGCGCTTGTAAATCCAGTGAGATGGAAAATGTGAAGTCACTGTGGGTCTCAAAAACATTTCCTAACACAAACTCTTTTAACCTCCTCAGTAGAAGTTTTAAAATGTGCCTTACTGATCTCTCTTTGTTGGCTGTACTCCACATTTCCAAATTATACTGAAAAATGCCAAAAATACGTTTTTGTAAGGTTTCTTCTTTGTGCAAGTCTGTTGCTTGAAGTCTTGTGCAAATGGGAAGGGGATGAAGTCATTACCATAATTCATTCACCTGAAACTTCAATACCTAGTAGAACTGCAGCATGGCATCAAATGCCTTGTCTAGAACCTGAGGCACATTAAATATAAATGAATTTACATCACATTTCCTGTAAACACTACCCTGTCATCACTTTGCTAATAGAATCAAGTAGTGTTGTGCCAGTAGGACAGTGTTTTGCCCTCCCTGCAGCTTAACCAAGCACAGCTTTCACCTGTGCTTCGTGTCAATCAGCGTGACATCCGAAGTCCCTCTTAGAAAGCACTGATTGAACTGAAGTGAGTCTTTCTGAGAATTCACTGAGATGCCAGTACAAATTCAGTAGTGCCAGTAGTCCTTGTCCACAGGCCTAAAATAATGCATCCAGCCAGGAAATCTTTAGCCTCAGCTATGCCTTTACCACAAAGGGATGAAGACAGAACATACTACTTTTTCTGTGCTGAGAAGGAATACTAGCAGTGCTATGTGCTACTGAGAACTGAGGTCAGAGAACGCTGCCTTTCACACTAAAGTTATAAGCTATAAGGATCTTCAGTGTATTCATCTTTTCATAGGGAAAAAGGAGACCCTCTTGAGGAACTAACCTTACACTCAGGTAAATATAATATTTTCTGTCAAGCATTGTAGGATTACTGTTGGAAGTTTCGAGGTAGATTAGTTTTTTAGTGAATTCTTGCAAAAAAAAAAAAAAAAAAAAAAAGCCTATTCTTACTATGGGTATGAAGAACCAGAGCTAAGCTTCAGGGAATTCTCTGGTTTGGGGGCAAACACTGCAGAACAAGTATCATGTAGCTAGTTCTCACCAATGACTGTATTATCAGCTGACAGGTATGGGCCTGCTTGAGCTGCAGCCAATGAAGCTGATGATTGGCTGATCAAAAGGTACTTTTGAACAGGAAAATTAGGCATCGTTAAGTTTGCACCTTGAAATAGTGTAATGAAAAACATCAAACTCTGTAAAACTCTCATGTGATGGGAAGATCAGATTTGAAGAAGCCTGGCACAATAGTCCAAAGCTTCATACAGTGCATGTTTGAAAGTTAAACTTCATATGCTTTTTGTAGGAGGCGTGTTAGAGTTGTTTCACAGAATCCTAGAGTGGTTGAGGTTGGAAGTACCTCTGGGTCCATATTACAGTCAGATTAGCTCAGCGGAAAGATAATACAGGAGTGGAATAGCAAAAGAACAAACAAGAAAGGAATGCTCACCCATCTCCAAGGATCTAAGATCACAGGGAAAAATTCCACAAGGGAGGGATCTCCAAGCAGAGATCTTTCCCCGATGGCAGTCAGCCCTTAAATGAGTCTAAGAGAGATACAGCCAGGCTCCACCCCTTCCAGTTCACCTGTGCTCCCAGGGCTGACCTGGTCCTTTCTCCAGGTGATCAATCGGTGGTTTTGGCCATGACTCAGCAGTTCTCGTGCAGTCCATCTGGCCCAACCCCTGCTCAAGCAGGGACATCCAGAGCAGATTGCCAAGCAAATATCATGACATCTCATGTCAAGATGACTTGTGAAGATCTCCAAGGAGGAAACCCCACAGCCTCTCCTGTGCCAGTGGTCCATCACCCACGGGGCACAGAATTGCTTCCTGATGTTCAGAGTGAACCTCCTGTTCCCAGTTTGTGCCTGTTGTCTCTTGTCCTAGCAGTGGGTACCACTCAAAAGAGCCTGGCTGTGTTTTCTTTACACCCCCCCTTCAGATATTTATTATAAGTTAATGAGATGCCCCTGCACGAATCACTTTTTGGGGCTTTGTAAAATAAAGTAACTTCCTGTTTTTTCACGATAACAAATATTTCTTGTTTCCTAATGCTTCTTTTGCTGTGTCTTTAAGCCTACTGCCTAAGATATCTCCATAAGCTAATGGTATTAAATCTGCTGATAAATGTGAAACTGCATATAAAGCTGGAAATCAGTGATAATGTTTGATACAATAAGGTTAGGATAATATTAAAAATAGAGGACAAAGGATTTAAATGATGGTTGATTTTTTTTTCTAGAGTTCTTGCTCTGGATAAGAACTCTTTTCATGATTGTATAGGTGTAAATGTCACTTTTTTTCCCCTATTGATTTTGATTTAATGAAGTGGGAAAAAGAAGTCAGTGAACAATTCTGATTGTCTTATTTCAGTAAATTGAAAATGCAGTGAATTGTAAAGTAACTATTACAGTCAGTTAATATTCTATGCAAAATGAAGCAATTACTTATTATGGCTTCCAGTAGACGGGGAAGTTATTGAAGTTGCCATAAATACAGAGTGCTGAATTACTGATTTATTTACATGTGTGTACATCTGATACTCCTCACATGTCAGAGTACCATATGCTATTGCGTATAAATAGCAATCTGCAATTTATACATCACAAGTTGCAGACACAGCAAGTGGGAACTCAGACGACAGGGCTGGGTTTTAGAGGATGGCTAATGCACTGCTCTTGCAGTTTTAAGTACCATCTGTTTTGACATAGTCTGGGCCTGTGTTGTGCTGGTGGTCAGGAATCCACGCAACTTAGCACTGTTGGGCTTGAGCCAGTTTACATTTTCTAGTAGCAGAGAGCAACCAGTGGCCGTGCCTCTCTCCCTGCTTAACTCCCGAATTTCCCATAAACAAAATGTTAATCCCTGTGGTTCTCAGTAAGCATTATGTGCTTGCTCAGTGCATCACTGTACGAATATTGCATATGTTTGCAGCAGATGAGGGGACTGCTGACTGTCATTCTAGGACCTGTAGAACGTGAAATGTCTTTTATTAAAAAAAAATCTGCATTTCGTGTGTCTTTCTTAGAGAGCTATTGGATAAGTTAGTGCTGGTGTCCTGAGTTACTGCTTTGGAGATTACATTTCTTTCCTTTTTTCCCCGTCAGGTCCAGGTCACTCAGGTCCAGAGCTGATTCCTCTGGAAAATGGCTTTGGCCAGCTTTTTGCTGAATTTCTTCCTTTGTCTGTAAGCACAGTGGTAGCACTATGGATTTGTAAGAAACATAAAACCCTGGATGAAGTGGAACTTTCTGCCATTCCTCTGAAAAGCCCTGGGGACCAGCCTTGCTTTCTCAGTCTGGCCACGTGTCAAAAGGCAGAGGAACACGGCCCTAGAAAATGAGGTATTTGCTCACCAAATGAGAGAATGCTTTGTCAGGATACTAGCAGGTGCTTTTGAAGGAATCTCATTGGTAGGAAAGAAAATAAACTTTGGAACCTAAAGTGTAAACATAGCTGAGCTGATGGGGAGCAGGTGTTCCCTGACAGCCTTCAGTCACGCTCTGTGCAGTCTCACTGATTATCTGTAATCGTGGCCATCCTGCATAGCCAAGTCAGGCTCTTGGTGGCATCCCTTTGAGTCGGCTAAAGCATTAGCCTAAGAGTAAACATGTCTGCCTAGAAGACTCTCACTGCCTCAGTGTAATTCTGCAGGATTCAGAAGATTTCACCTGAATAAGGTCACCCTGAAGTGAGCAATGACATAATAACAAACCCAGTTTTTCTTCCATTGCAGAACTTTTTATTATCACTCCCTTGCTGATAACCCAGGTGGCAGAGGCACGTGTAGGTAGAGAGGAGAAGGGGTGCCCCTATCCCTGCACTGTATGGGAGGGTTGTGCCTCCATCTGCTTTGCCATGTGACTCCTCAGCTGGGACTTGGGGGCATTCTGTAGAATTCTATAGGTGTCCTGCAATAGAATCCAGTGGGAACTGGGATTTGCTTCTTTCCCATTTTATTTCCCCTTTAAATCTATAGATCTTTTATTGTGCTGTGTACAATTCTGTCCCATAATTTGGAGGGTTGTCTACAATTCTGTCCCATAATTTGGAGGGTTGTCTTTTCACAGATTTTCAATTTTTAAAGCCCGAATGTAGTTTAGGGAGGATGTTTAAACTGTAAATTGCACTGATTTAATAAATCTCTACCATCAAAACCCGAATGTTGAGAGGAACGCAGTTTGTGGCTTTAAGTCTCTTGCTACTGTTTCAGCTTATGTTTACCCTATTGTTTATCATCATTTCTCCAGTTTTTGAGGCCAAATCTTAGACCCCCTGTTAATTTCAGTCAGTCATTTCTGAGAGTTGCGCCTTTTTAAAGCACCAGTATTTGATTATGAAAAACAATGGTCTGCTCCACAGATAATTAACTTTTGGTAGATGTGCTGGAAATAGTCATTCTTGGGGGAATTATTTGTCTGCTGTAAAATTTGCAACCGACTAGATGCAAGTCCTCTTGATTACCCAACACCATGAGTGTATCGATCTATTGTCAGCTTTCCCCAAGACAGGCATTCCCCTAGTCTGTATGTTATTTTCTGTTTAGAGCAATGCACATCTTACCAAACTAAATTTCAAGATTCTTCAGGTCTACCATGCTTTGGAAAAACATGAGTCTTGAAAACATCTCCCTATCATAAACTTGTGTACGGGAACTTGGCTTGAAGTTGTTCTGTAGTAATGAAAACTGATAAACCTTTTATTCTAGATGCTCCCATTTTTGAGAAGTGAAATATTAGAAGAGCTACAGCTGATTGCAATGTCTGCTTGGATTTATGTGTTTTCTGCTTGGGAGTCATGAGGCATTTGTTTGTTTTCCATCTAAATTGATTGCATAGGCCTGTTTGTATCAACAGAAACTTAATGTCAGCGTATCATTCAAAGACATAGTATCATTTTGCTCCAGCTCAGTGTCACTCCAAGTGATTGGTTCTGGCCATGTATTTGTAGCTAGAGAGCTAGTGTTGGGCAGTGTGTGCTCATCTATAGTTACATAAAGTGGATTTGAAATGAAAAGTTAAGATCAATACATAAAAATGTGAAACACAAAAATGTACATGTTGCCTGGCTTGGCGAGCAAAAAAATGTTTGACCGTACACAATTTTCACCTTGGAGTAGTTCAGACATCTCAGCCTGACTCAAATGAGAGACAGGCTGTAGTTGTAAGTCTGTTTCACTAAACCCAGGCATTCTCTCAGGATAAGTTGAGAAGATGTTTTGTATTCACCTGGATGAAGTTCCCATGTCAAATAAGACTCTCTAACCACAATTTGTCGGGTATAGAGAGAGAGAATGGTAGGCTTAGTATGACTTTGAAGTTGAGCAAACTTGACATATTTCTGTTGTCTAATTTTATCTTAAACCTTTATATAGAAGCCTGGGACATTGTAAATGCCTATTTCCTTGTTAACCACAGTTGTATTTTGCATATTTCAGAGTAATGCACTGAAAAGAACTGGATTGCTGTAGATGTGGTAATCCTGAAAATGGGGGACAATTAAACATGATGTGTCCAATCTCTTGATAACCCAGTATTGAGAACCTAGTGAGAAGCAGGATGCCTCTCCTCAAAGTGGCATGGGTTGCATTGGGAAGGAGGTATGTCAGGATTTGGGGAACACAGAGGGTGAGTACTTCTTCATTGGCCAGAGGGTTCACCTATATTAGCATTTTCATTGAAGTCAGACACTCGCTTTGGAAACAACTCTCTTCTTCGTCCTCTCTTACCATGCTTTAGTTACCACCACAGGTGTATGAACCCAGTTACTTTCAGATGAAACAAAGGCAAAAAATACACTCTAGCAGAACACCTGAAGTACCAGAAGCAACACCTAGTGAGCATTCAGGCTTGAGAGTGAAACTAGAAGTCCAAAAGCACCCACTGCTCAGACCTGTGGCTGTTGGGTTCTCGGCAGTAACTGTTGGGCTCCATCAGTCTTCTCTACCTGGACTGCATTCCTCCCTCACTCTGCAGGAGAAGTTCCCTGGCATACAGTAAGAAATTAGGAAAGTGTGTGATCTGAAGGAATTTAAGAAGAGCTTGCACTTCAGCATGTGAGGAATTCATTTTGGAGTTAGGTATTTACTGAATATGTTAAAAACGCACCATCCTGTCTATTGCTATGTAGTTTTCCAGAAGTGACACAATGACAAACTCTTTAATCAGAACTGATGCACCAAGTTTCAGCACTGGTACCAAAGACAAAATTTACATGGCTTGACTTCATAAATGAATATGGTGAACTAATATGACGAAAAATAGTACCATGAATGATTTTTAATTCTTTTTTTTTTTTTTTTCCCCCCTCAATCTTTGTATTTTTAGCTCTGCTCAAGAAGATGTGGATAAAATTAATCCTTGCCAAGTGGCAGGGGACAAAGTCAGTAGGGGGCAAATATGTTCCAGCTTTTGACAAAAATGCTGCAAGGAAGAATTATTTGCTTAATAAAATTGTAACAATTATCTCACTTGCAGTGCTGTTTAACTTTAAGCATAAAGCATGAATATGCTAGGCATGCAAGATAGGTCTCTAAAGGTATTCAGAGGAGCTTATGGACTAAAGAAAACTGGAGCTCAACATCATAGGGATGTCACACCAGTGTAATGTGAAGTATAAAATGTCACACAGAAACAGCTGTGAAATGGCTTCACATTTACTTCAACGTAGCCCTCTTCCACATGGTCTTGTAACAATGTCTATAGTCTTGTTCAAAAAGTGCAGTTTCTTATTACTTTCTATGGGAGGTTTTTAAAAACCGTAAAGGGTTATTTTAAGTTCTGTGGAACCATTCCTTCCAGGAGCATGTGGATGCAATTACTTCATGAGCTCTGATGCTGCTCATTTTTACACTGAAATATTGAGCCTTGTCATAGATCTTTTGCTCTCAGAAAGAGAGTTACGTGACCTACAAGATCTCACCAGATCAGCAAAGCTGGAAGTTAATTTCTTAAGTCTCTCTGATCCCTTCATTTTACTTAAGTTTCCTAGCTAATTTCTTGTCTTGGTAAGAATAAATGGTTTGGTGAGAGGGAAACAGGAGCTGTAACCTATCTCAGGTTTATTTAGATTTTTGCATATATGTGTTGGAAGTAAGCCAGGAAGCAATGCCGACTAAATGAAATCATTGTAATGTGGCCGCAAAAGAGGGATAGCATATTGCAGAGTTATAACTGCATATTTGTCAGCTGTGATGATGTTTCAAAGAGAGCCATACTTTGCAGTTTTCTTTAATAATTTGCTAGTTTTCCATCCCTCTCCAGAAGCTGTCTGTTTGAATTAAATTGACACACATAACTACGTGTATACAGGGGAATGGGTTAAAATGTATGACGTGGTATATTTGGAAAACTGAAAATGAGCACAGTTTTAGAAGGTTTCTCTGTACTCCAAATGCTCTTTAAAAAAATTGAAGATTAAGGAGACAGGTGTGGGGAAGACTAGTAGAGTAGGTAGAAATAGATGATGAAAATAAATGGCCAGGCAGCTGTATGACACATGGGAATGTGGACAGTACGTTGAATCACATACTGAATGCATCATCCATCTGAGACTGTTGAAATCTAGAAGACTGACTATGAGTTTTCCATGAAATACAGGAGAGAAGGACTCTGATGTAGCCACTGCTGGTGATGCCTTGGAGTGCTGTGCTTGTTTTGGAGTACTGTGCTTTGGGAGAAATGCTCACAGATTGGAGAAGGTCTAAAGGAGAAACTAGGAGACACTGTGAGTATTAGTGATGTGTCTAGGAAGAAAGGACTGAAGTTTGAGCACATAGCTGCCAGGAATCCTTGCAGAAATAATGGAGATCTGCCATTCTTCACAAGCTCTAGTAGAGGGCAAGAAACAGCTTCTTACATGAGTTGGGTAATAGGAAAAACTTAGAAACTTGATAAAGTGACAACACTGGAACAGGCACTTCAGTGAGTTGAGTTATAGCTTTCCTTTGAAATAAAGAACAGGGCGGACATGCACATCAGGGATGGTTTAAGTGTACTTGGAGAGAAACCTCAAGAGAGCTAATCCAGCCCTATTAGTCATTCTGTACATTCTTGATCACAGAAAGTTGCAAAATCACGTAGGTACCTCTGCTGACCAACCCCTTCTAGGAGACTTGAGTGCTGCAGTTTCACGTGAGGTTGTGCAATGAGCTTTGTTCCAGTCAGTTTCTCCTGGCCTCTGGTGCTGGCAGGATGCAAGGTCAGCGATGCTACTTCAAACTGAAAAACACATGACGACATTTCGGATGTGGGAGATGCTCTTCTGTAGGTACCTGTTTTTCTGGGACTACTTCTGTGTCCAGAGCCCCAGAACACCAATGACTCTGTTGTAGCCCGCTGCATTAGCTACATTTTTTAGTTCCTCAAAGGGTATGCAGCCAAGTTTGACACCAGTCTGTCATATCCAGGAGTCCTGTGCTGAAGCCTGTCAGTGTCCAGTTCTGGGCTCCCCAGTACAAAAAAGCCTGTCAGTGTCCAGTTCTGGGCTCCCCAGTACAAAAAAGATAGGGATCTCTTAGAAAGA
>JAOWBP010002052.1:20854420-20871409 GCA_028571105.1 Tragopan temminckii | reverse complement strand
AGGGGGGTTGGACTCGATGATCTCTGAGGTCCCTTCCAACCCCTACAATTCTGTGATTCTGTGATTCTGTGAGATGCCTGTCCCTATTTCTGTACTTCTGCTTCTATGGCCATTAGGCTCCAACTTTCCACAGCCTTTGTAAAGAAGTACTTCAGGCATGGGCACAGGTGGAGATACAGTGGTAAAATATAAGATTTACACCAACATTTCATTCAGCTAAATAGCTAATATTTGTGCAGCACTGTTACTGCTGAGATGCTGAGTATAACGGTGTTTCCATACTATGCTTAAATGGTTCTTGTTCGTATTGTTTTGCATCTAATGTTCTGATAAAAATGCCGATTTCTTTTTCTTTTCCTCACCTATACTGACTCTTCAGAGCCTACTCATAGTTTTAGTCTAAATTCTTGCCTTAGTGTTGCTAAAAATCTCAGCGGTGGCAGCAAATCAACGCGAAGCATCCATTTTAGTTGTCCTGAGGTTTTGATAATGTTTATTGAAACTTTCATTTTAATTTTTCAAGCTTGAGGAACTCTGCATAGAGATGATTTTAAAACAGGTGCACACAGAGCTCCCTAACTAAAGGTGCAGCTGAATCCAGTCAGGCTGCCAACATGGGCAGCAGTTCAATCTCAAGAAGTCCACGCTGGGATCCAGGCATCAGGTGTCTGACATTAATGTCCACTGCTGTCTCACAAAAGCACGACACTGTTTTTTTCCTCTGGTTCTGAAGTCAGAAACTCTATTGTTGTCAAGGCCAGAATGCACGGAGACTTGATCTTGGTTTGAATCATGTGTGTAGAAGGCTGTTTTTCCCCAGATGTATGCATGCATTGGAAAACAAACTGGGGGGAAAAAAAAATAGAACTAAGAAAAGAAAAAATAGGAACAGAAAACTTTGAAATAAACCAGATTCTTAGCGGAATAAAAAAACTCCCTTCAATGCATTTTCTCCATCTGTGTCAGCTTTTATAGCTCTGTTTCTGGTATGCATCTTTTGAGATTTCTTTAAAGATTGTGAAGAAATTTTGTCTTACATCAACAAACGGTTTTCAGAGCCTGAGCAAAGCCATAACTGAAAGCTTCTTGCAGAAATGCATTGGTGGTCAGGGAGGGAGAGGGGTAAACAAGGTTGTAGGGAGGGAAACACAGGGCTGCTTCGTAATTTTTTTTTACATTTGAAGATCACCAAAATGCGAAGTTGCATTTCAGGCTTATAAACAGTTGTGGGGTTTGTTTTTTTTTTTCAGGACAAGATGTGCTTGTATATGTTTTGTGACTAGACTGATTGTATTGAGAACTGCAGTCGGTTACTTGGTTTGCGCTTACAGGATGGCATTTATCGTTGCCATACCATCAGTAAGTTGCCCTCTCTTGGTCTGGCTCAGGCTGATAGCTAGCATTCAGTAAGTGGTGAAAAACTAAACTGAAGCTGATGCAGTGCTGCAGGAAGTCCCTCCCAGTTACTAGAAAAGCCTGGAAAACGTACATCAGGCCAACTGTTTTGCTGAAGCTTTGAATGCTACCAGAAAGTCTTCTGAGCTTTTACTGGCTAAAATGTCCTGAACTCACCTCCTGTGTTTCCTTTTCCCTTTAAGAGGTGTCATTAGGGGGAGGAGGAGATGATATGTTCATATGGACCTGTGCGTATCTGTTTGGAAGTCCATGTCCTGAAGGTGTGTGGGAGCAAGTTTCAAATGGAACGCCCTCAGGATATGCAGGGTGCACATCTGGAGCGGCTACACTGATGATAGAGCATGAAGAGAGCACGAAAAGTACTCATAAAACAGAAGGACACAATTTTTTTAGCTCCAAGTCTTAAGTTAAAAACCACAGTATGGTGATTCATTATGCATCCAGAATGTCTGAGGTACTGACTATGCACAGTTAGCACAGGAACGAGGAAGGAATGCCACTTCTGGTCCAAAAGGAATGGAGATTAACCGTACTGGCTTGGTGCTTTGATCACAGGAGGGGAGCATCGTGGAGTATTAGAAGCTATTTTATAATTAAGTGTAAGAGTAGTGAAGAATGTAAGCCTATAGAGATGGTTTTTTGATATTTTCAACAATCACAGACTGAAACTCTGTTTTTTCATATAGTGCTGGGAGCCCGTCTTACAGGAGGTGATCACACTGTTCTTTTGTATTAAAAGCATCTTAAAGTCTCAAGAAAGGAACAAGAAGTGAAGGCTCCAAATCTGCCACATCTTATGTACATGTTTAACGTCAGGCAGTGTTGTTGGCTTTGGTGGTGATGTGAGGGAGGTCAAACATATGGTAAGGCCTTGCAAGGATTAATCTAGGGGACTGTTGCCTAAGTGGTCCATGGAGCCAGTGCTTGTCTGCAGGAGCTTGGCTGCTGCTGGTGGGATTTTTTCCTCTCCAGCTGTAAATCTCATTTTTAAAATACCAAAGTATACTAGACCCTTTCCAAATAACACTCCTCCATGCAATTATTTGCAATGGCTGCCAGGGGGGTATTAGCGGTCTCAAAGGGGAGCAGAGTGTCTGCAAAACCTACTCTGCATTCTTGCTCAGAAATATACAGATCCCTGGGTTAGATTCACACAGCCATAGACCAACCTCAGAAACCTTGAAGAAAATGGTTTTTCTTCCTCTTGCTGAAATACTGAGTTTCTAAGTGAAACACGGTGTGGAAGAGGAAGAGCAAAGGAACTGTGTAGTGGGGACTCTCTCTTTACAGTGGGAGATGATGGTTTTGATGTCTTCAGCTGAGCTAAGGTAGCCTTGGGCAAACTTGTGCGCTTTGTGTCTTGGTTTCTCCAACCAAGCGGTTGCACATCTCACCCTCACATACATACAGAAAATACAAACCTTGTGTTTGCCACTGCTGTGGTGAGGTGAGACCGAGCCTGTGCCGGGCAAAGTGAAAGGTAAATGCTCAGTGGGAAAATCTGTGTATCACTGATCAAATTCAACTAAGACATAGTTAATTTAAAAACTCTGCCTAAATGTGGATTTGGGTAGGTTTGTTGAATGCATTTCAGGATGCGCCCTGCTTAGCCCGTATCGGTGCTGCACAGTTACAAAGCTCAGAGCTTAAGGAGATGGCTTTGCATGCTTCCCTGACATGTCTGAACACTGAAGGGATAGGGAAAGATGCACTGTGGAGCAAATCTTGATGTTGTGAACCACTGTTCTTACTCCGTTCTTGATTCTTGTTATCCTGCTGGGTGCTGTGTTTTGGTTTCTATATTCATCTGTACAGTGTTTTTCTTCTTAAAGAATGCCTGTTGTGGTCAATATGGAGAGGTTAGAGTTGGAATTCCTGTGGCAATCAGTGTGGACAGATCAGAGAGGGAACGAGCAAGCTCTCTGGCAGCATTCATCTCTCAGCATATCATCTGTGACATTTGTTTGACTGCCAGAAATACCACCTAGTTGTCTCCATTTACTAGTTTGTGTTGCACTGAATGGTGTGAAGAGCTGGGAGCATGAGTGGAAATGACTTTTAGAAAGCAGTGTCAGCAGAAATGCAAAACTGTAGAAATGAACTTCTGTCAAACTCAAGCTTTCTTTGTAGCACATGCCCTTTATTTTTGTGCTTATGAGATGGTGAAGAAGTAGTAAATTGTTCTGTGTGGTTTTGGGTTAGCTGCTTTTGACCTGACAATAGCACTAGGGAAAAGATGGTGTAAACATTGTGCAGTGGTTCTGTAACAGAGCTCCAGGCATGCTGTTTCTCTGCCACTTGCTCTTCTGTGCTAAATGTGACTGGAGTTCGTGTTCTCCCTTTGGACAGAAGTGCCTTTCTGGAGGCAAGAAGCAGCACAGCCAACACCCCCCAGAGCCAGTTGCTGGATTCTCAGTTGAACTCCTGGTTTGCATGAAGGAGAAATGAACTTCTTTAATGACACAGTGAAAATACCTGCAGGGGGCTGTGTTTTTTTCCCACCTGTCCAGACCTGGTGAATGAAGCAGCATTTGCTTCCTGAATTTCTCTTGGCTTCTCCCTGAATGCCTGGAGGAGCGGGGAGGCGAAGAATGGCTGTGTACCTCCCCGAGCAGCCCCTGGGTGCCCAGCTGCTGTTGAGCTTACTGCAGTTACTTTCTGTTGTTCAAATGTCTTTGTTTCCTGTGCTGTTCAGTCAAGAGCATAACAATGTGAAATCTCTGGAATTCTGCTGCCGTCTCCTTTTTACCTTTGGGCTTGGGCCCACAGCCTGCCCTCTGTTAGTGCTGTCGGGTGGTCAGCACCAAGGTGAGCAGTGCTTTGAGAACACACCCTGGGTGTGTTTCTGAGAACTTGCGTGTCCTCCCTCTGGTAAAATGGCTGCTCGCTGAAATCCTGCCTTTTGTCTTTCAGATTCCGACCTGAGCATGCGGACTCTCAGCACTCCCAGTCCAGCACTGATATTCCCACCGACGTCTCCCGGTTTTCAGAATGGTCGAGGCTCCTCTACTTCGTCATCCTCAGTCACTGGGGAAACGGTGGCCATGGTCCACTCTCCCCCTCCCACCCGCCTCACTCACCCCCTTATCCGCCTGGCGGCCAAGCAGCAGAAGGAGCAGGCCCACATCGACCGGCTGCCCGACCAATCCATGATCCACATCTTCTCCTTCCTGCCCACCAACCAGCTGTGCCGCTGCGCCCGCGTGTGCCGCCGCTGGTACAACCTCGCCTGGGACCCCCGGCTCTGGAGGACTATACGCCTGACCGGCGAGACCATCAATGTGGACAGGGCTCTTAAAGTGCTGACGCGGAGGCTCTGTCAGGATACACCCAACGTATGTCTCATGTTGGAGACGGTAATTGTTAGTGGCTGCAGGCGGCTCACAGACAGAGGACTCTACACCATTGCCCAGTGCTGTCCGGAACTGCGACGGCTGGAGGTGTCTGGCTGTTACAACATCTCCAACGAGGCAGTCTTTGATGTCGTGTCACTGTGTCCAAATCTGGAACACCTGGATGTGTCAGGTAATGGGAAATATTTAAGTTTGGATGCCTGGGAGTCTAAAAGCCTCATGCCAGTCAGACACCTGCTCCCCAAAACTGCATGCTTCCCCTTTCTGTGTTACATTTCAAGCTAGGAATACAGATACACTCGCACTGTTCCAGTGTGCTGGGCACCACTGGGATCTCAGTGCCCCACATGCCAGCAGCAGCTCATGGGCAGAATGGCTCTGATGGAGGCATGCTGACAGAGATGAGCCATTCAGACAGCCAGGACACTTCTAGCTGTTTGCATAAAGCAGCTTGTGCTAGGCTTTTGTCTAGGTATTAATATCAAATGTCATTCCTAGTGAAACTTCAAAGTCGTCTAGTTTCCTATTCCTGTTCCTATTCCTATTTTAACCAGATGCAGCTAGCTGAGACTTTCTTTTATAGTGTATACACTTGCTTAGAGACTTCATCCTTTCACTACAGTTGCAATATATCATTGCTGCTGTTTAGATCAGCAGAAATGTTTTAGACAGTTTTCCCCAGATGTGTCTGGGGATACAAGATCTTTATTTCTTTTTCCCAAGGTCAACCACACACAGTTTCCTCTCAGAGAATATGTTGGTATTTAATTAAAAGGATGCACTCAAGCAGGTGTCTGAAGTAAATTTGAATTTCAGCATTTATTTTGTGATTTCACTTTGTTATCAGTCTAATGTTTATAATAATCAGCTAGACGAGATTTCCACATTTGCCATTGCAGAGGTATTGGTGGCTATACAGCAAGCAGAGCAAAGTAGGAATTGCAAACGATGTTGATGAGTCACTTGTACCCAGATGAGCTGATTTTTCAAAAAATTTCCCAGCTGGTGCACATTGGTTTGCTTTCTTTTTTCTTTTTTTTTTCCTTTCAACTGATTTTTTCAGCTCTTTCACTCGCTATTTCCCAGGATGGCAGAATGTCAAGGATAGCATCAAAACAACAAATAACAAATCAAGCAAGTACAAACAACAAGTAACAAATCAAAATTATTCACTTGTTTTGTGACTTTTCTCTGCAGTTGACAATTGATTAGGGATTCTGTCCCAGAGAGTCTATTCACAGTCAGGTTATATCTGAATTAGTTGTTGTCAGCATATGCAGACAACAGCTGGGAGTTGCTACCACACATTCAAGTTGAAGCATCTCCAGTATCAGGAGTAAATGTGTATGCCTGTGGATTTAAACCTGGAGCTACATATCACTTTGAAGGTTGGCTGTATCCCATGCATATTCATATTTCTCTTATGTACATCCTCTCCTATGGTGTGGAGAGTTCATTAGCCCAATATTCTGGCTCTGGAGACACAGGAAAGTGGAATTGCCAAGCTGAGGGTGAGCTGTGAAGAGGGAAAACAGGTTTGAGGTAAAAGAAAGTATGGTTGGTTTAGTGAGCAACACCTTAATGACCAATGCAAGAGAAAGCCATGGATGAGCATAGTGATGCTGTTGGGCAGATTCAAACTGTTTCTTAACACATCACCTTGTCCATCTCTGGGGATTTTTCTTATAAAGCAAATTTGCTTGCCCTCATTCTTTTTTTCCCCTCCATTTTCTCAAACAGAAGGAATGATTCCTGAACTTAAAACAGGAAAAGCCATCTTCCTCAAAGGCCTAGGGGGGGCCAGATTCTCACTAGTCAGCATTGTGGTGTCAAAGCAGTTGCTGAAAGAACTTACTCGCCTTGCTTAGCCCTGCCTCAAGCTATGCCAGGGCTGCTCTCTTTTATTTCTCTTTGGGAAATAAGTGTTAAAAAGAAGGTATGTCAGGGGAGGCCAAAAAGAAGGGGGGGAAAAAAAGACACTCTGCTCTTACTTTCATAGCTGAATGCCATATTAAAAGAATTCCAGGAACAAGATTTCAAACAGCAATTTTAATTGCTGTACAGACTCTCCCTGGACTTGTCTGAAATGGGGTTGCATTCTAGGGCCTTGGATAAATTTGAACTACTATTAGGAGATCTCATGTGAGAAGTTTGCTTCTGTAATCAATCCAGGGAGTAATTAAGAGGACAAGGCCTGCATACATGTTTGGGCAATTCTCAGCACCAAAAGAGTTCACTGATCTGGTTTTATAGTGAACAAGAAAGGTTGGGTACTTGTGCTGGGGTCTAATGCTGTACTTGTAGCCAGTTAGTTAAAACCCAGTTCACATGAATCCCTCTCCTCCTTGGCTGGCTGTTTGGCAGCAAGAACGTACCAAAATCTTTAATGTCAAAACCAGACATATTAACTTCCAGAGTTCTCCACAATGGAAGTTCTGTCACTCTCAACATCCACTTTGTGGGCAAGTCTGAGATATCTCCAGAAGCTGGTTGAGCTTGACTGCAAATTATTATCTAACATGCTTGCCAACAATTTTTTAATCTGTTTGGAAGTTACTCCTCCGTTTTAAAAATTGGTTTTACTTCCTTTATGGAAAATCCTGCTGCAGGAGTTTTGTTTTTACATTTTTTATTAATTAGGACAGAAAAATTGTTACAGACCGAGAAACCTGTCATTTTGCCTAAAAATCAGGTAGTTGTATATCAGTGTGGACTCTTTCTCTGGTGGAACCATTTTGAATACCCTTACCATGAAATATTTCACGTTGTAGCCAAAGTAACTAGACAAGATGATGCTGAGCTTACCCAGACAGTGATCACACACTTATGCACCCTGACTCCAACCCTGCTGAGATACTTCTGACCTATTCACTCTGTAATTGTGGTCATTAAAGTTCTCCCCTTTCTTGGATCCACAGCAGACTAAACATTCTCCTCCACCTCATAAGCCTTTCATTCTCACTTCACCAAATTAGAAAACTGAATTCTGGTCGGCATATCCAGAGATATCCTGAAATATTCAGTCTGATGCCTTAATCCAGCAGCCTTGTTGTGCAAACACAATAGCAGCAGCTACATCAGGTCTGACAGATTTATGCCTGGGTGCCAGCTTTTTCTGTGAAGACCCAGTTCAAAGATGGGGATACCTCCTGTGCGTTTAGGATCAGCTAGTCCAGCGTGTGTATTTAGAGTGAAATTTTAGACCAGTCAATACTGAACTGTACTCCTTTCCTTTCAAAAAACAAAAAACAAACAAAAAACAAAAAAAAACAAACAAACAAACAAACAAAAAAAAACCAACAACTTTGCTTTGTATCTGTATTTGTATAGTATTTTTGAATGCAAATTTATATATGAAAATTGCACCATAGTAGGGGAAATAGTTTTAAGAAGAATTTGGTCATTGAAAAAAGCATTTTGCTTCAAGGTCCCAGACCTTCTACATGACCTGTGGACAATTTGCCAGTTTCATTATTTGAGGCCTAAGGTAAACTTTGCATCTGTTCAACTAAATTTGAAGCCTAAATTAAAATTCCAGCTGCAAACTCGAGTGAGGAATGTAGAAATCTTAACTATAGATCGTAAACTGTTTCAAGTCCATATTCCATGCTGGACTGGACATCTGCGTGAGCCTCCTGGATTATCTGAAGTTTTTTTTCTTGTTTTTTTTCTTTTTCTGAAGCATATTCAATCCTTCTAGTAAATGTCTGAATAAGACCTGTTGTATCAAGTGATATGGGTTTGGATCATCCGAGTTCTTGAGGGGATCTCTATACAAAGATTGGCATGCCTTCTTTTTTTTCAGATTACTGGACTTGTGCAGCATTTATGATCCATGGGGTTGTCATCTTAACTTTTCAGGCTTTTCATGGCTCAGTTCATTGCTTTTGGCCAGTGTTTCAGCAGTACAGAAAAGCTCCTTCTATCCTTTCCTGAGGGCACTTCCTCAGATATAAGTTGCAGAATTTGAGTAGACATTTGTGGCTGAAACTGTTGAGCCTTGATCACTTGCAGGCCAACCCTTCCTTCTTTCTTGCAGCTGTTTCTAGCCACATGAATGCAGTGAGCCCACCTGAACAGGACACAGTTAAGAATTTCCCTTCAGTAGTCTGAGACTGCAAGTTTGCAATGGAGCGGAAAAAGCATTTTCCAGAAAAGCTTTCACCAGTATACAAAAATGGAGAAAGTCTGTGAGCGTGTTTTTCCTTTTAATCTAGCTTTTTCTCTTTCCTTGCAAGCTCTGGTCTTTCTCCTCTGGTCTGGTTTTATCCATTTGTGGCCAGACTTATACACTTCAAATAATCCTTCTCTGTGTCTGTTCATGTCCTCCCATGCCCTTACAAGTCTTAGCTCCTGCTGACTCTCCCCATTCTCGTTACGTTACTCAAATCTCCACCCTTCTGCAGACCCATGGTCTTGCCATAGTTTTGCATCCTTCCTGCACTGTGGGCTTGGGGCTGGATTCACATCTGTTTCCCAGATGCATTTTAGACTGTTTGTGGGGTTTGTCTTCTTTTTTATCACAGGATTTGATGGTGCAAGAGCCTCTGATGTTGGTTTACTAACTCAACCAGTCAGCAATGAGAGTGCCTCTGATCAAAAAGCTGCATGGTTCTCATGTAATACCATTTTCTCAAATTGACACTGAGTTTCTATTGTAGTAATATACTGTTGAGTTTTCCTAGGTAAACCGAGGGCCATTATTTCACAATTGGGATGCGGGCAAAATTGCCCTGTGCCTTTGCTGGTCCTCAGAATCCAAAGAAACCTCACTGATTCCAGTGGAGTGTCTTTGTCCAGGCACAGGGATGCATCACAGCAAACCCAGACTAGTCAGTCAGGATGGCTGCTGTAGTAGATATCTGCTCTGGAAGATGCCTGCATGGCATCCAGCATGCCATGTCACGCGCACCTTTCTGGTCTTGCTGTCTGAGTTATCCTTACTGCTTGCTTAAATTGACTGTTTTTCCACATAGGCTGCTCCAAAGTAACGTGCATCAGCTTGACTCGCGAAGCCTCCATCAAGCTGTCTCCCTTACACGGCAAACAAATCTCCATCCGCTACCTGGACATGACGGACTGCTTTGTCCTGGAGGACGAAGGACTGCACACTATTGCCGCCCACTGCACTCAGCTGACCCACCTGTACCTGCGCCGCTGCGTCCGCATCACCGACGAAGGTCTCCGCTACCTGATGATTTACTGCACGTCCATTAAGGAACTGAGCGTGAGCGACTGTCGCTTTGTCAGTGACTTCGGCATGCGGGAGATAGCCAAGCTGGAGTCGCGCTTGCGATACCTGAGCATCGCCCACTGCGGCCGAATCACAGACGTGGGCATCCGCTACATAGCCAAATACTGCAGCAAGCTGCGCTACCTCAATGCGCGGGGCTGCGAGGGCATCACGGACCACGGCGTGGAGTACCTCGCCAAAAATTGCACAAAACTCAAATCGCTAGATATTGGCAAGTGCCCTCTGGTCTCAGACACCGGCCTGGAGTTTCTAGCCCTCAACTGCTTCAACCTGAAGCGCCTCAGCCTGAAATCGTGCGAGAGCATCACTGGGCAGGGCCTCCAGATTGTAGCTGCCAACTGTTTTGACCTGCAGATGTTGAATGTGCAGGACTGCGATGTATCTGTGGATGCTCTGCGATTTGTTAAACGACACTGCAAGCGCTGTATTATAGAGCACACCAACCCTGCCTTCTTCTGAAAGGATACTCCACCCGTTGTTACAATGCAGTATTAAAAACACTGATGTATAAACACACGCTCCCATATTCAGTAATGCTGTTTTTTTGTAGCTCACGGGAATCAGCTTTTCTTGTATGTTGTTGATGAGGGAGCGTTTCTAGAGGACTATTTTGTTTGCTTTATGTATGATCACTTTTTAAGGTGCGGTGGGTCTCCGTTGAGAGCCTACCTTAATGCACGACCAGTGAGTGCTCAGCATCCCTAGCGGGGTGCCATTTCCGTAACAGCCATGATCTTGTCCCAAGCTAACGTAGCTACCTCCAAAGGAAATAGCACATAATCCCTCCTTTGGAAAGGCTGCTAAGCTGTGTCAAACACATCTGAATTCCAGCTGTGCTCTTAAAGCTGACTATGCAATATGTGTCTGTGTTCTCCAACTTCTCCAATATGGCTGATAAAGCATCCCCTTATCTCCAAGTAGTTTTTCCTCGGTAGTCACTCATTGTAATCCCTCAGGAAATACTGGGTGGTGTTTTTAAATATATTTCACTGAGGCAGAATAAGACCTGCTGGCCTTTGCTGAGCGCTCTGCTGCACAAGCCTGGAGATTGTGCTGAAGCATGGTTTCTCATGGAAAGCTCTTTTCCAGGTCACTTATGTATCATCACTATTTGCCTTCAGTTCTAAATCTGCCCTTACCTGCATCTGTAGTAGCAGCTTCTGGGTCTGATAAGCAGTGACATTTTCACTTGAGTGAAGGAAAACAGATGAGATATTGGTGGACTTGCAAAGGGAGAACCCAGCAATCCAAGAGGCTATTACAATTCTGCAACAAACTGAGCTAGCACTGCAGTACACTGGGGCCCCTGTGATGCTGAGGAATGGCTGACATAGGCAGTGCCCATTGCTGCACTGTACTGCTGTCACCAGAAGGTCTGTTAGCTCCTTCACAGTGCCTCTTCAGCAGCCGTGGCACTGCTGCAGCTGCCTCTCTCTGCGCAACCCAGGCACGTGTGTTGTGGTGTATTCAGTATGTGCCTTAGCACATGTAGAAACCTCACCCCTTTCTGTGGCCTTCCAGTTTAACAGGTAGTTGGCTGATCTGAGGTCTTCAAAGAGGTTAGCTTGTTGTTAGGTGACATCCTGGGAGAGAGAGGGGCTTAGAATGTTATTCACCTCAGGGGTTTCATTTTGTGAAACCTTGTCTTATGTGTTCCCAAAGGCTGGATAAATGGCTGCTGTTCAGCAAGGAATTACCCACTAGCATTGCCCTGTGACACTCCAAGCCTGCTGTACTCTCATGGTCGCTATTGCTCATGCAAGAGCAAGCAGGGCTTGGAGTTTCCCCTCTGCTGCCTCTTTCCTCAGAGCACACGGTCATTTTGTGGTTCCTTCCTTCACCGTTTTCTGGCAGCCGTTTCTCTGCAGTTTCGCATTTACTGCTCAGATTGGAAGCCAAAGATGTGAGGGGGTGATGATATTTTCAGGCAGGCCCCCTGTGCGTGACTGACAGGTGAATTCATACAGTCAGCATTGTGAATTTATAAATTCATCTCAAATGCTATAAATGTCTTGGTAAAGAACATAAGAAGGGAAGCACCGTGTCTGGTTTTCATAAGCAGTAGTTCCATCATCTCCAGACAACACTCATAAAATCATTGATATGAAGTGAAAATCCACATGCTCACGAAAAATACATAATTGCTGAGGAAATACTTGCAGCAGTGCTCTCTCACATTACAAAAAAGCAATGCTTTGGGCACGTCCCTGCAGAGGGAACTTGTCCTACTTGTGCAAAAAGCCCTGTAACGTACGTATGTTCCTCCAGTTCGGAGTTTCCTAACTTCTGGTATGTCACCACCTGTGAATTACAAATGCGACTGTACTGAAGCAAGGAGGGCCAAGGAACATGAATTTGTTATTGCTACTGTTACTGGTCAGCGGGTAGCAGAGAGTAATCCCATACTTTGACCAGTTAGCATCACTTTATTTTTCCTTTCTGTGTTTTTAAAATTAGAGATTCTTTTCCAGCCAGTATTACAGCGTATTTTATCCGAGCCAGCTATACTCTCTGTTTATCCTTTATCTGAAAACGGCCCCACGAACAGTTAAATGTTGAGCCCATTTCTGAAGATGGTGGGATTTAGAGCCATTTGCACTCATGAAATATAAGGCCTCATTAGTAACATTTAACTGTTTATTAGGAAAAAAAAAATCTACTTTTCTGGCTAAGCTAAATTGAGTGAATAGTGCTACATGGTTTTTAAGGTTTCTAATGTTTAAATTGGCCTGTACTGTACAAATCTCACTATAAAGCCTTAATTTGCTACCAAGAAATAAAGCAATATATTGGTAACTGATGAGAGTGCATCGTCATTTGCACTAATTGATTACCTTATTGTGAAAATGAAAAGATTAAATACTTGTAAAACTTTGCTTTCTTGAATCCAAGCAGACGAATGAACAAATCACTGCAATAAGTAGGTGGATGATTATAAAAACAACAGAGGATTTGTGTAGGTTATGGTTTTGCCTATCTGTCTCTTTAAAATTTTATTTTCCTCACGAGGTTCTTCTTTACTCTGAGACATAATCAGTAACTGGAAGTGTAAGTAAAAGAAAAAACAGCATGTAAAAAGCTCACGTATAAAAGGTCCAGGAGGGCCTCTGCTCTGAATTAAAGACAAGCTAACATACTTATTCTGAAAAGTAAAAGGGTAAAGCACTTACTTATTAGTGCACTGTTTCTTTTGAATGTTCTAGAAAACACACTCTGGGGGGCACTTGTAGAAGATGAATAAAAGTAATTTTTCAAAGCCAAACAACTTACACAATCTGATTTGCCACTCTGAGACTGCTACGTATTTCAAGAAAATGTGAATTGAACTTATTGATATAGCTTGCTTGTTTTGACTTTTAACCTTTTTCCAATGTCTGTTTGCAAAATGACACAACCAGAAGGGAAAATGAAGTATTGTATCTGAAGCTGAGTTTGCTGGGAAGGATGCAGCATATGAATGAGGTGTCGTAGTTCCAGTTTGAGGTTGGCAAAGACTATCAATTTCCTGAGCAGAAACATTGTTGATTCTTGAACCATAACATTCAGGCTGAGGCAGCGAGGCTTCTCCTGCTCTGCCCCGGCATGCAGCGATCTCATCGAGGCAAGCAACCATGGGTCACATCAGTCAGGCTGGCATTTGTTTACAACTCTGCAATAACTTGTGTCATGCAGAAAGAGGTCTCTTTGAAAGGGCGCATCTAAATCACCATGCACTGTGATTATACCCAGAGCTCTGCATCAAGATATTTAGTTTTCTCATTCCCTTGGTTTTCATAAAAAAGTGGAACTGTATTTCCCTGAGGTTAGCAGTGTGCAATTAATGCGGAGTACAACACTTTTGCCTTTTTGAGCTATGCTGTTTTAGCTTCCCACAAAATGCGAAACAGCTTCTGTTGGATGTCTTGAGCCTTCTTCAGAACCTCGGTCTGTAACCTTTCAGTAATGATTTGACAAAACATCTACCCTTTGAACTGGAAAACTTAAAAAGCTAGTAAACGGCCTAATTTTAGACAAGGCTTGAAGCAGGTCCAAAACCCCATTAAAAAGAAATGTAGTGACCGTTTGCACTGCAGACTGGCTGCCCCACAGCTGCCAGTGTTAGTTACAAGGGGAAAAGCTCTGTGAGAGAGCTGGTAGCAAACAGCTCTTCCCTGCCTTCAGTTTTTTACAGTTTTCTCAGTTTAGCTGTTCGGGCTGAAACTTCCCATGCTGAGTTTGAAAATGTTAGTTGAAATGGTTCATCTGGCTCTGTAAATAAAGCTAGAAGGAAATGTCATTTTGCTCACGGTAAACTCTTGGTGACCTTTCCTTTGAAAACGGTCCATTGCTCTCCATCTCCTCCATGGCCTTCGGAGCAAGAGTGTGAGCCTTGCCAGGAGGTCAGCTTCGGGACAAGGATGGGTCTTACTAATCTCCCATTAAAATTCACCCTAGTTTAGCTACAGTACACATCTTCAGACATCTCTGACTCCGTGATCGGGGAGAAGAGGGCCACGCTTGGCTATGATGAGGCTCGTAGTCTGGCAAGGCAGAGATTTGGCAAAGCTGAGAAGCATTTATCACTCTGGCAGTGTGAAGGAGGAAATGGCCTGAATTATGTGGAAGCTGCCTGGAAAGTCAGAGCGGGGTTGAAAGACAAGATTTGGAGAACTGGGACAATAGAGGGATGAAGGAAATTTCTTGGGCAAGAGGACTGTACTGAGATGAGACTGAATGATTTTCAATAAAGAAATTGGGTCGGGTTAGGAGAACTGGGTTTGTATGACTTATTGGACAGGGAGCGTTGGATCAGAGAGAATGTGAGTCAAGTACTGAAGAATGATGTTTGGGGCAGGAACAGAAACATGAAGAAAATGGCCTGAACATTAAGTAAATACAGTGTATTCCCTCCGGGGAAGGCTCAGAGCAAGGCTGGCTAACTCTTTCTTTTAGTGTGTCTCAAATTTGAAACAGTATTTCAGAAATGAAATAATAATTTTGGATTTGATGCATCCAACATCTACCCTTTATAATGTTTTCTGAAGCTGGAAAAGCTCTGTAGGCAGACCTTTTGCCTTTGCAAATGTATGCTGGGGTCTGTATGTCAGTCTCGGTGTCTTTTTCCTGCCTTTACATCTCTGTGGAAGGTCATCTACTGAGAAGGTGGCAAGGCAGGTTTGGTTTGTAACACCCATGCTTCCTGCTGCAGTGGGTTTCAGCAGCACCAGTTCTTCTGCTTTGCTTAGGTGCAGGCATCTGTGGAGGGTCAAATTCCTGTCCTTTTGATGACTGTAAAAGGGTATGATAATAATAGGTTCAAGTTACTGCCAGGCAGTAGACATCAGAATTCAAATTTAGCTTAACAAAAACACATTGAACTGAACTGCACTGCTGCGTATTATTAAACAGATTAAATCAATTTTCTCCATAAAATTGTTGAGAGATGTTTATTTTCATGCACCCCTGCTGTATAGCTGTGTGCTTCAGAGCAGATTTTTTCCTCTGTTTTTGTTTTCTGTGAGATCTGGACAGAAGAATCAGGTCATTTTTCCCTTGTCCTCTGGATGATCATTGAGGTGCATATTAGATTTACACTTGTGAATGGAAATCTTTTCCAAGTAGGCTCTGCTAATACAAATTTTTAATACAATATTAGAGTGCAACAGTCCAGTTGGCCATAGATATGTCAAATTAAGCCATTGTAAATACAAAAGTTACAAAATAGACATCAGAGGGAGAACCAAAGAGACCAGAAAAAAGAGATGAGGAGAGGAGAATGAGTAGGAGAGGAAGAGGGAGAGAAAAAACAAGCTTTTCTAAGTGAAATGATACTTCTAATGCAGAAGAGAAACCTTTGCCATTATTTCTCTGACTTAAGGCACTGTCTTCTTGGGTTTAGAATGGATTACTTTTCCTTTGTTTTTAAAAGAAACACTGTCATAACCTCAATCTCACATGAATGGTAAAAATGGAAAAAGCCATCTTTAAAAGACGAGAGAGAAGGCAAAGATGGATTTGTGCCAAAAGGAATGAATATTTTTAACAGTTTCATATTGCACTGTCTGTCTTTGACAGTTCCTAAAGCATTTTTTAACAATCAAGTAAATGGCCATTCTTGAGAAGTTTCCATTACTTCTTGAATATACTTCATTCATACACTTGCCTCAGCTGAAAAGATTCATTTTTTAGCTGCAATACGCAAGAGATCACTCATGGTTTACAACTTTTTCTTCTTTCTCGAGTGTTTCTAGATCTTTATCACTTGCCTTTTATCAAGGATATATCCTAAGCAACAGGTAAACTGAGTTCACTGTTTCTAATAAAATATTTCTGTTTATTAATCGCAGTTTGTTTCCATTTGATGCCTAGGATTTGCTCTGGTTTTCTGATCATGCTGGGTTTTATGCTTTGAAAGTACTTAGAAAAAAACAGTTTTCTGGACTTGAATTACACTGAGGAGTGTGCTTGAATCACACCACTGGCAGCGATAAAGCCTTCCTTGCAAACCCAAAATGTCTGTCCTTAAATGGTCTCCTTTCCTACTGAAGGCAGTGTGTTCCGACAGTCAGACACAGAGTTAAGCTGCCTGATTGCATCCCTGCACTCTGCTCTGTTCACTGACACATATGACAGAGTGGGATTCCAGAGGGCTGCACTGCTGAAAGCTCACCTTCCTGGTTTTCCAAAACAATTAAAAAATACCTCATCCTATGCCTTCTTTGCACTGTGGGGATAAAAGAGATGGAGAGCCCAGACTGCTTGGTAGGAGGAGTTCCTTTTCCTTGTTTTCTACTTGTGTTAAAGTCATAGCCTGGTAGTTCTCAATTTCTTTTGAAGTTGCTTAGAGCAAGTACATCCATCCATAAAACGCCATCATGCTCCTGCATTAAAGGAGCATATTAACAGGAGAGGGAATGGCTGTTTATGAGGGTGGATAGTGATAGGACAAGGGGGAATGGTTTTAAACTGAGACAGGGGAGGTTTAGG